>PVJL010000889.1:0-325495 GCA_004026885.1 Lyroderma lyra
TTTATTTTCTTTATGTTTCTCTGTAGTTTAAAAATATTCCATAATAGTTATTTTTCTCTTAATAAGAAAAACTTTTATTTTAAATAAACCTAAATATAGGATCATTAAAAGAAATAATTATATAATTTAAAGTACAATTTTACTTTTTAGTAATCAGTTACAAATACTTAAAATGAGTTTGCTTCAAGAATGCCTTCTATGCTAAATTAAGACTTCTGGTTCACCCCATACAATGCGTAGCCACTCACAAGCTGCAGTGCCATCTCGTGGCTAGGTAAATCATTGCACTATTCATTTTGTCTTTTCTTGGTCTAGAAGATAAATGTAGAGAATAGTGATTTTTTTCTTTGTAAACACAATGTTATGGATAATATAATTCGGTTTTTGTACTTTATTATATAGACATTATGTCTACCTTATGCTCTATAGTAGAAACCAAAAAAAAAAAAAAAAACGATCTGCACCCTAAATAGTAATATCTAGCATGTAATTTTACTTTGGTTTGTCTTGTTTTCTAACTTTATTGAGGTATAATTGTTACACCAAAATCACACATATTTTATATACACAGTTGGGTTAGTTTGAACATATGTGTTACAATCACCACAATCTAGGTAATCCACATAACCCATCACCTCCAAAAGTTTGTGTTCCTGTGTTGTGTTAAGAATACAACATAAAATCTAACCTCTTAATAAATATAGTAAAGTTGCATTATACAAACTCAACATACAAAAATCAGTTGCATTTTTATACACCAATAATTAAATCGAAATTAAAACAAAGAAATTAAGAAAACAATTTCATTTACAACAGGACTGTAAAGAATAAAATGCTTAGAAATACACTTAACCAAAAACATGAATGAAAACTTTAAAATACTGATGAAAAAAATCAGAGCAGATATAAATAAATAAAAAGATAGTCTGTGTTCATGGGTTGGAAGAATTAATATTATTTAAATGTTCATATTACTATAAGCAATCTACAAATTCAGTGTAATTCTCATCAAAATCCCTAAGATATTTTTATAGAAACTTTAAAAAATACTAATATTCATATGAAACAATGAAAGACCCCAAATAGGCAAAGCAATCTTGAGTAAGAACAAAGATAAAACCTTCACATTTCCTTATCTCACAATATATAGCAAAAAGGGACAGTAATTAAAACATTATGATACTGGAATAAAAATAGACATATAGACCAATGGAACTGAATAAAGAGGCAAAAAATAAAAACACACCTATATGGTCAATTGGTCTTTGACAAGAGTGTCAAGAATATACAATGGAGAAAGGATAATCTCTTAAATCAATAGTGTTGGAAAAACTGGATATTAACATCCAAAACAACGAAATTAGATCCTTATTATTTTTCATACACAAAAGTCAACTCAAAGTAAGATCTGAAACTATAATACTCTTTAAAAAAAAACAGAAAAAGAAAACTTTTTGGCATTGATCTTCACAATGATTTCTTGAATATGACACCAAAAACACACACAACAAAAACAAAACTAGATAAATGGGATTATCAAACTAAGAAGCTTATGCACAGCAAAGGAAACAACTAACAAAATAAAAAATCAACCTACAGAATAGGAGAAAATATTTGCTAACCATATGTCTGATAACGGGTTCATTTCCAAAATACATAAGGAATTCCTAAAACTCAATAGCAATAAATACGTAAATAAATAAATAAAATACATAAATAATAAAAGAATAATCTGCTTTAAAAGTAAGCAAATGACTTGAATGGACATTTCTCAGAAAAAAAATTGCACTTTGGTTTTAAGTAGCTCATTGTCAAAGGATGTGAAAAAGATGTCTTGGGTATTCTTTACACCAATATATCCTGGGTGTGTGGGTAATGATTTCAGTAATATCTCACTCTCAGATTTATGAATGGAAACTGTAATAGTCCCTACTCTCTCACAATAACTTTATATTTTTTCTAACTATAAAATGAAATATCTTTAACCTAGATAGAAAAACATAACCCTAATAAGATTTCACCCAACCATGTTTTCCAATACCTTTGGTTATAAATGAAAAATCTAATTAAAATAATAATTGTAAAATTACTTATACATGTTCATCTATATACACATATATGCTAAAGCACTATATTACTGTAAGTTAACCTCCCTCAAAACTTCCAGTTTTAAAACCTCAAGGTTTTAGATATGAGATATACAAGTGATTATCTCATTATCATATATATAAGGGGATCGCCCCCACAAAAACCAGAATAGTTTCTGCAGAATGAGTCCCTTGTAGTACAGGCTTTCTTCACTAGGTGAGTGTTCTAGGAACCCATCTACATAAGAGTACCAGCTGGTGTTGTTGTGATAGGCTGTGTTCGGCTTCAGTGAATTTTTTTTTTTTTTTGAGACTCTAAGTGTTTGCCCATTTCTTGGTGGTTGATTTATATGAACAATGTCCAGCATGACAATGCACCTGCCCATACAGCACTGAGTGTTCATCAGTTTTTGACCAAAAATGGAATGACCCCCATGCCCTACCCTCCCTATTCATTCAATCTTGCCTCAAGTGACTTTTTGTTTGTTTGTTTCCTCCAATGAAAAATGTCTTCAAAGAAAAAATCTTTTGTCAATGTGGAAGTGGGGGGCGGCGAATGGCAGAACCACTAAAAGGCATCAAAATCCATGAGTCCAAAAGCTGTTTTGAGCAGGAGAAGGAGCGTCTTAAAAGGATTGCATCAAACAGAGAATATTTTGTAGATGACTAAAGTTTAAACTTGTAGGAATAAATACACAATTTTTTATAAATACATTTCAGTCTGCCATCAACCTTGAAAAATGTAAATAGGTAATATTTACCTAGCAAAAGAAAATTTGAAGATATAATTGTATTACAGACATTCAATTAGAAAGTTTATCCTGGTTGTATAGGTAGTCTCAACCTAATAATGTGAGCTGTTTAAAAATAAAGAAATTTCTCTGGTGAGAGCTAGAGAGACACAATTGACATATAACATTATATTACTTTCAAGTGTACAACATAACAATTACAAATATGTATAATTATGAAATGATCACCACAATATGTCTAGTTAACATCCATCACCGTAATAGTTACAATTTTTTTCTTATGATTAGAACTTTGAAGCAACTTTCAAATATACTATTGCATATTTAACTACAGTGTTATTAACTATAGTCACCATGCTGTATATTACATGCCAATGATTTATTTATTTTATAACTGCAAGTTTGTACCTTTGATTACCTTCACCTATTTCACCCATTCCCACTCCCCACTTTGGGCAGCCAGTAATCTGTTCTCTGTATTCATAAGTTTGTTTTATTCGCTTTTCAAGTTTTTGCTTTGGTTTGGTTTGTTTTAAGATTCCACATATACTAAATAAAGAAGCTGTGATACATATACACAATGGAATGTTACTCAGCTGTAAGAAAAGATGAAATATTGCCATTTGCAACAAAATGGATAGACCTGGAGATCACCATACTTAGCGAAATAAGCCAGACAGAAAAAACAAAAACTGTATGACTTCATTCATATGTGGAATATAAAACTGAAAGCAACAAAGAAAAAAAGAAATGAACAAACAAACAAATAACCCATGGACACAATCAATAGTTTAATGTTTATTTGGGGACGAGTGGGTTAGGGAGGGGAGAAAGGGGAGGGGGTGGGAGAGGAGCGAGGGGGAGCTTAATATAAGGTGATGGAAAGAGAACACACATTAGGTGGTGAACTTATTATACAAGCTGACAATGCACCGTAGAACTGTATGCCTGAAACCTATGTAATCCTTGCTAACAGATGTCACCCCAATAAGTTTAACAATAAAAATGAATTTAAAAAAAATAAAATGAAACATCACACTGAATGCCCAACAGAAAGGTTGAAAAATCACCCAAAAGACACCTCACTATGGAATTTGAAGATTCAAAAAATAAATAAAAGGTTCTTAAAGTTTCCAGATAGAAAAGTTAGACCTCAGGCACAGTATCAGGTAGTGGGAAAATATTATATATTTTAATAACAATAATACCATCTGACAAAAGAGGCCACTAAAATTAAAAGAAAATATGATCATCAATCTTAACTTTTACATTCAGTCAAACTATATTTCAAGTTCACAAGTATAATAAAAACTCATTTCAGACAAAACAATGAAAAGTGTGGTCTCTCTCTCTCTTTGTCTCTCTAATATATCATGTCTTTTATACAGAAATCTCTTGACTCTAATGTACATCTGTCCATGCTGATAACTAGGTAAAGGTCTCTGAGTTACTTTTGACATCACTTATTAGTTAGAGAATATTGGCTCCTCTATTTTTGCTTAAACATCTATTTCTTTATGTAAATTTGAAGTTAATGATTCCATGGTGTCTTGTAAGCTAAAATGTTACTCTTTATTTTAGACCATATTTCCTCTTTTTGTAACTGACCATACTAATTTGCACAACTTTCATTTCCTTAGACTCCTCTGTATATGTGGTTAATTACTTAACACATTATATTGGTTGTTCTGTGTCTTTGACATTTAACGCAATTGATTTTTAATCTTTTATTGGGCTGTTGGGTCTTATTTTACTGCATTGTGCTTTAATGATGTTGATGGGAGAAGGGCCTTTCAAAATTCTTAAGAATACATACAATTTATTATTAAATAACCATTCTTCCTTAAGTATTACTATTTTTAGTCCTTTCCTAAACACAAATATACCTCTTTGTTAGAGGAGGTAATCAAGAAGATGTGGCCATTGGTTGACCCCTGATCTGGAACTGGTCACTTCCAGGTTTCTTACCTTCCTCATGTGTCCTTGGGATGTATGTATGCTCTGCCTGTTCCACAACGGGTGCTGTGGAGAGAGTAAGGTGTTGTTGAGACCATCTGGACTGAATTAATGACTGAACCCAGAAAAGGTCTGTATATAAACTTTGAAGGCTCTAGTGGACAGGTCTAAAAATCTACTCGTCTTTCAGTTTCCCAAGATAGGTCTCATATGTAAGTTCCCTTGCTTATTAAATCTGCCACCTACCAATCTGGAGTGGTGTGTCTCTTTCTTCAGTTCTCTTGTGTACAGAGACCAGTTTGCCAACTAATAATTGGTGAGTCAGTCAGGAGACCAAAGAAATGAGCCTTGGAGAAGAGTCATCCTCAGGGGAAGTCCCCATCTGGACATCAATCTCTGTCTGGGGAAGGATGGCCCATTTGTTAGATGTTTGCAGACAGTTATGTGAGTATGAAGACACCCCCAAAACACCAGATGCTTTAATGCACTTATTTGAGGGACTGTGCAGAGCATGATGTGGCTAAGAAGGGAATGGATGGCAGCCACAGTGGTCTGGCTTCTACTGTGAGCAGTTCAGCTGGTCACTTATGCCCCACTAGAGGCTGAAGCTCTGATGAGAAAGTTGGAAGAAGAGCTGAGGTTAGAGAAGGATGTGAGCTTTGGGGTTGGCAGACAAGTGGGAGAGCAGGAGAGCTGGAGACCTTAGTGTGGCTCTTTGCAAATAAGAAGGTACAAACTGCCATCGATTAAGGTCCAAGAGCTTGTGAAAAAGACCTGTTGTGACACTGAGAGTGTCACAATAAGTGGAGGAAGAAGAAAGGAGGAGGAAGGGAAAATGAGGAAGAAGAGGATGTTGCGATGATTAAAATATCTAAACGCTCCATGCCCTCCAATCCCTAATACAAAGGAAAGTAAAAGTACAGCAACAACCACCCCAGCCTATGGGGCAGCCCTCGATCAGGAAAACATTCAAGCTGAGAGAATATAATCCCACTGAGTGGAGTGATACAGCTGCCAAGTGTCAGCAAAAGGACCAGGGCAAGTGTCCAGGCACAGTTAGTGTGGCTGTGGGATGGAGGAGGTGGTGGTGGGGATGATAGCATTTCTCTGACTTGGCAGAAAGCAGAGAAAATGGGCAATGTCATCACACACCTTGCACATGCTGGGTGGGGGGCTAGAGATGCAAGGTACCTTATTTTACTGTGTATAATACAGACCTTTTTGCCCAAATCTGTAAGGAAAAAATAAGGATGCGCGTTATACATAGGTAGCACTAATTCTGTACCTATGTAAATGTTTTTAATTCTTTTATTTATGCTTATGAGTTAAAGTTGTTGCTCTAGAAATCAATAAAGATATCTGAATGCAAAATAATACCCTGGAATATGATAATGGGTTTTTATTGTTAAATTTATTCTTGTGTTTTGTAATTATTTGTTACATAAAATTTCTTGTACTATAATATGTTTTAAAAAATGTTATAAAATAAAGGCTATCTCCATACAGGGTCCAGTAAAAATAACCCAGAAGCAAATGTGGTTCTTGCTGCAGGAACGCCACGTGACTAGATAGACTGACAACCCAACGCTGTGTTTTCAGCCAATGAGAAGTCTTAAAACAGGAACAAGGTTCAGACCTCTCCCATCCGCCTCACCTTCCTTGATGCCCTCCTGCTTCAACAGGAGCCTTGGGGATACAGTCCCAAATAAAATCTCTCTTTTTTCTTTACCCTCCTGAATTGCTATTTTACTTTGGAGGAAATGTTGGATGGTTGTAGCTTCTGCCAGAGGATATTTCTGAACTAAAAGAGGAAGTGGTTTATAGAAGAAATGTGATGCAATCTCATTGGTGCATATTTAAAGTTAAAATTATTCCAAATTTAAGCAGAAAGCTAAAGAGCAAGAAACCATTGTATGGTTAGTAGTTTCCTTCCATGTCATGCAAGTGTTCAAAAAATCTATTACCTTGATTGATAAAGCTGAACACATTGCTTTTTTCTCTTATTCATAGAGGAAATCCACCAAACAGGAAAGCAGAAGAAAATCATCCACCTTAATTTCCTCAATAGAACTTTGTTTGCAGAAAATTGGGACTCCCTGCAGCAAAACATCATTTATGGTCTTTTCTCTCTTTTTAATATATGCAATGACTGGAGATACAGTCTATGCTGATATCAAAATTGATGGGGCTGTCCCTTCAGAACATTCACCTCCACTTGCAAGATCTCGTAAGTTGGATTTGGGACTCCTTCTAAAATTAATGTTTTTCTAATCTCTTCTATTCATGTCCTGTGTCTATGTTTGTCTTACTGGAAATAGCAGACTGAATTCAAAATAAACTTTACTGAATGTGAGAATAAGAGTGAGTTTTTTAATGAAACAAAATACTCATAAAGTTAGTTGTAACTTTAGTTTTAGTATGTAGAACTTCACTTTTGCTTTTCATAGGCTCTTATTTATGTTTCTTCTGGTGAATATTTATGCCACACAATGACATCTGTACTCATGACTCCTTTTGGCTCTACAGCTTTACTCACTCCCTGATCAAATCTGATCTTTTAACATAAGATGATTAAATTCATTTACACAGGAGAAAATATTCCTGGCAATTATTCACATTGTTATTTACCCTTTTGGAATTTGCACATTGACACGATAAAAATGTTAAGCTAAGTTAAGGAGAAGGGAAATCGTAGTATTTTATTTCATAAATTTTAGAGTTAACAACTACCTAAATAATAAAATAGTTTTGGAATATGAAGAGTTAGACATATAGCTAAAGCTAACATTGTACCTTAATCACAAACCACTCCAAAAACGATAGATTTTTCAAATCCAGTGTATATTCTATTCCATGCAGCATTGGGGAAATTTCTGTTGCATTTATATTCTCTCTTCTATAGTAAGAATTTTTTTATATTATAAAGTTCATATAAATGCTTATATAGTTTAAAGTCTCATCATTACACTTGTCCTTGTGAAATGAATGTTTTGCTTTTTCTGTATTTCCAAAGAATGCATTTCTTCTTTTATATTTTTAAGTTTGCAGTTACCAAGTAAATCTAATGTGTGCTTTTCTTTAGTTGAAGAAGCATGTTATTTGTGAACATTACCTCGCTAACTTAACCAAATAGAAACTTACTAGCTTTTCTTCTTTGCTCCCTAGACTAAGTACTTTTATTTTCTATGACATGATGAAATTTAACTTGAAAAATAACATGGACTATAAATGCATTCTTATTTATCCGCTCCTAAAAAATCTCATACAAATTAGTCCACTTTTCTAGAGGTTATTTTCATTCAGTTCAAGCAACAAAACCAATATTTTTGATTCTGCATTCTAGGGTTTGATTTATTTTCTTTTTAAGGATTGAAATATACTTCTTTCCTGCTCTAAAGACTTGGCGACATCGTTAATGTTATCCAGTCCAACATTCTAACATTAAAAATGAGAAAATTTGAGCATATAAAAATTAAATTGCTTACCCACAATCATCTACCATTTCAGAGCCTCATATGTGTTGAAACCATCTGGCTGATATTTTAATCTGTGTATTTAAGCAACTCACAAAGTACTAGGTACATAGCAAGAAATCAATAGATGCTTGGTAAGTGAAAGAATAAATAAATGGATCTTATTAGATACTCAAAAAATACTGTAAGTTCATAGCTGCTCCAAGATATAAAACAAAGAGGGCTGTCACCATGAGATTTAGCAGAATAGCAGTAAAAAAGAAAAAAAGTATATCAGTGAGGAATATCAGGGAATATGTCAATGACAATATCCCAGGTTAACATTCAGACAATTATGCTTTTCTAAATCTCATTTCAAGGCCCTACAAAAATGACCTAATATCCCCTATATCAGTCCTTTCATGAAATCTGAAATTGTATTTTGCAAATTTTTAGGTCTATAACCTCAGTTTTTCCTATTAGAAACATGTGTAGAAATAGCATCATGTTTTTCTTGTGCTTGTCGTGACTGGTACAATTTGCATTGATTTACCT
This sequence comes from Lyroderma lyra, assembly GCA_004026885.1. Lineage (NCBI taxonomy): Eukaryota > Metazoa > Chordata > Mammalia > Chiroptera > Megadermatidae > Lyroderma > Lyroderma lyra. The sequence continues at coordinate 8,803 of PVJL010000889.1, forward strand.
GATATGTGGACATTTTTATGTTCTGAACATTAATAAATTCCTTGTAAAAATGTTTTACTTAATAATAATAATAATTTGAAGATATGACAAAGCACTCTATAATAATACTCCACTAAATAAGCACTCAGTTTAATTAGTCTTGACATTCAATTTTGTAATTGATTAAATTTTAACATCAGTTAGTTTAGTGTTTTCTCAGTGTATCATATGTACACATGTATTAGATATCATATGTCTAGTGAAATTAATATGCCATAATTACTTTGGATATTTTTTTTCACAAACTAGAAAAACAAATGTGTGTGTGTGTGTGTGTGTGTGTGTGTGTGTATAAAAGGAAGCTGGGTAGATCTGTCTATTTCAAAGGAAAATAACTAAAGAGCATAACTTTCCTACCTCTTGCCACCGAAAGAATTATCTACTGGATTTACTAGTGAAATTTGTTCAACTTTATAGCTTCTCACCACCATGGAATTTTTCTGAAAGTTGGATGTGCAATGATCATCATCCTTCTTGTAATAGTAATTGTGCTCACCATTCTTGGTAAGTAATTGGCAGTACTATTCATTTATATTATTTAGATTTCATTTTTTATTTAATATTTTAGTACCTTTGTATTTGCTATTCAAGTGGTTCCTAAACAGTACAATGCAACATCACAAAAAGTGTGAAATTTGAAACACAATTAAAATTAGAGATTTTGCATAGAACTTCAGCATGTGATACAGAGGGTGTCAAAATGTATACATATTTTAAGAAAGGAAAAGAGTGTACTAAAATTGTAATACTCAATATATACCGATAACAGAAGATGAAAACAAGTCACATTTGACTTCTGCAATTATAAGAGGTGCTCAAAGTGGTTACCATCAGTGTCCAGACACTTCTGATTATGGCAAATTTCTTGAGCAACATTGACCAAAGTGTCCACACCAAAATGTATGAGGGCTGTGCATGCCCTCATACACATCATACACAGTACCATAAGCTTTAAACTTATCACCAATCCCTGCAATTGTTTGGCGTGTTGGAGGTTCTGTTGCGTACTCAGGCCTCCATTGTTGTCGTACTTCCACAACGTTCTCAATTTCAAATACCACTTCAAAATGGTCTTGTGCTCCTCCAACGACAACTACGCTTCAGTCATTTTCTTTGACTACCCTGCCTGTCCCGTGGTGATGCCAGCATTCATTTGATTAATGCCATCTTTTGAGCAAATGTCGTATACACATTGCTACCATAATTCAATTCAACTTCTAAAAGTAATACATAGATAACACCTCTTAAAATGTGTATATATTTTTGGGGCACCTCAGTATATTATAAATTCTGTTCACTGATAAAGAAAAAAGATGTCAAGATTACATTTACACGTATTTTATGATCACAATTACACAATGGATTTTGCAATGCAGTTTGGTAGTGGGCTATGCACAAGCTTCTCTAAAAACACAGTCAGATGAAAGAAAATTAAATTAGGAAGTATATTTCTGTGTGAATGTATTCCTATTAAGTAGTCTTGGACATTATCAATATTGGATCTACAGGTGAGAAATTTGTTTCAAATTAATCAGTTCTAACAAACATTTTAAAATTGTACTCATGTACTTTGGACATAACTGAACACAATCTAATTATTCACATGGCAAATGTTTTAATATTTTATTGAATAAATGCTTGGAGAAAGTTATTCATGAATATCTGTAAAACAAAGGTAATATGTAGATAGTGTATATTATAAGGAACTCAGGCTTTCAGATTAAACCAAATCCTCGAACAGGCCAAAGCATATCTGAACCCTTGTGAATGATAGTAGCAATCATGAATGGCTTTAGTAATTATAAGTAAACAGTCAGAGTGATAGAATTCTAGAACTGCAAACAGCTCTAGAAGTCAAGGTCAAACCTCTAATAGAGATGAACAATCCGAACCCCAATGGAGTAATGGTTTGACTACTTTAATATAACTAACCAATGGCCTACTTGAGGCTATGAAAATAGTGAGATGGGAATCAAAAATAATTGACATTAAAATTTTCTTTTCTATTTCTTTTTGCTATGTAAGCCCATAGATTTGCTTGTTAGTAATAGATATTTATTTGTTACTAAAATAGATGTTACTAAAATAGATTTAACTGCCTAATACAAACTACTGTGACATTATAAATTAGCAAAAGCAATTTCAGTTAAATGGCCATCAGAAAGATAACCTCTTCATTGTAGAAAAAGTTCCCGGAGCTCACCCTACCCTTCTACTTGCAGCCTTTATAGGAGGAATCTCTCCAAAGGAAAAAAATCATAAACTGAAACCAAAACATAAAAGCCCCTTGTCATGAATCAGGTGACACCTGATATAATTAACAGGAACTCACTAAACACAAACTCTCTAAGTGAGACTTATATCCAGGGCTGGTTATTTTGTGGTTATTAAAATAAGTATGAAAGTTCCAGGAAAAAAAATCAAGTGAGTATCCCTCCGATTTCAGGTCATATTTTTCCAATTCCCTTGAAATTAATGTTAATAAGATTAATAAGAATGCAAAGGAAAGTCCAAATCTTGGGGAAAATAATGCTGTTTTCCCTTTAAATTGTAATCATTTAACTTACTACAAATTTTCCATATCAATGAAATTTGCCGAGTCACTAGAATCCAATGGTTTTGTGCTTTGTATTTAAATAGGAAATATATTTTTATTTTTTCATTAGTTATCCAGTTCAAATCTGCAAAACATAATAAAGTGCATAATGAATCAAAGGAGAAATACTGTACTGGGAAAAACCAATCTGGAACAATCACCTCAACGGGTAACATTATTTTATATTGCTTAATTCCTAAGTAATGAAGCATAAGCAGTGAGGTAGAGAAAGATAAAAGTACGTGGAGGCATAGAGTGTGAGGTTTTATTTTACATATAAAAGGCAAGTGAAGACCTCTCTGGGCAGATAACAGTTGCACAGTGAGAAAAGACAAATGAGAAAAATAAGCTTATATAATGAGTTTTTCTTTCTCTTTGGTTTAAAGTCTTTTTCATTCTAGCATATGATTTTTTTCCCCCATAATTATCTTGCTTAGGGTTTCCTGCACTTCTTGAAAGTATAAATGTATGAACTGGAACAATTTAGGGAAATTGTAGCCATTATTATTTTTTGCCTTGCTTGTTCTTTCTCTCTCCTCTGGTTCCAGGACTTCAATTTCATGAATTTAGACATTTTTTGTATTGTCCCACCAATCCTTGAGCTTTTGTATATTTTTTTCCAACTTTTCTTTTCTGTTTTTCACATAGACAATTTCAAGTTCACTAATATTTTCTACTATTTCTCTGCTTTTAAGCTTATCCAGGGAAGTTTTTTATATCTTATGACGTACCGTGTTTATCAATTCTAAATTTTATTTAGTTTTTCTATACTCTATATTACTTAGCTGAAGTATCCTATCTTCTCATTAATTAAAATCACATTTTCTTTCACAACCTTGAGAATATTTATAAAAGCTGCTTTAAGATACTTTCAGGCAATAGCTCAAATATCAATTCAGTTCTTTGATCCTTAGCTATAATCTAGCTTTCACACGCGGGGACTTGGAAAAACATTACATGCAGAAGTTGAACAACCTTTATGTTTTTTCTTGTATGAAATTCACTCTTCATTTCTAGTAACTGTGGTTTGCCTTAACTCTATTCTCTGGTTATCGAGCTCAGAAAAACTACAGATTGTCTATTGAAATTTTATTCATTCTACATGGCACCAACATGGACTGTTTTAGGCTTAAATTTGTAGAAATTAAAAACTTTTACCTTGCCACACCTTTCATGGGTCAGCTCCAAAATCTGCCTGTTTCTGATCAATCCCCAACAGCTTGTGCATGTGTACCGATGTGTGTGTTTTCAAAGAATATTTATTTGACAAGAAAATAAATTATTAGCATGTTTAGGATATCTATATGCCACCATCTAAATCTACTGGCATATGTTATAAATTACAACGGTCTGTTACCAACATATTTTAAGATGTCAAGACCCCTTTGTGTATAAGAGGATCAATCTCTCTGAGTTTGGGGAGGCACCTATTATACAAACTTTGCCCAAGAAAGACTTTTCCAGTGATATATAACTCCCAAAATATATGGTTCCTTGGTAGACCCCTAAATAAAATCTCTCATTTTCATTTTTTCTGTAAAATTTTATCTCCTTGTGACTTGGAAGTTTACTAGTTTTTGTTTCCTAGTGTCTGGTACATTGCCTACTCATACAGAACTCAATATATTCTTAGGAGAATAAATTAAATGTAGAAAGAACAAATGAATGAATATACACATGGTTGTGACTCAGTAATTGCAATTATACAATATTAGGGCTACAGTTCTAAGTTTCTTTTAACTACTTATTTTGTTTTCTCCCAGTTTCTCCCAATTCTTCTGCTCATAAATCATGCCCCTCCAATAGTTGGAAGCTACATGGGGGGAAATGTTACTGGATTACTGAACATAAAATCTCTTGGGATGCAAGTAAAAATGACTGTGACATGAAAAATTCACATCTTCTGGTGATTCGAGACATCATTGATGTGGTGAGATATAAAACAAAAGTGATCGCATCTTTCTCCATTACACTGCATTTCTTGTGCTACAAATTTGAAAATTTTTATAAAACTCGTTGCTATTAACTATAAAATATTGGTTGAAGGAATTACTGAACTAAGTGATTATTTTAGGCCTCTTTTTGACAAAAGAAGAAATTTGTTAGAAATTCTACATCTAATTATTCTTTACAAGGGATCCCCACATGGACTACCAGATTTCATTTTAAAATGTAAGACATAAAATACATTATTTCATCTCCCATGTTTATTGCAATGCTCACAAAAGTGGCTGAAATTAAGGATGATGTTGGGGGAAAGGAATACAGTGTAGTTCGTCTCATTCACTTTGTCCTTCTTTGAGGAGAACTACTATTTTTGCTAACTCTGGCTTAATTTAAATTTGAAGTTTTGACATGAAGGTTGGGCACAATCTTGTATTCAATAAGTCCAATATAAATATTAATGGACAAACCGTAAATGAGGCTTTCAGCGTGAGCATTGGTATGTTGGAATTGCAAGCTCTGTCAATAAATAGTGATGCTTTACAATCCTGGTGAACAGCAGTCCTCTGGGGGAATGTGAAGCAAGGCAGCTATTGAAACTTGAGAGGAAAGGAAGAAAAAACACCTGAGTTTCACAGAAATCCACAACAACAGGAAAAACAAAAAGAGAAGTAAACTATCTAGAGTGTAACCAATATAACCTCAAATACCAAATGGTGAGATCTTTGTTGGGTACAGTTCAAATTGGTTTGAAACTGAACAAAATCTAGGATGGATTAAGAATGGAAAAGAGACCGTTTTCTTCTCTTAAAGGTAAATGTTAAGACAAAAAAAAGGGAAGCAGGCTCTGAAATGAATTGACAACAAATCATTGCATAGGGAAATTGTGCAATGAAAGACTTCACTAAGAACCTCACCTATTTCCTGCTCACCATGGAAGAGAATGCTAGAAAGCAGAAAAGACATGTCTCCTGGACAATCAACAAACCATATTTTGGAGAACAGTAGATTAAGACAACGTATTTTAGTGGAAACGTTTTTTTCTCCAATTTAGGTTACATCCCTTCACAATATTCCTAAGCAAGTAAATGTTAGGCATAATTGTTTCCTTTGAAGGATAAATAAGAATCTAATAGGACTTAGGCATAGGCATCTCCATTCTAAACCCCTCCAAAAATGGACAAGTCAAATAAACTATATATTACAAGAGAATAATTATTCCAAGAAATAAAATCATTTTTAAGCAAATACTTCTCCAGTTCCCAAATAAGTTAAAAATAAAATGACTCCCCCCAAAATGACTCTTATTTCATTCAAAATACCCATGTGTCATCACGGAGAGAAGTAAATGAAGAATGAAAGGATATGGCCTTACCCATTAAATGCTTTATTAGAACTTCAGTATCACTTCCATTCTCTTCCATTAGACAGAAATTAGGTTGGTAGCATTGCCACACCTAGCCAACAGGGAGGCTAGGAAATATAGCCTTTATTATTTTTGGTCATGTACTTTGGCTCAGGGGTTGTATTACTGTAGAAAAAGAGATATTAGGAAACTATGAACAACATTTACCATATCACTTCAGATATTGCTTTCATTCTTTATTTTTGTATATTCTTTTGTTTCTACATATTATTTCATACCTGTATTTAATAATAAACACTACCATTTCTGTAATGAATGTTTCTTATGTGCCAGGCAGTGTTTAATTATATCATTATATAACAAAACAATAATAGTTCTTTGAGGTAGATACTATTATAAACTGAGTTTCAGAGACTGGGGAAAACAGAAGGAAGAAAACTTAACGGTAGAGCTAGGACTCAAAGTAGGCAGTCTGACTCCACAGCCTTGTTATCTACTACTACCATAAATAATTCAACTTTAGCAGTCCTCACATTGCATTGCAGTGGTTTGAACTTCCACAATGATCTATTAGAAAGCATGAGTATCTTACTCACCTGTTCATTCCCAGCTTCTAAGTGCAGTGCCAAGCACATAGAAAGTACAATCAAGATGTCTTTCTTGTATCGATAAGAACCAGTCAGCTGTTTCATAAAACATTTCCTATTCCTTTTAGAATTTCCTATTGCTGTACCTACGTAGTTCAGCCAGTTATTGAATTGGCTTGAGTGCTCCATCTGGACAGAAATCATGGACCTGGGTGGACAATAGCTCTTTTGACCCCTATATGTAAGTTTATTGTAAATTAGGTTTTTGTGTTTTTAATCCCATCTTGTATGACAACAAAGTGTTGTCCGATATTGTTGGGCTTGAACTGAGAGAACAAGTACAAATGTCCTGACTGAACCTTATGATCTGATAAATATTCACATAACATGATACACATCCAGAGTTGAGAAACAAACACACAAAATCTTATCCTATTCACTCAGAAGATTCATGTGTGAAGAAGAATTTGTCGCTGCTGCCTTATTATTTTTTTATTTTTTTGTTGATGTCATTTTTATTTTATTACTTCATCTACAGAAAAAATAAGCATGTGCAAAATCTCTTGTGAAAGTACAAGTTTAGTTTACAAAATACAAATTTCTGCTCATTTCTTACAATGAGCAATAATTGTTAAGTGAAGAAACATCCAAGTTAATATTTTAGCATTATGCATTTTAATTAATACTCATCAACCATTTAACTTCTCTGGAAAGAGTTTTTGAGAAATAAAACTGAGGGTGGGAAGAATTACTTTACCTATCATGGTGTTGTGTATTGTCTTATTTGTTTTCATGGTCATATTTTCATTAAAAAATTATAAAATGTTTTCTGAGGTCCTTTTTAGTCTCTGGATACATGCATCTGTTCTTCACTAATGTAATGATAATCATTTGCTTTCTTTCTATAGGTTTTCAAGCAAAGGAAACATACCATGGACCCAGGACATGAAATGTGCCCAGGTGTCTCATACTGGAATAACTCAAAACAATTGTAAGAATAAGAAGCAATGGATTTGTCAACTGTAATCCACTTTGCATAAAATCAGTCTCCATTTCTCTGACTGAAAAACATCACATGAACTTTGAATTCATATCATAGGGTAGTCCAGAGGGCCACTTGTGTCCTAGAGGGCTTTGTATATGTGTATGTGGATATGTATGTGGATATGTATGTGTGTGTGTATGTGTGTGTGTATGTGTATGTGTATGTGTATATGTGTGTTCAATCCTGACTCTTATGGTTACAGTACTATTTCTATAGGTATGGAAAGAATGATAGAAAAAAGAAACTTTTATATAAAATGAGTACGTATGTTGAATATTTTTTTCATCTGAATTATCAATGCAGTTATTTACCACCAGACTCATTTTGCCAGGGTTTTTGAAATTTCAGTCTTTATCTCCTCTCCACTCTTCCTCTATGGTATCCTTAGCTAATCTCTTAAATTTGCTGCATGTACAGAGCAATACATATCAAATTTATGTTTCTAATCCAGATCAATAATCCCATGTACTATACTGCCTATTTAACACATCAAATCTAAAATCTCAGATACTTCAAACTCAACATATAAAAATGATTTATTAACTTTCTTCAAGAAAAGTCATTTTCAATTAATAGTACTCCATAACTTAATAAATGACATGCCACACAAGATTATCATGCAGTTTATAAACCACTTGTCATCTTGTCATCACTCTGTCTCTCTTTCACACCCAGCTAGGCTGCTCTACACAGTCTCACATCACCAAGTCTTATCTTTTTTTTTCCCCCCTAAATAACTCTCAAATTTATTCTCTTCTTTCTATCACCACTTTCATGATATTAATACAAAGGTATTCAAATATTAAATAATTAGAACAAGCTCTTCCTGTTTAGCCTTACTCCACTTCAGTCATTCTCTGCCATGAAACCTGAGTAATATTTTTTAAAAGACACAGACAATAAAATTATTCTAAAAACCACTTCACTGTCTTTTCTTGCATAACACCAAACTCCATAACATGGTTTGGAGAGTCCTGTCGTGTCTGACTCTTGCTTACTTACTCAGTCTCTTCCAACACTAAATTTACCCAAACTCTCAGCATCCCAATCACATGAGTTCCTAATTTTAGGAACTCATACCCTATTTTATTACATTGCCTTAAAAGAAGTTCACCTAGACCTGACTTCTCTTTCCTCTCTTCTCTATCAGGTTAACTCCCCAAAATTCTCTATGTCTTGGCTCAAATAGAATCCTTTCTTGAGCTCTATGACAAAGTCAAATATCCCAACATTATATTCCCTTCCCAGCACTTACCACATTTTGGTCTTATGTGTGTCAGTCTTTGAGTGAATATTTTATTAATCCCCCACCCTCCCTTGACTGTATATTACATAAGGGTCCAATACCTTTTATATTTTTAATTTTTTATATTTTCAGTGCCTTTTAAAGTACCTAACACATAATAAACACTCTAAAATTTATTGCATTAAGTTTTCTGTAAGAGATCACAGAAGTAAAATGCTGATAAATGGCTTGGGAGATCAGGTGGGAAAAACAAAAACCAAACACTCAAACAATGGATGGTTAATTGGTAGGTCATTGAGTGCCAAGGGGAAACCAAAATAATTTGTCCGCTTGGGTGATTAATATCAAATGAGAAGCCTATAAATACCAAAGGAGTTTATGTTAAGAAGTAAGTGCTTCACACACTTTTTTGCATGATTTTTATACTCACCTCTTTCCAGTGTTTATATCCTTACAAGTTTTCTTATACATATGACAATAGGACAGACAAATCACCTTCTTTCAGCTGATTTGGACATTGTATATAAACTGATGAGTAAAGCATTTATACTGTATCATAGTATAAATGGCATTGCATCTCAGCAAAAAAATATTCATTTTATAGGCAAAAAAGTGTTCCTAAATCTATATGAATATTCATGAGACTGATTTTCAAATTAAATTACTTAAAAATAGAGAGACACTTCAGGAATAAGACTCACCAAGGACTTGCTGTGCAGAGGGGACAGACATAAGAATGCCTAACACTACTTATGCTACACATGGTCGGCAAAGATCTTGTAATTCAGATATGGCTGATGGCTACACAGGTACTCTGGCTTGCATTCAGGTCACAGAAGGGAATGGCAGGGCATTGTTTTCTGCTCATGTGATACTAGTGTGGTCTCAGAAGAACTCATTTGGTAGTCCTGCCTCAGATATTTTTAAAATAATCCCTTCTTATGTTCTTTCTCCTCTCAAATTTGGAAATCCATTCTTTCTTGAGATATATGTCCAAGAATTCTCGGACCACAATTCTGAGGAGATAGAACTATTGGCATCCACATGCCTAGCTAGAGGGTCTTTCCAGGGAGAAGCCTCTGATGAATAAAGAGAACAAAGCTCTTGGTGGACTTCACAGTTTGAGCAAGAGAATTAGAACAAGTCTTTGCCAGATACCAGAAGATGGCTGAAATGGGCAATCGCAAAATTATTGGAACCAGGTGCAACAACTTATCCTTCACCTTAGAAGAGATATCTTGACATGCCTTATACAACTAGACTCTTAGAAATTTCAGTAAGGAAGAAGGCCCTTGTATTTTGTTAGATTTGTTTACCTTCTGACATGCATATTTCTTAATAATATGTCTAGATGAACTGCTACCTTTTGCTCACTAGGTCCAATCAGCAAAACATCAATCAATGCAATGGACTGGTGTTCAGTCTTTTGGAATAGAAATTTGATCAAGATCCCTACAGACTAAATTATAACATAGGTCTAGAGAGTTGATATATCCCTGAGGTAGGACAGTGAAGGTATATTGCTGTCCTTGCTAGCTGAAAGCGAGTTGTTTCTGGTGGTCTTTGCTAGCAGGTACTGAGAAAGAAAAAAAGAAAGATAGAAAGAAAGAATAAAAGTTCCCCTGCCCTGCCATTCCCTTCTGTGACCTGAATGCAAGCCAGAGTACCTGTGTAGCCATCAGCCATATCTGAATTACAAGACTTTTGCAGACCATGTGTAGCATAAGTAGTGTTAGGCATTCTTATGTCTGTCCCCTCTGCACCAGATCCATAGATGCATACCAGGTATGAGTGATGTGTTAATTTCCTCAAGCAACAAAACTGTCTAGAACAGCAACTGCAATAGGTGCCATATACAAAAATTCACTGTCGTTCTCCAAGATCCATCTCTTTTCTGCACAGGTCGAATAGGTGAGTTGAATGAGCATTTGTTGGAAATCACCACTTCTGTTTGTTTCAAGAACTTGAAGGTGGCACTAATCTCTGCATTTACTCCAGGAATGTGGTAATGCCTTTTGTTTACTATCTTCTTTAGTAGAAGAATTATAGTGCCTTCCACCTGGTCTTTTCTACTATAACAACTGTCACTCCACAAGTTCACTGAACCCCTGTTAGAGTTTTGCCAGTTGTTGGGAATGTCCATTTCAATAATACAACCCAGAAGTGGAGGGATGACCAAATGGTTGGTTCATGGACATACTGAACTCACCATGAGGCAGACCTCAGCCAAAACTCCACTGATCATCTGACCTCCTTATGCCCTTCCTCCAACAACTAGAATCAATAATGTTCCAGGTTTCCTGAAACATTTTTTTTCCTTTATAAACTATATTTTATTGTAGACACTCTTAGTTCAGGCTGTTATAACAAATTGCCATAGACAAGGTTAAACAACAGACATTTATTTCTTGTTGTCCTGGGCTCTGTGAAGCCCAAGATCAAAGTGCTGGCAGATCTAGTGAGGTCTGGTGATGGTCCATTTCCTGGTTTGCAGATGGCCAGCTTCCTGTAGCCTCACATGGTGGGGAGCAGAAAGCTAATTCTCTGACCTCTTTATGGAAGAACAATAATAATCCCATTTGTGAGGATTTCACCCTCATGACCTAATTACCCCCCAAAGGCATCATTTCTAAATACCATCACATTGGGGTTTAGATTTTAGCATATAATTTGGGGGATATAAACATTCAGAACATAACACACTAACTAGTTCTAGTTTCCTTAGTTGATGAAGGACAATTTCTCTTTTCATGGGATTTAATATAAATGTGGAAAAAATTGTAGAATTGGAAATCAACCATTTTGTAACTCCTAATGAAACTGCTTCAGGTGTTAATCATCAATTCATTAAAATACTAGGTAAAAGGTTAATTGAGATTTTTGCATGAAGCAACTACATCTGTCACCAGCTGAGCCCCTGTGATGACAACATTACTAAAAATTAGGCTAAGAATTAGGCAGAGGCCTACCTTCCTGTCTTCCATGTGGTAGGCAGAGTGTAGCGTCCCTAAAAGACAGGCAATCAGATACTACGAGTATTTCTTAATAAAAAGCACAATAAAAAGCACACAACCTGATAGATGAAGTTGTCTTGCCAAAAGCTTATCTGAATCTATTCAGGTTTCTAGAGCTAATCTCCACCTACTGGAAACAAAGAGAATAGAGGAACATTAAACAACACCCAAACAAAGTAACCATACTAATCTAGAATGAGGATCACTCATCTGCATTCTTCAGAATACTAACTCAATTTCTGTTTTATGCCAAAGGTGTGGGGAACAGAAGGAGATAAGATTGCTCTAGGGAGAACAAACAAATAAAAAAACTAAATATAAAGTATTGTCCTGCTTGGAATTTTACTTGAACAAACTCAAAAAAAAAAAAAAAAAAAAAAAAAAAAAAAAAAAAAAAAAAAAAAAAGAAAAGAAAAAAAAAAGAAAGAAAAAAAGGACACTGGCACAACTGAGGAAATTTAATTAATTATAGAATGGATATAAAATGATAATAGATAATGTGTTAATTTATAAGTGTGACAATATGGTTATGTAAAAAAAATGTCTATTTTTAGAGCTATACACTGAGCTAGGTAAGGGTACAATGCTGTCTAAAGTTTATTTTCAAAATCTTCGACAAAGAAAAGAAATTTTAAAAAGCTTAGATGAGACAGATACAGCAAATATTGATATAAGTGATTGGTATATGGGTATGTTGTACCATTCTCATTATTTTGGGGTGTATTTAAAAATAACCATAATATTTTTTAAAGCTGTTGCAAACATCCAAGTGAGAAATGAATATGTCTTGGACACGAGTTTTTATAACAGAAAGTGGATATAGATTGAGAATATATTTAGAAGATAGCAGAGTCACCGAAGGAATTGATAATTGAGAATGATGGAGTTTGAGAGAGTAAAGCTAAAGGGCTGGATTTGGTGGATGCTAAATGTGGATGGATACATACATACTGATTGTGGAAAGATGGTCGAAAGAAAGCAGTATGTGGTGTCCAAAAAGACACTTACTTACTTAAACTCAGCTCTCTCGTACACAAGGCATAGGAAACCAAGCAGGCTCTCCTGCTCCTACCCAGTCTCACCACCACCACTCTTAATTAAAGGGGTTTTGGGTCTAAATTGGCTTAGGTCTGGAAATGGATTAAGAGGACATAACCCTTTGTTTTGGGGATCTGGGTTAGACTTCTTTTAAACTTGACCTAGAACTCCTCCACTTAAGAGTGGACATTACAGTTTCTTCAAGCAAAAAATGGTTAACCTTCTCAAACAGAGGTGGAAGGGTTACTTCTACTGGCAAAAATGGCTCAATAGAATGTAGGGTTCTATGTCCCTAGCTTGATTGGCATCTTCCCATATTCCCCATTTCGGTTTTGAAGATCTCGTTCCTTCCCAATCAGTGTCTTCACTTTAATAAAAGACATCATGCAATGTTGAGAATCCAGAACATTCCCTTCTTTAGCCCCTCACAATGCAGCAAACAGTGGTTTTTATCTCTAGGCCAAATTCCCTGAAAATTGTCTAGGGACTTGCCTAGCGTGTCCCTAACACGTTGTCTGATAACAAAAACAAGTAATACAAACTCTCTCCAGCAGATGGAGCTATTAAACAAAGATATTCTTAGGAAAAGCATCATCAGAAAACTTTTCTCAGTGGTCTTCTGAGATACTGAGAGCACTATTAACAGCAGTGAATGACTTACTACAACTTACTGATGAGGAAAGAAAAAGAAAAAACAATGAATAGATACCACATGAGAAGCTTAGGAAATGAGAAAAAAGAACTTAACTTGTATCTGTTTTTAAAACTCTGAAAACAGCAGAGGCAAGCTGATACAGAGGCTAGAGCATAAAAGCTTGAGCTGACACATTGCTTAGTGCTTAGTTAACCATTGTGGTCCCTGGCAATTCCCAGAAACTCCAAAACCAACATGTGTGATGTTCTAAGGACTGGGGCAGCAAGGAAGCAAAGGTTTTAATATTCTCATAGCCAGGCAAGCTGTTTATTGGTGCTGAAACTAAATCTGTATCCAGGAACTATAAAAACTGGGATATATGAGGGTTCACAAGGAAGCCCAGACAGTGCAGTGGACACATGGTGGTGTGCCAACAAAATTTTGTATTATTCTTGTCCCTTACTTCACAGTGTTTCACAAACCTATTCCATGTTGCTATACAACGTCAGTGCCTGTCATTTTAGAGATATATTATAGTAATTTCAGAGATGATCAACATTATGTTACCACTCATCTATTTTTGGACACATTATTTAGTACTAATTTTTTTCTACTATAAAGAGTTGAAATTAAAACAAACATCTTTATGAACAATAATTAGTTAATTCATTTATCAATTATATGTTTTCTACTAATGTAAGTAATTTCTCTCAAATGCTTCTAAGAAGAAAACTTGTTTGACTTCATGGACCAAACTGACTCATGAGTCTGTCAGGTAAAAAGAGGTCTTAAGACTAGCATTAGAATATGACCTACTTAAATACATGTTATGAATTCAATCTCAGGTACTGTTCATACTAAACTTGTTCATAGAGTGAGGAGAAGGATAAATAAAAATATGGAAGAAATCTGGCTTTTACTGAACTCTGTGACAACCACTCAGTAGTAATGTGATTTTTAGGTCAGAAAATTGTCGAGTAAACATGACTATCAAATATCTAGTTGAAAGATAATAAATAACAAAATTTGAGGTTCTGGAGGAATTTTCATTCAATTGTATTATATTAAAGGGTGTTTTTTTTTCCTTGATTTTGGTACTAATCAGAAGTACTCCTGTGATTAACAATTGCATGTAATCATTTGGATATGTGATCCCTTCAAAGGAAGTCCACATACACCCATTGCTTAGTAAGTTTAATACCAATTTACAATAGTTTCAAAATTCAGATTAAGGATTTACTGAGATTTGGAGAGAAGTGGTTCTGGGCTCCCAAATTATGAGTGTGTTGAGAAAACACAGAGCTCATTTGTCACTATTTAGATTACCATTTTTTCATTCCCACAATTCATCTGATTCTTTGTATAGTCCAATCAAAGTTAAATTAGCTTTAAATTTTGGAAGAACACAATACTGCAAATGCTGAAGTAAACTAGTCTTACACATTTTTTTCTCACAGTTTCCATGATCCATAGAATAATACTTCACCACTTAGAATATAGATATGAACTAGAAAACTCACACACACTCCGTGGTAATTGGCAACAGTAGAGACAGAACTAGGACTGAGAATTTGAGCTACACCAGCCAGGAGGGTCCAGTCGGGGAAGGTCAAGGTACTACAAGATCAACAGATCAACATGAACACTAAAAATTGGACACATTTGTTAAAAATAATTGACTACAGAGATGTGAGTTAGAAATTCATTTCATCAGGATGGTTAGAAAAGTTGAAGTGAACAATCTCTCAGGTGTAAATTGAATAAACAGGAGATAACAATGCAAAATAATCACACATTTGTTTTAAATAACTCACTCTCTCAGGTTCCTTTCTCAAATACTAAAAAGAAGAATCATCACTTAAATAAGCACTTAGTATTTGCTCAGCAAAGTTCTAAGTACTTTAAAAACATTAAGTATATTTGTGCCTCATCAAAAAACCACTAGTCACTGTTGTTATCATTTTAAAGATAAATGTATTTATTCTTCAGGGAGAATTTGAGTAAATTCTACAAGATCTCACACCTGGTAACTGGCAGAGCTGAAACTTAAACTCCAGCCATCTAGTTTCAGAGTTTATGTCTAACTACTCAGTGATACTGCACTTAAAAGGAAGGTAGTAAAGTTAATTGAGTGAAGATACAAGTTTAAGAGTGAACTTAGGAAGACATTCAAAATCAGCACTGTTGTTTTCTATCCAAACCTCCTCTGTGACAAGAAGTCTATAATCTTAAACCAAATACGCTGACTGAGCCTGGTATACATGTTGCCTTGGACGAGCATGTATACACATCATGTGTATCACACATGTGTCTTAGCCCACACATATTAACAGCAATCATTAACAATTATCTGGCAGAACCATCTGTGTTTCTGGGACTATGTGTCAGTCAAGTAAAGGTTTGCCTGTGACCTAATATATGTCAATGCAGAAAATTTCATGTAAGAAATACACTTCTGAATATTTAAGAAATACATTTCACAACCCCTAAGGAGTTGATATGCTTTCTGATCTTAATAGTGAGAGCTGTGTAAGAACTCATGCTTTCCTTTCAGTTCTTGTCACCAGAAATCTCAAAGTTAAATTCAATACTTAGTAGTCATAAGTTTGCTTAGCTTTGTGGTACTATAGTAAGCTGTCTCACTGTCTTTGGTCCTGATAATTAATAAATACTTCTCTAAGTGTATATTTCTTGCAAGTCCATTTAAAAACTTATAAAATCAGTTTTAGTAGAAATAAATTTGTCTGTTGTTTGTTGTATTTTTATTTTTAAGGCACCTTCCAAATATTTCTTGTATTGGCAGTTGTCCAGATTTGAATTCATTAGACTTCAAAGAATCTTCTAGGATATTTTGAGATTAGGTTGCTGAATGCCAAAAGCCTTGTTTTATACTTATTATTCTCTTCTGAGGAACCGTATTTTTGCATCTCCTGTAGCACTAAACACAATACCATGAACAGAATAGGTATTTGAGTGAATAAATTAGTAAGTGAATGAACGAAGTTAATATCCTAATTATCAAAGTGTTTGGAAACACCAGTTAAACCGTTAACTCTTTCCATTAGGGCCCAGGCAACAATTGCTGATGAGTTCAGTCTTATCTCAAGTTTTCTATCAGAAGAGTTTTAGGAGTTCCTATAAATAATTGGTCTAAGAATTGAACCAATCATCGATTTGTGGCTGCTTAGCTCCGAATCTACCCTTCATTGCCTGCTCTGTTACAATGGAGACAGACTTCAAATTGTTCTCATTTGGCAGCTGGTGTATATTTCATTTTGTCAGTTGAGAGTACTGGAGAGACTCTGGAAGAGACAGGAGTTTCTCTTCCTGATTCCAGTGGGCTTTGTTCACCAGGCTGTGGCACAGTTTTGGTTTTCCTCAGTACCCAATGGCCAGCTGAATCCCTTCCCTTGGACAACTTCTAATAGCAATCCCTTCTTAATGGAGTAGTCCCAGCAGGGCAGTGTGATGATGGACTTCCCCTCTCACACCTCTGGTGGTTCTAGAGTTCCCAGTTATACTGAGTGGGCTGATAAATTTTGCCTCCATGTAGTATTTTTTTTGTTGTTACATTAGGCATGTCTGGATATAACCAGTTCTGTGTGGTCACATGGTATCTCCCCTCTATCATTCTCGACCTTGCATCCACAGATGCTTACAATTTCATCTAGTGCACATCAAAATGGAAGAGTATTTAGACCCAAAAAGTGTCAACATGGTCTTCCCAGCCACGGCCTTGAGTTTTGAATTTTTTCAACTGAGGTGATCCCTTATGGCAGTATTCCATGGACCACCTTTTGTTCTCAGGGTCATAATGATGGACCCAAGTTTCATCACCTGTAATGATCTTCTGTAAGAAGTCCTCACCTTCTTTGTCAAAATGTTCCAGGGGTCCCTGAGAAATGCAAACTATTTCAGCTTTCATTTCATCAGACAGCACGTGCAGTACCCAGTTGGCATCAAAGAACACTAACAATGTATCTCATTCTCTGGTTAGAAATTCCTAATTTACCAGCAATTTCTTTTTGTTTGATGCAATGATTTTTGCAGATCAGATCTTCAACACGATCTTGCTGAAGCTGATCACAGGCCTTCCACTTTATGGTTTGTCACTCAAATCTGCTTGCCCCATTTCTCCATCTTTGAACCCCCTCACCCAGTGTCTTACTGTACTCACATCAACACACTGATCACTGTAAATGGTTTGCATTTGTCTATGAATTTCAACTGGAGGAACTTTTTCCACTGTTAAGAATTCATTAGGAACATGCTACATGAACCAAACGTCTGAACACGCTTCCATTTCGACGTGCACTGGTGAAAAATGTAAGCATCTATATGTGCTATGTCAAAAATGATGGAGGGGAGATACCATGTGACTACACAGAACCAGTTATATTCTGATATGTCTAATGTAACAAAGAATATTACAGTGGAGGCAAAATTTATCAACCTGCACTTGTACCACCTTCCTGTGAACAATTTGCCCAGCACTCCAGAGGGCAGATTTGCGGACATAGCACCTCAGCCAACATTTCCACCACTTGCTGGGCCATGCTGTGCCCTCTCTACTAAGGTCTGGATTTCAGTTCACAGTTCAGTATGGAAGAGGCCTCTTCCTTCAGTGTTCTGTCTCAACCCAAGGGGTAGTGGCTGCTCCTTGTGTCTGATATTTCTGTATTTTTAATGGCTGTCTTTAGTTCCTTTTAACCAATGCCCCATTACTCCGATCTTTTATTAGTAATTTTTATATTACTTTTTTTTAGTTCAGATTATTATGGGTGTCAGACTCCTGATTAGACCCTGATTGGTACAGCAACATAGTTAATTCAACTGGAATTTTATTTGATCTATTTTTCTCACCTCGGTATCACTAGAATTTTCTTCCAATTCAGTGGTATCCTGTAGGGAGTGTGTGAGCCAGAAGCCAGGTCCTTTGAGTAAACAGGTTTTAGCAAGGCTACCTCTGTGCTTGGAATCCACAGTTCAAGGGTTTTGCAAGGCAGCCCAGAGCTGGGTGCACAAGGACAATACTCGGGATGTGGTTTTTGGCTTGAGGGGGAAAATATGACATTGGGAATAAGGTTGTTTGGTCTCTGGAAATGATTCAAGACATAACTTGTGGCCTGCCTGCCTTGAAGAGAATAATAATAATATAATCAGTAATACCTTAGCAACATGTACCAAAATATTGATTAAATGCAGTTATCCATAACTATATGTCCTAGTTAAGATGTACTTTCCAGTCTCACTTTACTGATTTACCCCTATGATCTCACTTGTTTTGCCCACTCTATAAAATAAACATGCTGATGCCAGGCAGGGTCTCTGTGTCTCCATCAGAGCACAGAGAACCACCCGGTCCCAGCTTTTCTGTCTATGTCTGTGTCTGTGTGTTTATTTCTTCATTCCCCATCGTCTCCCCTCGGTTTGCCTGTTCACCCACACAGGTCGCGGCAGTATCCAAACTTTTAAGTAGCAGAATGCTGTTTGGACACAAAACCCCATGTGGAATACCCATGGTATAAGATGTAAGAAAAAGAGATTCTTTAAGTGGGGATAGGTCATATGATGCTCCCCAACACATCTTGTCCTTCTCCTCAGCCCCTCTCTCTAGACATGGTGGTCTTGAAACACCTCTCTAGAACATGAAAGATTCTCAGTACACAGTGTCTTAGCTTGTTGGGGCTGCTGTGACAAAATACCAGAGACTGAGTGGCTTGTAAACAACAGAGATTTGTTTCACACAGTTCAAGATGCTGGAAGTCTGAGATCAGGGTGCTAGCCTGGTCAGGTAAGGGCTCTCTTCTGGGTTAGACTTCTGGTTGCATCCTTACATGGTGGAAGGGGCTTGGGGAACTATGTAATGTCTTTTTTATAAGACACTAATCCCATTCATGAGGGCTCCACTTACATAACCTAATCACCTCTCAAAAGCCCCACTGGCTACTTCTATCACATTCCTTATTAGGATTTAAACATATACTTTTTGGGGGTGGGGCGACATATACATTCAGACTATAGCACAAAGCTTGAGAAACAGACTTCTCTATCCATCTGATGTACGATAGAGAGAATGATCTTCCTCCAAATTTTACAAATTATATTGGCATAATCATATAATGACTCTATATAATAACTACTGTATGACTCATCGTATAATGACTATTATAGCCAACATGGACTGGATGGATATCCAGTTTGAATTTTACCTCAGAAATTAAATAGTGTCCTTTTAGACTGATTCAATTATCCAACCCTGGGACAATAAGATATAATAGAAGGTGCTTAAGGATCTCAGAAGAAAATGTGTTTATTTCTATTAACCAGATAGTTGACACATACTGAAAGGAGAAGATGGAATGGAATGGGATTGGGTTTTTACTGAAAAGTGGATTACTAACTCAGTTTCAGTTTTGGAAGCAAAACTGTTAGCTTTAATTTTTGCACTAAAAATTAAGAAACTGTCATAGTGTCTCTGGAAAGTTCTCATTCTTACTGTGGCAAAAAGGGAATTGCCCAGAAAGGCAGCTTCTCCTTTCGTAAATCATTGCAGGTGGTAAATTTCGAATTGCAGGCTTTTCCCCGCAAGGAGATAAAAGAAATTCTAACGGGAATTTGGCTTTGGAAAAGAAATGCAGTAGAAAAAAATATGAATTTTGGAATCAGACAACCTAGTTTTAGCTGTGTGAAACAGAGTTGTTTAATCTTTTGATTCCTGATCTGAAAAAAAAAAAGCACATACTAAAATATGGTCTACCTATGAAGCATAGGATTTTCATGAGGATTGATTCACCCAATACCCAAGAGAACACATTGTTTAAACAGCCCTGGCTTCAGGCTCTATGTGGGGACTCAGCTGGTGTTTTTCTCCATCTTTTTATTTTCTTATCCTGTGCATCTGGGCCTCGTCTGTAGGTTGCTTCCTCCATGACACTAGAAAATATCTTCAGCATAGAGCCTCTTGGTACCACCTAAACCCAGAGGAAGAGAGATAGATACTTTTTCTCTTCCAGTGTCCATTTGTTACACATCACGTAAGTCACTTAAGAGGGATTCAGTTATAGGACACCATCAATTTTTGAAATAATTTTGTGTCACGTTAAGATGGAAAAATCTAATTGGTCAAATGTGGCAGGGGGGGAACACCATACATGACAGTCCCCATGGGTCTAGGTTAGGTTTAGGAGAGAGTGTCCCAAAGGAAAAGTAAATACTGGAAGCTAGTACTAGATAGTTGTGGGAAAATGTGCCTGTGAAAAAATAAAAAGAAAAAAGCAGATATTCAGTACAGGGAGTAATTAATTAAAGAAATGGCCTCAATTACTGTATAACAAAGAGTAACAATTATTCTTTCTATGTCCACTAAGAAAGAAAGAAAAAAACAGCTAAAAGCACGTATTGTGGGATTTGGGGAAAAAATAATTTCTAAACTTGAATTCATGCTAAATGTACTGCAAAACCCTGAAAAATATTTTTCAGGTTTTTGGGTAACACACCACACTTTTACCTCAAACGAATTGTTTTTGGAAAACAGGAAGTGCAAAGAAAATCCCTGTTGTAACATTTTTCCCCTTACTCAAACCTGTCGTCATCTGACCATCCTGACTCTTTGAAATTATTTACCATTCTTTTCTGTATAAACTTACACACCCCAGCTAGGCCACTCACTTTTCTGATAATTCAAAGAGTCATGGGTATAATTATTCCAAAACGAGGGGGTTGTGGTCTTTGCCTAGGTCTGGATTAGAGCAATTGTTTCAGGAAAGGTAAGAAATTGTGATCCACGAACAGGTGGCAGAAGCACCTGCTCCCTTCAGGAAAAATCGAAATGAGGTAACAAAGGAAACCGGCAATATACGTGCGGACCACACTTCAGTGAGACATCAACCCTAGCCTAGCCTGTCCCTCCAAGATGCATATTGGTGCCTGAATTGAGGGGCACTGAGATATTGGTGGAAACCGCTTTTGGAAAAGGGAAAGACCTTCACCTGGAATCGCACTAGCCTAAGACCAGGCCAGAAAGGTGCTCAGGGTGATGAAACTCGCAAGGAGGGCAGAAAGATGCTGATTACTTTCTCATGAAGGATCCATATAGCCATATTTTCCTAGCCATCAGTGTAAATTATCTGGTACAATGATGCCAGTTGATACAAACTCCCTTGTATGGACAGCACCCTCTCCTTCTTTCCATGATTCAGAGTTCATATGCTCCATTCTTTCATCTCCAATCACAAAAACAGAAAGGGATCCTTGATTACCTTAATGCCGTGAAGTAAGGGAAACCTAGCACCCTACCAACAGGTAAAATCTACTCCTGTGACACTTTTATGATGAGAAAATAAACACATGAAAGGGTAAGCTAGTTCTTGTCTGCTTTCAAGTATATCAATCAAGCAGTTTAGTGTCATTTAGTGAATTAGTAAATAGCTCTATACACATCAAATGTCTTCATGAACATGAGTTAAAGAAAAGTAAAATAGTAGTTTTCATAACAATAAATTTGTTAACTAAAAGAAAAAAACGTTTCATATCTTATATATGATGTTTAAAATGCAGCGCAGTACATATTGCCTTTTCAAAATTGCATTTGAGGCATTTGTTTATATACATGCTGATTCTTATATGTAAAAGTTAAAGTTATTTTGAAAATTATGTGCAAAATGCTTAATTCTACATTAGAAAGTAAACAAATACCTTTGCAATAGAAGCAAGCATAAATCATTCTATCAAAACAAAAGCATTGTATTTCTTATGTTGAGAAATATGTTTTGAATTAGGCCAGTGAGGATTAAATTTTCATTGTGTGCAGTTGCTTTGAAAGAATCCACGGTAGCTACAAATACAAATGGAATGGCACAGTATTTGCTCTTCTGAGCAGTTGGTTCAATTCACTTATAGAACAAAACGGCATTTGTGCAAAATAGGTTTAACCGAATCGTTCTCGCGTAGAGGTTAGCCTTGGCCGGGGACCCGGGTCTCACACGGAAGAAGCCACACGGCTTAAGGGAGCAGTGAACACGAGGACAAGGGGACTGGAGACGCAGACGTGGCAACAGATGAGGAGGCGGGTTAAAAAAAAGCATTCTTTCCATTTTTAAAGAACTTTTTTTTTACACTCCTCCTCATATGTTGCCATGTCTTATTCTTTCTCCTTATTTTCACTGCTTTTGGAAAGAACATTGCATCATACCTCATTCATTTGCAGTGGGTTTTTGTTTCTTTTTTGGTTATATTAGAAATGAGTCTCAAGTTTGCAATTAACTCTGTTCAAGTCAGGGTTTTCTACCAGAACTCTTGAACTGGGCCCTCAAATAAAACGATGTGAATGTAGTTTTTTTCCCCAGTAGCCACACCTCAACAGAATAGGAGGAAAAACCTAGAACTACTTCAAGTTTTATCTTTCTGTACATGAAACTATAATGATAATAAATTGAAATAGTTTTTGAATGAAAACATTCATCATAACATGAATTATATGCTGCTATTATTAAAAAATTTTTTGTTCCACTACAGTGGACAAGCTCAATAAAGGTCATATCCCAATGTAAAAAAAAAAAAAAAAAAAAAAGGAAATTTTGTTCTGATTTGACATGCATTTCTATTCATATACTATTTGTATATAGTTTCTTCCATACCCAAAGCTTCTATTGATTTGATTTATATATCCCAATTGTCTCATCTTTAGCTTTAATTAATATCTCTTCCTTAAAATTTGGAATCTTGTACACAAATGCCTACGAGAAATTCCACATAAATGTTCAGAGGAAATTTACTATCAATGAGCCCCAAAATAAGTTAATTATATTATTCAATCCAATACTTTTTTTTTCTGTATTTCTGATCTTAGCTGCAGAAAATAGGAACTGCTAACACGAATGGAGAACATTGTCAGCTCCTTCACTACCCTGGCATCTAAATATTGCTTACATTATTGTGCTTCACTTCAGAGTGATTTCTCCACTTCCCCTGCTTCTTGTGTGTAAATTGATAGAAACGAGCCAAAACACCGGGCAGCAGTAACAAACTTTATTGGGGAAGCTGCCAGGCTGCCTCACTATAGGAGAACAGCCTGGCAGCTTCCCCAATAAAGCTTGTTACTGCTGCCCGGTGTTTCTACTTGTTTCTGTCATTTATAACTCCCTACTCATGATTTGAGTTGGGCACATCTAACTGGCCTAGACCACATGCCCTTCAGTCCCAGGGGAGGCTGGGAAGGTGAAAAGCAGCCATCTGGACTCCTGTGGTGAAGAACTGCCTAAGCAAAGGGAAGTGGTTCAGTAGATGCACACCTGAAATAACAACAAATAAATATTCATTACGCCGTATTCCTCCCATTATCTAAGTCAAATGCCTACAAGTTATCCCACAGTTATCTGTCTCTGGGTATAACTATTTTATAGGATGTGTCTGAGTGAGAACAAAGGAAAATAGAGTAAAGGGGTTTAGTATGACCTTAGAAAGGGTAAACAGAGAGACAATTTAAAATCAAAGGGATATAGGGATCACTGATGAGATAAGTTCACCAACAACAGATAAAGATCTTTTATGTAAATGGAACCCACTAAGCAGGTGGTGGAAGGCATGACTGAAAACTTACACACACGGACACTGATATGGGCCAAACAGAGCAGTCATCCCCCCACTTCACCAAAAACTCCGTTTCCATGTTCTTTAGTTCTCAGTTTCACCTTTTTCCTGGTCCAAAGTCTTAATCATTTTCATTATTAATTTTCTCTGGCTCCTCACCCCAAGCAGCAGGTTTTCCACCCTGATACCACCTAGTGACAAGGGCTTTAAAACCTATTTCTCTGATTAATGCCTTTAAACTACTAATCGAATTAATTTCTCCTAATCCAGGAACCATCAGGATACTAGTGGTGCCCCAACAAGGCTTCCAGCCCATCTCAACAAAGGAGTCAACGTGGCAGATCGAGAGACCCCCTTCCCCTTTTAGATCAGATAGGGTGAGAGTTCTGTGGATCCCCAATAGGTAGGGACAACGTTCATTTTCAGCAGGAAGCAGATACAGAAGATGAGACCTCCAGCCCCTCAGATTCCCATGGAGATTTGTGGGGATCACATCTCTCAAGAGAAAGGCAGATAGGGTAGGGAAAGTCTCGGGATCCCTCCCATAAGACTCGCCCTGGTGTAATACCCAACGCCTTGATGCCACCTTTTTACTGGTAATCCCTGCCCCAGGCTAGGCAGCCACAGGAGGAAGTTCCAGGCAAAAACAGGGAAGTCAGAGGGCCAAGAAGTCTATTAGTTTGGGCCAGTTCTTAAAGCCTGCATGGTGAGAGTTACAATGATCTTCATCTTAACTGGGCCTCATTATACTGTCATACATATGCCCAGAAGTTCATTAATATCATTATAACAGACTGAGCTCTGGGAAAGGGTATGCGCAGTCAGAAGGTGTTATGTAATAGGTCTCTTGTCAATCAGACTTGTCAATTAAGAGATCCCACAGTTGTCTCCTTTGAAGACTTAGAAGAAAATAAAAGGACCAGAATTCTCATTGATCAGGGCTCCTGAGCCACTCTCCTTGCTCGAGCCTGCTCCTACCTCTTTGGAGTGTACTTTCTCTTCAATAAACTCTTTGTTTCACTTCTATACTTCTGTGTCTGTCTCGTTCAATTCTTTGCTCGAGATACCAAGAACCTGGACATCGTGTCAACTAAGACACCCCATTTTCCAGTGACAACACTACTAGATTATTGTATATGGTTCATGATTCTCATAAAGTTCAATACTTATTTGGAATGTGCACTTCAGTTTAGTACCTTTTCCCTCTTAATAAAAAACCACAGTACCTAGTACGGTATTAAATTGTGTGGACTCAAAAAAACTGATCTTGACTAGAGTTTCTATGTTCTATACTGATGAATTTAATTCCCATGTAGAATTAACAAATTAATCTCATAAATTAGAAGTTTAGAAATAAATTGCATTGGTGTTTTTCCCCCTAAACCACAAAATATCTCAAATAGCAATGACCGAGCATGGTGAGCAAATGCATTGCTTGTTCTGAAAATCTGAAAAGTGATGTCTTCAAAATGGAAAGACACCTTCTCCAAAATTCTTCACTAGCTAGTACTCCCTGTGGTTAACTTTAAGAGGAAAGTGGGAATGCGGAAGGACTTCAGGGGAACACTGGTCCTACCTTACCTTTGACATGTACTAAAATGCTTTATTCTGAGAGATTTCACATGCTGATTCTTTCCAACAATTTATTTAGCAAGAGAAAAGGCAGAATACTCCTATGGAATTATACTAGTAATAAGTGTTTATGTGAAGAGCTCCAAATAAATTCCGTCATCCTGAGAAGGGATGACTATTTTAAAGGCAGATTTGAATGTGAATAAACAGGAGGGAGGAGAATGACATTCCAACTTGGTGGAAGCAAGTTAAGGTTCATGCTTCAGCTTGCCAGGGTACTTCCAGTTAGGTCAGTTCCTTAAGCCTCCTCACTTCTTACATGTGCACTTTGCTGTCAGCTTTGTACATCAGGTGATTATGTTTTGGCTTATTTACTTTCATACAAAACCCATGGTTAGATGTGAATATTCTCAAGCTCAGTGATTCTCTACTTTCATACACAACCCATGGTTAGGTGTGAATATTCTCAAGTTGATTCTCAACTATGTATGGCCTCAACCCCTTCGATCCTCTCACATGGCTGTAAATACAAGTCATTTCTTATTGCTGCTTCCAGCCAGATCTTACTGAAATCCTAACAGTTGTGAGCTAACAATTTTTAATTATTAGTCATCTTGGTTTTGTAGAGTTATAAGAGGATCACAGAAGCAGATGGCATTCAAATAGTTCTGGAGAGACTGCAGAGAGAATTTTGGTGAGTATAAGCATCCCCAAGGCAAGAAATAGAGCTTGAAGAAAAAGTTCTTTTGGACAATTTTGTTGTAAGTTTTCTGTCAGAGTAATCATTATGGAAAGTTTGAATTCAATGAAGGAGTTTAGAAAAGATTTTGTGAATAATTGCAAAGTAAAAAAACAGGGGATACATTCCAAATTTATATAACCTGATGGATGTTGTGAGATGATTCAGTAATACGAGTATAATTAACCCTGTGATTTGCCAATTATTAAGTGTTTCTGGTCACTTTTATTTAGCTAGAGATGATTTTTCTGGTTGCTCCAAAAGTGATACAATTTGGGGAATATCAGGAAGCAATAGATTAATGGAAGAGCTAGGTGATCATGTGAGAAACTAAGGGCAAATGCAGAAAGAAAAATAGTAGGGAATTCCCTGGTGGTGTAGTGGCTAAGGCTTTGGTGCTCTCAATGCTGCAGCCTGGGTTTGATTCCCAGCCAGGGAGTTACCCCCCCCCCAAAAAAAAAAGAGAGAGAGAGAGAGAAATAGTATTAGTTTGATCTAAGGCAAATCATACTTTTTTGGCTGTTGGGGAAAAAATGTCAGTAACTTAGCTTGGGAAATGGGGAATGGCCAGGAAACAAAACCAGGGACCAACAGGATAAAGAGGCATAAATCCTCATTTTGTAATTTAAAAAGATTTGTTTTTAGAAAATGTAGATGAGACCAACTATGCTTGACCAAACACTATATAAAAAGGATTGAGAGTATTAATTTATTGATTCAACACACATTGGATTTAGCACATAATTTTGGGTCAATGACTGTGTGGCACTAACAAGATGAATAAGTAGATTTCCTGCCACGTTGGAGCTTATAGTCCCTTAAAGGAGATAGACATGAACAAATAAGTATAATATAATATGGTAAGTTCTATAATCAGTTATGTAGGGCCTCAAATGTAGTGTAAGATTAATAGGGAAGGTGATTAACTCATCAAACTTGAGAGACAGTTGTATTTTGTTTGATTTTAAGTTTCTTTTCAAACAAGGCAACTCTTGAACTGGGTAGGCAAGTGGAAGAGAACACATCAGGTAAAGGCAATGGCATGTGCGAAGGCATGGAAGAGGGCAAGAATGTGAGGGTGACAAATAATGCAAAGTCCAGGGTGAAGAGCAAGGAAGAGCGATGAATGGAATGATGTAATTTGACATTTGAATTGCCAAGTGTCATTCTAAGGAGTTTGATTTTTATTTTGGAGTTAATAGAGAAGAATTGAAAAAAAAATTAAGTAATAAAACATGAATAGATTTGTGTTCTAGAAAGAAACAATTCTGACAGTAACGTGAAAGTTGGATTGGAAGAAAGAGAAGAAATTGGACTGGAGATAAAGTAACTGGTAAAAAGGCCAGCATAAAAGTCTAGTTAAGAGATAGTAAGGAACTAAAATATTTAGAAAATTTGGGGTGAAATAAAAGGATACAAATTAAAGAGATATTTATGTATAATTGTGACGAATCTTATTTTCAGATAAAAAAATTGACAAGTTGACTATCACTCCTCAGTTTCTGGTTTGAATGTTTTATAAGAATTGAGAACAGGCTTTCAAATCTCAATCAAATTTACCTACAAGGTTGGACACAGATGTTGGAAAGAAAATAAACTGGCAAACAGAGATTCAGAATCCTGTACTAATAAGCTGAGTAACACTGGATAATTAACTTATTTATGCTTAATTCATTTGCATAAAACAGGGCCTTTCCTGTTGAAACTCATGGCGGTGACTACTTGTGTGCATTAACTTTGTATTGCAATATAACTTCACTCCTACAATGGTATGCCATTGGACTCTGTAGCATTTCCTTTTGAAAAACATGGCAAGACTAGCATGAAGTGGGCATACAGAAGCACCAAAAGGGAAGGAGAAATGAGAGTGATAATACCCAGGAAAAACATGAAAAGTTTATATGGAACTCATTTTGACAAGTGATTGACCTTAGTTAATACAAAGATGCTATTGTCCATAAGAGAAAACGGGAAAGGGATGAATACAGCACTTTTAGGTGAACTGCTTAATCTAAAAACAAAATAAAGCAAAAAGACCAAGGGATTAATTAAACAAACAAACCAATAAAACAGACCAAAGGTTAAGATTTTCCAGGGAAGGCTCAAGACACGCTCCAGCAATCTGTGGTTTATAAATTATTGGCCCTAATTTGTTCTTCTTTACATCAAATGCTTTGCCATGTACTGTTGTGAGGTCAACCAATCGGGATGTGAATGTCAACTAATGAGAGAGGTCTTTTTATTTAGCAAGAGAAAGGGGAAGGACTACTCATGTAAATACTATGCTGAGTGGTTGGGTTTAAATAGGCTAAGTGGTTGGGTTTACTTCCTTACACTTCTGATATCTCCATGAGCAGAGCTTCCGGAAAAGCTGCCTCTTCAACCTGGATCCCAAAATGATAAGCACATCAAGACTCACTGCTTGAAACAGTTATATGGTCACCAGCACAGCACAGACTCGTGAGTAAGACAGCCTTTGGGGTATAGTTTGTAATTAGCATTAGTGTGACCATAGCTAACTGGTACACAAACAAAAGGTGTGGTTTTAATATAGCATATAAACTTTTGGGATAATCTGTGCTCCAAACAGGATTGAAAAACATATCTCCATAGGTTTCTTCAGTATCTATCTATTCCTCTCTCTCTCTCTCTCTCTCTCTCTCTCTCTCTCTCTCTCTCTCTCTCACACACACACACACACACACACACACACACAGTCTGCTTGGCTCCTTAAATAATTTTTTTGGAGATGTGATATAATATTCATATATTAAAATTTACAACATACAAAATTAGAGCAAACTCCATACCTTATAGTCCAAATTAAAAAAAATGGTAACCATTATTTTCTGTTTGTCTCTCGAGGAGGTAACTTTCAAATATCAGCTGTTATGTAGTCGTCCTCATCTACGTCAAATGATGCTATGTGATTATAATCATCTTAGAATGATGCAAACAGCATTTTTTTTGTTTTTGAACTTGAGGTCTGCTTTCAATATCTGAAAGTAGAAGTTTAGCATATGAGAACACTCATGGCAGTGTCTTGAACATAGAGATGCAGAAGAATATAGCAGAGTGATTAAAAGAACAGAGTCAGCTGGTATCTAAGCTCTGCCACATACTGGCTGTGTTACTTTAAGAAAGTAACATCTGTGTTACTTTAAGGAAGTTGCCTCATCTGTAAATTAATGATAATAATGAGTCCCTATTTCACAATGTCATTGTGAGTTTAAATTAAGTCATAAAAGTTAAGAGCTCAGAGATAGGCCTACCACAAATACACAGTAGGTATTAGATATTATGTTTCCTATTATTATTAAAGCAAATTCATGTTCTTTTCACTGAAGTCTAAGATATTATTTTATGCTCAAATCCTTTAGAACTGGATCTGTAATTGGGATCCACAGTGGTCAAAATTAACTAAACATTTTGGTAAATCAGGGTGATGGTGTAAAGACTCAAAACTGTTGGCTTCAGAAGCCACTGAACCTCACTTCTTTTCCACCAACTCCAACAGTCAGGAGAATTATTTCAGTCTTAACTACCTCCAGTGGCTCCTCAAACTGCAATGACAGAGAATAATTTTTTAAAGACAATGTGCCAAAAGGGAAAGAGTTATGCTAGTGGTCAGATTTCTGAGGAACTTTTGTCATGATTTTTATATCAATGTTATACTTTCAGTTTAGATTGTCTTAACATTGTATTCTCATTTTGATTGCCTTCATATTGTATTCTGTTTCAGATTGTCTTCCATCATATCATATTATTGAAGTTAAACCCAAGTAGTGGGAAGGGATCTTGATTCCAGTGTATTCATTACAACCAGCCTATATTGTTTTACTTGAAAAGAGACATGGCTGATGACATAAAGCTGACAAATGCAGGGGATTCCCTGTCTCCAGGTAAGAAGCACATGTATGACAGGCTCTAAATCAGGCATGTCTAACCTGTAGCCCAGGATGGCTTTGAATACTTTGCAACACAAATTTTTAAAACATTATGAGATTTTCTTGAAACCCCCCTTTTTTTTTAATAGCTCATCAGGTATTGGTAGTGTTAGTGTATTTTATGTGTGGCCCACAACAATTCTTCCAATGCAGCCCAGGGAAGCCAAAAAACAGGGCACCCCTGCTCTAGATGCTGCTGAAGTAAACAAATTTCTACTTGGTGAGTCCCTGCCATCCACTCTGAATCTTTACCTTCCTGAGAGTCAGTGTCTCTATGCTCTTCATCATTTCTGTCCATGCCAGATTATTTTCAGCTGTCTATACAAGGTATCTAATAAAAGATCCATATTGTGTAAATAAACAATAACTGATCTTTTTACTATTCTCACATCTTTATTTAAATGGAATTGACATACATTCAAATGCACATATTTAAAGTGTACACTGTAATAAATTTTGACATGTGTGGTATACATCCATGAAACCACAAACATGTTCAAGATAATGAACATATCCATGCACACCAAAAGTTCCTCATACACCATTGTAATCCTCTCACGTGCCTTCTTGGAGACCAGTATAGATCAACTTTGTGTCACTATAAATAGATTTGCATGCTCTGAAATTTTGTATGGATGGAATCACACAGTATGTACTCATTTCTGTTCTGCTTTTACTTTTCAGTATCATTATTTTAATATTGATCTGTGTTTTCTAGGTATCAATAGTTAATTTCTTTTTTTTTTTTTTTCTGGCTAGTGTTTCCTCTTACAGACGTACCACAGCTTATTTATGCCTTCATGCATTAATGAACATTTGCTTAGTTTCCAGTTTGTGGTTATTACAAATAAAGCTGTTATTAAAATTTATGTGCCAGTCTTTGTATGAACATGTACTTCCATTTCTATTGAAGAAATACCTATAAGTAGAATGAGTGAATCCTATGGTAGGTGTGTATTTAGTTGTTTTTTTTTTTTTTTAAATCTACACTACTTTACAAAACATTTGTACCATTTTACATTTCTGCCAACAATGGATGAGAATTCCAGGTATTTCATCTCCTCGCCCACCTCTGGATGTGGTCAGACATTTTAATTTTAGACATTCTAACAAGTATGTAGTAGTTTCTAAATTTGGTTTTTATTTTCCTTTTGTTTTTGACTAGTGATGATGAACACTATTTTTTGTTTGGTTCATCTTCTATATATCCTATTTTGTAAAGTGTCCAACACTTTTGCTCATATTTTTAAATGTATTTGTTTTCTTATTAAGTATTGAGAGTCCTTTATATATTCTCAACATGAGTCCTCTATCAGACATTTGATTTACAATATTTTCTTCCCATCTTTGGCTTGTCTTTTCATTTTGTTAACACTATCTTTTGAAGAGCAGACATTATTAGATTTTAGGAAACCCAATTTATGTCCTTTATAATGAATTATGCTTTTTGGGTTGGATTGAGGAAATGTTTATTTAACCCAAGATAACAAAGAATTTTTCCTATGTTTTCATCTATCAGTTTTATAGTTCTAGGTTTTACATTCATTTCTATGATCCATTTGAAGTTTTTGTGTAGGGGATGTGATATGAATCAAAAATCTGTTGGGGAGGGGGGCATATGGATATCCAACTATTCCAGCACCATTTATCAAAATTACTGTATTTTGTGTCTTTGCCAAAAATCTTGTGTCCATACATGTGGGTCTATTTCTAAGCTATTTATCTATTTTTGCACCAATACCATGCTGTATTCACAACTGTAACTTTAGAATAAGTCTTTAAACCAGGTGATTTTATTTCTCCCACTTAGTTCTCTCCCAAACCTGACTATTCTAGTTCCTTTGCATTTTCATATAAATTTTACAGTTTGCCAATTTCTACAAAATGAAAAGCTTGCTTAGAATTTTACTTGGTATTGTGATGAATCTATAGATAAATCTGAGTAAGAATTGACATCTTAATATTATTGTGTCTTCTAACTCATGAAAACAGAATCTCTGTCCATTTATGTCTTCAATTTTTTCGTCAATATTTTGGAATCTTCACTGTACAAGTTTTATATGTCTTTTGTCAGATTATCTATATGTATTTAATATTTTATGGCATGATAAATGGTATATTATATTTTAATTTCCTGTTGATAATTGCTGGTATATAGAAATATGATTAGCTTGTGTTGATATTGAATCCTACAACATTCTGAACTCACTTATTAGTAATGAGCCTGATCAATTTTTCTATAGATGATACCTCTTCCAACCTTACTCTACAGTCACAAGAACATCTGAAAAGAAATAAAAAGAGACTTTGTATCTTTACAACTACCATCATCATCTTCTTCTTGCTGATGACTCTAATAATTACACTGACCACAATATTAGTAGGTGAGTTTTCCATTTCCCAAATGTGCTCATGTTAACTCTTCTACAAAATACTTTATCATACGTATGCCCTCACTTCAACTCAGGATTAAAGATAATCTCAGCTAGCTTTGTATAGAGAATAAGCATATGTTCCCTTTTCTATAACACAAGGATAATATCTACACTAAATATTGTGAGGATAAAAATAACTTAATGTATATAAAATTTCCTTCAAAACTAGTATTACTTACAGTCCTTACAAGGTGAGGAGCTAGTGGTAAAGCATAAATAACCACATTACTTCCTTCATCAAGAAAGTCTCATTTTGAAGAAATATCAGAGTAATAAACAATATATTTGGTGACATGGTTACAATGTCACAAGGTCATTATCTCACCATGGAATGATAACAAACAGTTTGTGGAACATTATCTAGCTACGGACTACCTTGCCCTAAACCATATGCTTTTGTATAAATGATAGTATTTTTCCCTAAGCTATTTCTAGTTGATGCCTATGTTTATAAGAATGAAAATTGACTTCAAAGTGGAAGATATTTTCTTTCCTTCTGGTTACGCAGCCTGAAATGATGGGGTCAGATCTCCAAGACTTACTCATATCTCACAACTAAACACATGGGTTATAAAAAACTAGGCAAAAAACACAAAACTGCTGCTATCCTATTGACCATATTTTTTTACACAAATATGGATTACTTTTAGACCCTAAAAGTAGCATGATAGATTTCCCCTTTATGATAGTGAACTATGGACATATATCTTACAAATAACTCACAATTTTAATAAGATGTTTAAAAATATATACATAAGTATATCTGATACATACATGCATATATAAATGAGTATATGATTGATGAATAAATGTGTGTATTATAAATGTGGATATATATGCATGTATAAAGTAATATATAGATATTAATGTGCACATATATACATGTATTCATATATTTGCATGTGTGTGTGTATAAATAAGTTTATATAGAATAGATATTATTAACAACCTTATTCTGTGACCCAAGCATTAAAAAGTATATATAAATATATGTATATACATGATTACATATATGCCCATATGTATATAAATGTGTATATGTACATATACTGTATCCATACTTATATAGTATCATATAGTATAGCATCTAGTAATATATAATAGTTCATGTCATGAGAATGAGTGTGATCACCTAGAAGTGTGTCCCTTGAGAAGAGCACCGAACCCTCAATCTGAGCAATAATATCTACCTGAGTAGCATTCATCAAGAATCTCTTTTCAATCCAGCAAGAAAGTAAGTACGAAAACCTCGGAGTTGTCCTCACTTAGGAAAAAATTAAAAGAGTGATTAATGAAGTCTTTCAGATTGAAGGACAAAACAATTCTGGTGGATTTCATTCACATAGATAATTGTTTTAAATTTAGGACTTTTTACCCCTTCAGTACTTAATACATTATTACATCATTTTTAGTAGAAAAACACAGACCTTCCACTGAATACACACCATGCCTGGATGGCTGGATTGGTTACCTAGGAAAGTGCTTCTATTTTTCTGAAAATACAACAAACTGGGAAGCAAGCCAGAACTTCTGTGCCTCTCATGCAGCAACTCTTGCTGTATTCAACACCACAAAAGAACTGGTAAGGCAATACTTTGAACTGTTATTATCTTTTCAGAGGTTATGGCAGAAATGAGAATGGTCCAGAAAATACCCTCTTACCCAGCAGAGAGGAGGCCCTATTTTCCACATCAACTTAGACCTTAGGAAGCAGCTCCCATCAGGGTCAGAACATGTTCACCTTACAGGTTAGGTAAAATCAACTCTCATGATACAATTTATTAAGCAACATTTAGGAGACGACTCCCCCCCACCCCTACCACTTGCCTTTTCAACTGGGACTAGGAGTGTTTAGAAACAAGTTACATACTAGGCATTCTCTCTATGCCCTGTTTAAAACAATTGACATATTATTGCCCACCGGAAGGACCCCAGATGTTCTTCATAAAAGTTCAATCACATGATTACCTAGTTCTACATTTTCAAATGGAAATACAGTACCAAAACCTTGGGCAAGTCCAAAACATTTCCATAGTTCAGACCTGGAGGATTGTAATAAAGCTCCCAGTAATGGACTGTTGTTCACCTATCTATTCTATACCAAACGAAGTTGCCTTTTGTGGGTTTGTATTTTAAAAATAATAAGCAGAGAGACAGACAACCCATTTTTCAAAAATACTGGGAAAAAATTATAAAATGAGTCAGTATATCCGAGAAGATCTGGGAGCTTTGAGGCACAGAAAGGGTAAATGAAAAAACTTAAAAGCATGAAGTACAAACTTCCCCAAAATTAGAAATAATGTAGATGTAGAATGTCAGAGCTATCAAGAGACAGAAAAGTTAAGATCTTCAGAAGCATAGGGACATATTAAACATTTATTAAACACTTACTCTATGAGGTATGGACATGAGAGCGATTAACCCAAGTTGAAATTAATTTTGTAGAACATTCTGACAAAGATTTTTAAATGAGTACATTAGGGTGGCTGAAAAATATAAAGTCATACATTTCATTCATTGGAATAATAAATTATGAAATTAAAGCAGAAAAATGGGGAAGCATCAGATCTATATGAAAACAGAACAAAGAAAATAGTTTAAAAATCATATTCATGGAAATCATTTTTGAAATAAACATAAATGATAAAGTAGGCAAGAGAGTACAAAATAATCAATGAGGGTATCCAAAAGAAAAAGTGCTTCTCTGAATAGACAGGGCTAATCACAGAAATGGAGAAAAGACATATGCACCTAATAAACACAGTTATAAAAAGCAGAGATTTAAAAGCATAAAGTATCATTTGTGCCAACAGATTTTAAAACTTCAAAGAAATGAATAATTGTCTAAACAATTCTTTAAAGAATTGTATCGGTAGATATATTTCTTAAAAATTAAATGGTAAGCGTGAAAGTAAAAAAATGTTGAAATAAACTAAGAATTCAAATAAGCTAAAGATAAAAAAATACCATCTGAATTCAGAGAAGGTAAAAGAAAGAAAAAAATAGTCAGAAAACACAATGTTGATAAATCCAAATATAGCAGCAATGGTGACAAAATGGAAATATTTTAAATTTATCTCTTAAAAGACAAATATTATTGGTTTCTAAAAAGCAACCAAGTCCAGTTACGTGTTACTTACACAGACGTAGCTAAGGACTTAGACACACAAGCACACACATACGCATACACAAAAGAGAAAAAATAGAAGGAGAAGATATGCAAAGCACCAATTAACCACACCAAAACAAAACAAAACCAAAAAGCGAGGTTAGTGACAGTAATGTCAGAAAATATAGTATATCAGAATAATTTATGAACATATATAAAACCTGAATAAACCAATAGCTAATCAATATAATTTAGTGAGAACTAAAATGCTCCCATCTTAAAAGACACCAAGCCTAGAAAGACTTACTGGTGAATTTGACCAAGCTTTCACAGAGCACAGGTAATTTCTCTCTTATAAAAACTCTTCTAGAAAATAGAAAAGAGAGAAAGCTACATAATGAAACTTGCTACAGAAGTTATTACAGACATAACACAACCCATAAACTAACCCATGAACCAGATAAGGACAATGTCACCTCTAACATTATTTCCAAGTCTGAAAGTCTGTATTTCTCTAAAGAATATAATGAATTAGTTGAAAGAAAATCCAAGAGAATGAGGCATTTGCTCTTTATCCCGTAATATCCTTTCTTAAAGGATTTCCTGAAGCGATATTCTGACCAATCTCAATATTGGATTGGACTGAGCCGAAAACCAGGCCAGACCTGGAAGTGGATAGATGGGACAGTAAACAGTGGTTGGTAAGTCCTGGGTATAATAATTTACACACCTAAAGCTGGGGCTCCAAGCTTTTCCCACCATGGAGAGATCTGCATTGCAATCCATACATATCATTCTGGAAGCTTCCTTTTTGGTGGAGAATAAAATGAACTCAGAGAAAAAGTGGTAACAAATTGTCTTACAAATTATTTAATACTTATACTATTCCAAGCACAATGATTCATAATAATTATGTCATTTGACCTACACAACTGTGGGAGGTGAATATATTTATGTTCATTTTACAGATGAAAATGTTGATGTTCAAAGTTGTTGAATAATTCAACTATTTTGCAACACACATTTAAAGTGCATGT
Source organism: Lyroderma lyra (assembly GCA_004026885.1). Taxonomy (NCBI): domain Eukaryota; kingdom Metazoa; phylum Chordata; class Mammalia; order Chiroptera; family Megadermatidae; genus Lyroderma; species Lyroderma lyra. The sequence goes on from PVJL010000889.1 coordinate 45,741, forward strand.
GACAATAAATCCTGCAAATATCCATCATGTAGGTCACCTTTTAGGCCACACAAAGCAAATGAATTCAGTTTGCAATCTACTCAACAATATGGTGTAAGGTTAGACTAAAAGCTCACATCAGAGGAAATTTTTGTCTAACTGGAAGAGTTCACTCATTCTGTGGCTTTTTTCTTCTTTCGTGTTTTGTTTCAGGTTTAAAATAATTGGAATTGGAGAATGTGCCTATCTACACAAAATTGGAATTAGCAGCGCCAGTACCCATTTGGTTAGGAGATGGATTTGCAGCAAACCGGACACATGTATTCCAAGGATTAAGACATCACAGATCTAAGATATTTTACACAAAATTTAGTGTTCACTTGGGCAGCACATACACTAAAATTGGAAAGATACAGAGAAGATTAGCATGGCCCCTGTGCCAGGATGACATAAAATTCAGTTTTTATTCCTCTTGAAAGAAATATATTATATTAATATAAAAGCAAATGAAATTCATGCTTAAAATTTTTCATTGATGTTTCACTCCAAATCTAAATCCATTTTTAAAATCTATTAGATTCTTGGCATTCAAGAAGTACCTGCCCCAACATATTTAAAAGTTTTCAAATCTCTCAGAGAATAAAATTTCTGGTATGTTATACATTAAAATATGAATAAAAAATTTAAATGGCATTTTAAGATTCTTAGTCATATGAAATCAAACCAATGTCATGTAAAATTACTTCATTTTGGAAGAACTCTGATATTTTTGCAATGTCTCCTTCCTTTTATTATCAATATCCACTGGTTGGTTTTCTTTTAGTTTTGGAATATTTGCATTACTCAATGAGATTTACTCGTGAATGTAGTGTAATTAAAACACAAGAATGGTGTTTAAGAGTGTTGTTCTAAGAGCTAAATGAATCTCTCACATACCAACCTCACAGTAAAAAATAAAAAGATTTTATTTTCAGACCATCGTGTGAGGGGCTTTCAAGATTATGAGTAAACAGTTGGAACTATCAGTGTTCTGTTTGTGAATGCCAAGGACCTATTAAATAAAGAACAAAATAAATAGTAAAAGTTTGCTGGGATGTGGATGAAGGAGTGGTTTGAACTGTGGTGCTCCATCTTCTATTTGAGAAAAATCACATTCTACAACAAACAGAATGCATACATTAGATACTGTAGAGCTGATACTGTATGTTTACTCAACATTAACAATGTCTCTGTAAAATATTATTATTTTCTTGAAGTTATTGTGAAATCTGTGATCCGCAACCTATGGATGTTTAATATTTTCATTAATAGACATTTAAATAGTTCTAATAGGAGAACACATATTGGAAAATAGAACTAGTAAAAATTTAGGAAAGTCTCATTCTTTTATCTTCTACTATAGACTATCCCAAATACATATTTGATTATTTTAAATGCAACATGAATAGGGAAAATAACCGTCTATAGCCAAATAAGTACTAAGACAGTAGAAGACTAAAAGGCGAAATTTTCTTTCCAATTACAACCATCCATTACATGGGTCTTTAGCTAACTTAGGACTTTGTTCTTAAGGTCTTTATTTTGTCAGACTGTATTGTATTATTACACAGTTGTTCTCCTGTATCAGGAGTAAATAAAACTATTTTTATTGGAAACTAGAATATAAAATGGTATCAGGGAATTTAGCATTAAATATACAGTTAGTTTAGGAAAATCAGAGTCTTGATAGATGAACCTTCAACATTTAATTACTAAACAGAGAAAGAAGTGCAAAAACACAGGCATAGGACATATGAAAAGGATCAGTGATAACACGAGAGAGAAAGTGTCCAAAATTTGAGAAAGGGGTACCCAGCAAAATTCTTACAGGGAACTTATTTTTTAATTGTCAAGTAAAGGATGGGTTTTCCAGGGAGAAACTTATCAGGAAGAACATTGCCAGCAGACTGAAAGCATATGTGAGGGTACCAAGTGTTGCACAACTAAGAAATAATAGTTTGGAAGCCCTGGATAAGAGTTGGGGTTGAGGACAGGAATTGGGGAGGGAGGTTGGGTGAGCCATGGCCAAATTATAGATGCTTCATGCTAAGGGAAGTTTAGCCTTGATGTTTTATCTTACTGCTCTAAAGTTATTGAATACTTGCAAATAGGATAATGATATCTTCAAATATACAATTTAGAGTAACCATCAGGGTTATATAAAAGTTATCTGATGGACTAAGAAATTATTTAGAAGGCTTTTCAATTGACTAGAAGAAGAAATATGATAAGAACCATGCCAAAAATGGTGGCAGAAAGCATGGAGAGGAGCGAATAGACTCAGGGACACTTTCAAAGATAAACTCTTAGAAAATATCAAACGAGGGGGACGAAAGAGAAGTAGATGTTAAAAATAAATGCCAGGTTTTTCTCTAAGTCAATCAGATGCTGTTAAAGTGATACAGAAAGAAAAGGATGTTTAAGAATTACTGAGTTTTAGTAGTCTGTAGGAAATCCAGGTGGAAATGTTTAGTGGGACGTACGTTACCCAGTTCTGGAACTGAGGAACAAGTCTGGGCTGGATATGTGAAATAGAAGCATACAGAGCTGCAGAGAGATGTGACACAAGTTTATGAAACAAAAAAAGAAAATTACACGGCAGCAGAGACCAGGCAATTATTTGCTTAAAGAAAAAGAAATCATCTTCTCATATACTTATTTCTTAATTTAAAAAAAAATTAGGTGAGGTCTAAATTAAGGTCATTTAAGTTTGGTCACAGAACTAAATCTGTGCTTATAAGAGTAGAACAATAGTATAACTTTAGACAAATAAATTAGTTCATTGAATTTAGAGAAGCATGAAATAAGACTAATGCATATTTTTTAAAAGATAGAGACGCTAAAATACTCTGAAGTACTGTATCTGCAAAACTTCTAATACTGAATTGATTCCAAGATCAAATAGAAAAATATACTAATGTTTCTTTGCTCTTTTAAGTTATAATTTTAAAAGTTATATCTTCATTGCATTAACCCTCTCTAATAGTAGAGCAATAGTCTTTCTGCATGACTCATGGCTTTTATGGTACTAATGCTATTTCATATTTAATGACATAGATTGTAAAATGTCTGCCTCAAATTTATTAATACTAAAATAAAGTTGTTACTTTAAAAAAATTGAGAGTTTGGGTGTATTTTAAATAAAATAAATATTCTCAAATCTCCTTGCAGGGTAATAATGGGTAGTTATGCCTAGAAGTGCATATTGCTAAAGTTCTGGAAAGACTTTAAGAGTTAAAACTTTTTTGTACTTGATTAAAATTTTTCTTACATTTTTAAGTATAATATATACACACTTAAGTTTAAGTATAAATATATATGCAAATATATATACTATTAAGTATAAAGTATGAAAGTAAAATGTTAATTTTTTAAATGATTAGCTGGAAAAGCCAACATATTCAAAACAATTGAGTATAACTTGGGAAAAGAAAGTATTCAGGAATATAATCTTAATTTTTTTTTTTGAGATTAAATGTGATACTTCATTTGACTTAAGAAGATGCTCATTTGGAAATGGGAATACTAAATCAATCTCAGAATATCAATTTAATATTTATAAGCAATTTCATATGAAGGGTTTATTGACTAATTCTTTTATCTTCTCAGAGTTCTGCTTTTGGTTTGGTCTAAAGCAGTACCCAACATGCACCTCAAGCCTACTGTCCTTGAGTTGCCATTATTATCCAATGTGCATCTTAACTATTAAAACAACCACAATTTGTTTGTCCTTGTTTTGTCGGGGGGGTGGGGGTGGAATCAAATGATTCTCTGAGGAAAAAAAAAATAATTCAGTGGGAAAATTATGATAATGGCAGAAAGGGGGCCCAGAAAAGAGTGGAGAAGAAAAGTAGCATGGAGAGTTCATGCTCCTGACCCAAGGGTGTTCAAATACATTCACGCTGCTGAACTGGCTGCTCAGCAAATCAGTGTACCAACACTGTATAAAGGCTGTCATTGCATAAGGTGCACCTTAATCAAGTTAACATAATGTTGTGAATGGCAAGTGAACAAGAACAACTTGTCCTTTTCTTACTGTCACACTTCCAGCCTACCTCATGTTACATCTATTTTGGTTGTTGGAAGTAAAGCATCAGAAAAAGTGAAAAATAGTTTACATAGTATAAACTTTTTCAAAGTAAGGAAAGAAGGGTCATTTTATGACCAGAAAATGTCATAAAAAAGACTTCAGGAGCAAAGGATTCTAAGCTGCTTTTCCTTTCTGGTGGAGGGAGGCAGGTGTAGCACTCAACTATAATGGGGGTGTTAAGTGAGAAGGTGAAAGTAATCTCATTGAAGACCTTACTAAGTGAAACAAGAATTATCCCCAATTGCAAACAAACACAAAAAGCACGTAAAGACACATACATTCTAAAAGGAGTAAACTTTGAGGACAAAGGTTTTTGAATTGCCATAAATTATAATTGTCCCATTTATTCCTGAAGCTTTTTCCACTAAGAATCTTCTCATTACATTATTTAATATGCTCCTTTCCCAACAACAGGGATCAGTATATAATTTAAAATATTTAAAAAACAACAAGGTGTAATAAAAACAACTTTAGTTGTGATTTGGGCGATCTAAACTCTCAGAAATACACGTATGTAGATATATAATGGAAATAATAAGACAAGGTTAGAATTTTATTAGGATTTTTGGGCATGACTAATTAAATTCATGGTAGTTTTAGAACTGTCATATCAAAAGTTCACAGGTAAAACAAATCCTTATGTGCAAACATAAAAATTAGAATTTAATGGGAAATATTTCATGAATAATCTTCAAATAAGAATAAAAATAGAAATGCAGCCAGACTAATTGTTTAAACTGATAAACTTCATGTCTTAATATTTAATCATTTAAATGCTTAAATATTTAAGTCAACATTAGTGTTTCAAAAAGCATTGCTACCTTGGCTTTGAATAGTAGAGATCCTCAGATTTCTTCATCTTCCATTATATTTTTCTCTCCTCTTCAATTGTAACTTCAATTATAACATCTCTCCATTTTTTTCCACATTTCTTAAATGTTCACATCAATAAAATATAGTACCTACAGGGACTGTCCGGAAAATAACCAGCTATGTAATATGAAAAATACAGACATTTATGGCTGAATTTTTTCTAGACAGCCTTCATATACTAAATAAACTTGGTTTCATATTCCTTGTGTTTAATTTTTTCAAGTGAGTTGAAGGTTATATATTTTACTCCCTATAAACTATAATTACTTCTGTTCACACATATATATTTGAAATAAGTATATATTTTTAAATTCAGGTATATCCTTTAAGCTTTACTCTTTGTGAATCTAAGACCTTAAAGCAGGTTTCCCATTGGCGAACTTATATTTAATTAAGAAACGTTGAAGTAATCATCTCTTTGCTCCTAGACAAAAGACAACAAACAACAAACCAAGAAATTTTTATTTATTAGCCCACATATACTTAACACTGACCTTTATTTTTTTTTAAAAAGTAGTTTATTTCTTATATGCAAGTTATGATTATCTGAACTAGGGGAAGATACAAATAACTCATAAAAGTGCTGGGGAAGCATAGAACATGTTACAAACGCATACGCAACAATATAAAAGGTACTTATTTATCACCCATTATGCACCATTGTTCCAAATGATGAGGATTATTGGCCTTACAAATCTTACAGTGTATTAATTAAATAATTAATTAAACAATGGCTAAAAAAGATACTAGATGTTATGAATAGATAAGTACAGAGAGCTATGAAAATATATATCAAATACATATAATTTAGTCTGGAGTAGAGAATGGTCAAGGAATTATTTTCCTCCAAATGACATTTAACCAGCGACCTGAAAAATAAGCAGGAGTTAAAAAGGTGAGTAAGCTGAGGTAAACACTACATGATTAGATTAGAGGCCTGAGAATGCATTACACATTTGAGGAACCAAACAGTTTTTGGTGTCTGCATCGTTACAGAAATGAAACTGGGAGAGGAATGAAAAAAAAGCTAAGACACAAGCGGTCTGGTAGGAGCTGGGAGAAATTTAAGCAATGAAACTCCACTGAAGGGAATTAGGTAGTGAGTAATGTGGCCTGATAAGTACTATGTCACAATATGGAGAATGACACAGACAGACAAAAAGATTATTGTCCTTATCCAGGCTAATAGGGTGGGTGTGAAGATATGTAGATGAATTCCAGAAATAGTTATGTGATAAAATTGACAGGACTTAAATAAGTCTTTGAAAATTTAGGGTGAAAACATGGAAGAAGTCGTAGTTGACTCCAAAGACTCTGACTTGGACTAGTATGGGCATGTTGCTCTCATTTACTAAATTAATGAGCTTAATTTTTAACATGTAAAGATTGAGGGGTCTTGAAATGTTCAAATAGATATGCCCAATAAGTAATCCTCTGTAATGAGGTCTGGGCTAGATATAAGCGTTTGAAAGTTACCGATAAATTGATGACAATTGAAATTATAGAATGAATGATTTCAACCAAGAATGGTGTATGGTTGGAAACCCACATAAAACTGTGAGGAATATCAATGTTTGAGAGATCAGAGGAAGAAATGGACATTGCAGAAAAGACAGGAGGGAATGGATGGAGAGGTAGACAGAAATTCAAGAGAGCTTTGGGTCATAGATGCTGAAGTTAGAGAATATATCAAGCAGAATGGATTGGTCTATAATGAGCTTGCTGAGAGTTAAAATGAATTCTAGAAAATTCTCTTTGTAGTTAGCCAGAAGAAAGTCATTGGTGACATGGTGAGAACACTTTAATGAAATAGTAGGAAAAGCAGAAACCAGAGTTTGGAACTTGAAGTGGGAGGTAGAAAGAGGAAAAAGTGAACATCAATAACTTTTAGGAAGTTTAACTTGTAAGGTGTGGGAGAAAATGGACAGAAACTGGAAGCCACATGTGGTTGACGGAAAGTCTTCTTGTTGCTTTTGCATGTTTAGTCGCAAAGAAAGAAGGAAGCATAAGAAGTGAGAAAGGAGTTAATCAAGGAAGGGATTTCCTTCAAAAAATTAAAAGGGATGCAATCCCGACTACAGACTTGGAGGTTTGATTTAGAAAGAAAGTTTGCTTTTATTGGAAACAAGAGAAGAGAAAAAAGTATAAGTAAGAAGCAAACAAATGTGTAGGCTCAATGGTAGAAAAGTTCTGGAATAGATCTTCTGATGCATTCTCTTAATAAAGAAAAAAGAAGCAAGCAAACAAAAACAAGCTCCTCTGCTAATGGTGAATGAGAGGTGTGGGGAGAGAATTATTGAGGAGAAGAAAGCATAGTTTCTGTCTGAAATAGACGCTATCACAAATGGGAGATGACTATGGAAATACAGTGTGAGTGACCAGATAGAGCTAAGGACTCAGTGGAGATTGATTGCCTGGATTTATAGTGACACTAATCTACACCATTATTATCATTATCACCATATATTTGTTGTAAAAACAAGTTCTCTCTCCAAAAACATATAAATAAAGAATATTTGTGAATTTTTTAAATGGGAAAGATACCTGTGATCAATTTAGAAGTCATCGTCTGAAGAAATTACATTTTTACAAATCCAGTAACTCTGACTGTGACACTTTTCAGAAAAAACACCTGTCCTTGTGATGACAGCACAGCCATGATCTTCAACATGGCCCGTGACTTGAAATCTGTAGAGGAAAAAGCAATACTATCCTTACTCTGCTAAAAAAACCAATGGTGTGTATTTTATGTATTTCTCTCTTTTAAGAAGGAATATATTTCTTTCCAAGCTGGAGATATAAGACATTGTAATATTCAGACAAGGAATGCATATCAAACCATTTAATTAATGAAGAAATTGGGCCAAATAGGTTTTTAACCAAAAATGGTCATTTATAAATAGAAATACTGCATAGAATAAAAATGTGAATAAGAAACACCGATTTCCCAATACCATGTGATACTACAAAACCAACGATCTTAGAGGACTACTATTGTCTGAATGTTTTAACCCCTAAAAGCAATGGTATTAGGAAGTGGGGCCTTTAGGAGGTACTTAAGTTATGAGGGTAGAATCCTCATATGGGATTTGTTCCTTGTAAAAGAGGTTCCAGGGAGATCCCTAGCCTTTTCCACCATATTAAGATATAGTGAGAAGGCTCCAGCTACAAACCGGGAAGAGGACCCTCATCAAACAATTGTAGAGGTACATCAAAAAATCAAGAATAGAATTACCATATGACGCAGCAATCCCTCTTCTGGGTACCTACCCGAAAAATCTAAAAACATTTATCTGTAAAAATATGTATGCATGCTGTCCATAAAAAATTCAGGTATAAATGCCTCTATTTGTTTTTTAATTACATGGCTGGATACTTTGCAGACAGCCTGTGTAAACCTCTATCTATGTTCATTGCAGCTTTATTTATGGTGGTCAAGACATGGAAACAATGAAAGTGTCTTTCAATAGATGATTAAATAAAGAAGATGTGGTACATACATACAATGAAATATTACTTGGCCATAAGAAAAGATGAAATGCTGTCATTTGCAACAACATATGAACCTTGAGGTCATCATACTGAATGAAATAAGTCAGACAGAAGAAGTCAAGAACCATAACCCTTCACTCATATGTGGAATATAAAACCGAAAGCAACAAATGAACAAGACGAAGAAACAAAAACTCAAGACACAGACAACAGTTTACTGGTTATCAGAGGGTAAGTGGGGAGGGGTGTGGTAAAAGAGGGTACAAAGGGTCAAATATATGGTGATAGAAGGAGAATTTACTCTGGGTGGTGAACACACAATGCAATATGTAGATAATGCATTATAGAAATGTGAACTTAAAATGTATATAATTTCAATAGCCAATGTCACCCCAATAAATTTAATAATTTTTAAAATAAAGTAAAATAAATAAATAAAGTCTTAATTAACATAGGAAGAAGCTATTTTAATAAAGCAAAACCAAGTTTATATTCATTATTTCTAAAAATAAAATTAGACTTTTTCAACCCTTAAAAAATTAATAACTGTAAGCAAGATTGTGTGTGAAATGAAAGAACATAACTTTGAAAATATGTTTATAGATTTCTATTAGAAATAATCATAGATAAAATTTTTAATTAATTTAGTGTGTGTGGTGTACAGAGAGTATAGTATAGGTACTTATACGTGCAAATTTTAATGAAAAATATTGCACATAGTCTCTGGATTAGAATATTCATTTGTAGGATGGCTTTCTGTTTCAGAACATTTTTACTATCCTCCAGCCAGCCCATGTGCCTCCTGTATCACTCCAGAACATTTACATTCTTTCTTATCTCCTTAACTTCCTGTGTTTTTGAAAGCTTCCACACACAAAAAAATTTTTTCAAGATGTTTATTAACATTTGATGGTCCCCAAAACCTTGACACTGTGAATAGATTTCACCCTGCATCCCTATACCTTCTGCCTGTGTTTTGGGGATTAGCACATAATCCCCCAAAATTCAGTGCTCTCTACCCATAAAATTTAAGCAGAGATGAATGAGGTATGTGAAAGTAGAAACAGATACTTTTTGGGGAGTAAGGGAACTTCAAAAGAGTCAAATGGCAATGTGTTGCACTATTTATAACTTATTCCTTGGTATTTCTTAATAACTGAACTCCTAATCAAAATAAGGATTATCCTGTAAACCTTTAAGAAATTTAAAATTGCACAAGAATTTAAATTGAAATATACCTCTAGCATTATAGGTAAATGAAAAGAAAGCCCAAATATATGAAAATCAATGAGTTTAAGAGCCTTATTTCTCTAAGAAATATGTCTTACCTACACATGAACAAAAACCAAAGTCTTCAATTCACAGGAATAAATTGACTACCTAGAGTTTTAGGAAGTACTCAGTAGGGATTGGCTGCTGAGCTCTCAGATTTCCCTATGGTACCCAAATGCCAAACACTTACAATTGTGGATTTAATGGGGTACCATCCAGCCAGGTCCATGTCTTCTGTGGATGTGTGATGTTCAATGCAATCCAAAAGTAGATTCCATCTTGAATAGTATTCTGTATGAAATCCTGTGAAGAGGGATCCAGAAGAAATTAGCTGAGTTATACCTATTAAAATAGCACCTTCTGACTTTTCTCCAGATTTTAAATGGTTTTGATATTTATCTTCCTAATTAGAAAAAAAATTTTAAAGACTGAAGAAGTGTTCCTACATAGGTGTTTATGCAAGGATATCAATACAGGAAGGTATTCAAAATACATGACTACTGCATACAGTATATGAGGGCAGGTTCTGCTTAATGAAATTTGTGAGGATGGTGATATAAATAGCACTGATAAAATGGTACAAAGACAATGTCAAGCAAAAACTAAGAATGAATAAATCTGCCAAAAGGAACAACTATACATGGATTGCTTTGTCTACCGATGTGCAGTCTTGAATAAAACTGGTGCTTATGGTGAAACTACACACAAATGAAACTGAAGTGCTCCAAGAGACTAAGCATACTGTCAGATACTGATAATACTTTTGATGAGTATCCCAAATAGCTCTTATCTTTGTCTTCAAGAGGTAATGTAGAAAGATGGCATAGATATCCCAGTTTTGCAATTTACTTATAGTGTGGAATACACAAGTTTATGTATACAACCTGTCACATTCTGCAGATTCTTCTTGTGGAAATGGGAAAAATATTATGTCATAAGGTTTTTGTGAGCACTAAGTTATACAGCATTTATAACATGCCTACCAAGTGCCTGTCATGTGGCAGGAATTCAATAAATGGCAGTAATTACTAGTACTATAATTCTTTGATTATAAAATCAAATTTTATATTTCTCCCAGGTGTGAAAGGGCTAGTTATCATAGTAATTAGCTCTTACCAGTTCAGCTTTGTCTTGGATCATCAAGAGATGTGATTTCTTTATTAAACATGATTTTTGGCTATCGATCCATGATTTAAAAGTTTCAAAAAATGTATACAATTTCCCATTCCTCTGGACCCTGTCATTATAGCATAAGTTTAGTTTAGGGTTTGCTGAAATGGAAAAATAGGAAGAAATAAGAATGAGAGCAAGGTTTAAATATCAAAAACAATATTTGCACTAATTTTATAAATTGATGCTTTACAGATTTTGCCCCACTTTTAAGAAATGAACTCTCTCTCCAGTGTCAAAGTCAAATGGTCTTTTAAAAAGATAAATGGGATATTCCATGTTCATGAATAGGAAACTTAACATTGTTAAAATCACCATATTACCCAAAGCAATATACATATTTAATGCAATTCCTATCAAAATCCCAAAAACATACTTTCACAAAATGGATGAAAAAATTATCAGATTTGTATGGAACCACAAAAGACCTCGAATCACCAAAGCAATAGTATGTAAGAACAATTGGGCTGGTGGTGTCATACTCCCGATTTCAATTTATACTGCAAAGCATCAATAATCAAAAAGCTTTGTATTGGCAGGAAAACAGACACACAGACCAATGGAATGGAAAAAAAAACCCAGAAATAAATTCACAAACATATGGACAAATAATTTTTGATAAAGGAGCGAAAAATATGCAAGGGGGAAAAGAAAGCCTCTTTAGTAGTTGGAGCTGGAAAAATATGCAAAAGAATGAATGTGAGCTATAAACTGTCACCATCTACTAAATTAATTCAAAATGGATTAAAGACCTCCACATAAGACCCTAAACAATAAACTGTATAGAAGGAAATATTGGTATTAAACTCACAGAACTTGGACTCAAGGAGAACTTCATGAATCTGACTTCAGAGGCAAGGGAAGTAAAAGCGAAAATAAATGAATGGGACTATATCAAACTAGAAAGCTTCTGCACAGCAAAAGAAACCACCACAAAGCAAAGAAACAGCCAACTGAATGGGAGAACATATTTGCAAACAACACATCTGATAAGGGTCTAATATCTAAAATATACAAAGAACTAGTACAACTCAACAACCAAAAAAAAAAAAAAAAAAAAAAAAACCCCAGCCTAATTAAAAAGTGGACAGAGGACCTGAACAGGATATATAAATATCCAACAGACATATGAAAAAATGCTCATCCTCATTAGCTATCAGGGAAATGCAAATCAAAAACACAATGAGATACCACCTCACACCTGTTAGAATGGCTATTATCAACAAGACAAGGAATAACAAGTGCTGGAGAGGGTGTGGAGAAGAAGGAACTCTCACACACTGCTGGTGGGAGTGCAAACTGGTACAACCACTACAGAGGACAGTATAGAGTTTCCTCAGAAAACTGGGAATGAAGTTATCACATATGATAACTTCTGGAATTCATATCTGGAATTCCCATTCTGGGTATCTACCCCCCCCAAATTTAAAAACCTTAGTCCCCAAAGACTTATGTACCCCAATGCTCATTGCAGCGCTGTTCATGGTGACCAAGGCATAGAAGCAACCAAAGTGCCCTTCAATAGGTGACTGAATAAAGAAGCTGTGGTACATATACACAATGGAATGTTACTCAGCTATAAAAAAGATGAAATATTGCCATTTGCAACAAAATGGAGGACCTCGAGAACATCATGTTAAGCAGAATAAGCCAGACAGAAAAAAAACAAGAATCATATGACTTCACTCATATGTAGAATATAAAAGCGAAAGCAACAAAGAAAAAAAAACCTCATGGACACAGTAAATAGTTTAGTGGTTACCTGGGGGCAAGTGGGGAAGGGTGGGAGAAGAGGGAGGGAGTAGGAGGGGAGGGAGGGGGAGCCAAATACATGGTGATGAACTGACTCTGGGTAGTGAGCACATAATGCAACACATAGACGATGCACTATAGAATTGTACACCTGGAACTAACGTAATTCTTGTCAACCAATGTCACCTCAGTAAGTCTAACAATAAAAAGATAATAAAAAAAAAGAACTATATACTTGGAACCTATATAATTTTACTAATCAATGTCACCCCAATAAAATAAAAATAAATACACAAATAAAAAAGATAAATACAAGAAATAATAATTATTTATTGAGTAATTACATCAAATAATTTTCTGAATTCTTTATGCACATGAATATATAAAATGTTTTTCCTTATAAAAATTTATAAAATCCATAAAATAAACTCCACATACCTCATCATTTTGTAAATAAAGATACTAAAATGAAGGTTAAGTAAAGTATAAATGGGAAACTAAAATAAAGGTTAAGTGACTTATGCAAGGTCATATAGCTAATAAGTGGTAGAGCATAAGGAAATTTAAAGTAAAACAGAGAGCCTAAAAGGCATCAGGAGAAAACTGCTGTGAAAAAAAAAAGTCATTTTCAGACTCTCCTTTATTTTTTTGCCTTTATTGTTATTAGTTTCAGGTGTATAAAACAACATAATGATTAGATAGTTACACACCTCATGAAGTGATAGCCCCAATAAGTCTACTATCCATATGACATGAGTGCCTTTTTTGATGCAGAAGTATATATTTCATGACACACTCTATCAGTAACTTTGTAAAACAAATTGTTCATCATGACTCCAGTATCTATATGCCTCAACGACCACCAGACTTATGTCTATAATCAGAAAAACCTTGGCATGGGAATAAAAATAAAACTATATTCAGAAATGGGTAAACACAGGTTTCAAATGAACTATTTTTAAAAAATATTTTTAGACTGAGTAGTAGGTACATAAGTATTGATTGTATTTTACTTAAATTTTTGTATGTCTTAAATATTGCATATTATTTTTAAAATATTTACAAATTTATATTAAAAACTTGTCTGGGGTTAGGGAGGGGAGAAAGGGGAGGGGGTGGGAGAGGAGAGGGGGGAAAGCTAAATATAAGGTGATGGAAAGAGAAGTCACATTAGGTGGTGAACTTATTATACAAGCTGACAATGCACTGTAGAATTGTATGCTTGAAACCTATATAATCCTTGCTAACAGATGTCACCCCAATAAGTCTAACAATAAAAATGAATAAAAAAAATAAAAAATAATAAAAACTTGTCTGCTTATATTAAATAAGATAAACATGAAAATATAAACTATAAAATACTCTATACAAAACTTAGTTATTACCATTAGAGCCTATGGGAGCTCTTTGCAAGACAGTATGAGGAATCATATCATTTGGGGAAAATATCACACATTAAGTTTCTGTTTTGAATCAGCAAAGTATCCTGATTCTTTACAACCCTCTTCAGAGCATTTTATTTTATAATAACAAAGTGGTTATTGAAATAGTGTATTAATAAACTAGGTTTTATCTGCATTGACCTGGAAAGATATTTAACAATACACCTGAGACCAAAGCTGGAAACAAATTATAATTGTGATGAAATTCACTGTCATAAATTATTGACAGAAAGAAGTGACTTTAAGCTCTGCTTCTTCAGAGGATTACTGCAAAATGCCCATTTACTATAGTAGCAGTTAGCCCGTGAAATAAGGCATCAATTACTCACTTCACTCTATTTGCCTGAAAGTCGCACACCCCATTAATAAAGAAGTCCAGGATTCTGCCAGTAGAGGACAATGGGAAGAAATGAATCTACCAAAAATTATAGTTAGAGTGTAGAGAACAATTATTGATATGCCAAAGAGACGATGATGGAAATAGTCAAGAAACAACTCTTCAGTGCCAAAGTGCAGGAACCCCATCAGAAGAAGACCTCCAAGTACTCAAGAGAAGCCTAGAAAAGTCCATGTATGGGGAAGACCAGAGAAATGACTACAACAAAGAACTGTGGTGACCTAATAGGAAGACTAAAGTCTTAAGGCAAAAGGCAATGATAAACATGCACATTAGTTATATTTCCATACTGTATTTTATCTTATGACCATCAACATTTAGTTAAAATACATTTATCAATTATCCAAACTTAACATAAGAACTAGAAGTATATTTTAGTATCATTCTTGGTATTTAAACTGTGCAAAAGTCTATAGTTTTGGGTCATTTTTTTACTTAAAAATTAGTTGTAACTTGTGAGAAAAGGTAAAATTTTTAATTCTATGATAAACATGTATAAATATGAAAAAATAAGCACCCAATTTTTTTTTTAAAAAGGGCAAAGATGAACAGGCATTTTACAGAATAAAATAAACAAATATCCAATATATGTGATTTTACATTTAATTTCCCTACTATATAAGAAATGCAACTAAAATCAATGTATAGTCTGAACAATGTGCGTGTGAGTGTGAATGTGTGAGTGTGAGTGTGTGTGTGTGTTTTAGAAGTGTACAGAGGGTAAGAAGTTACAATGGAGTAATAAATACTAAGAGATGGAATTGGATCAGCATGAATAAAAACTCAAAGTAGAGAGAGTATGGTGCCTTTTATCAGTTCATGGAGGTTTGTTTCACTGGAGAATAAAATACAAAGGAGAGCGCTGTGTTGTGAGAAATAGAACATTATTGCAGGAATTCAAGCCTCAGGACATTGTAGAATATAGTAAAGTGCTTAAATTTTATTCTAAGGATGTAGGAAGTCATTGTAGCGATTTAAGCACAGGAATGCCCTGGCCACTGATCTGGTTTAATTTTTTGTTGTGGTTTTTTATTTATTTTTTTTGGAGGGGCAGATTTGTTTTAATTAAATTTATTGGGGTGACATTGGTTAATAAAATCATATAGGTTTCAAGTGTACAATTTTATAACACATCATCTTTATATTGTGTTTTGTGGTCACCACCATGAGTCAGTTCTCCTTCCATCACCATTATATGTGATCCCTTTTATCCTCTTCTACCAGCCCTTCCTCCCTTACCCTCTGGTAACCACTAAACTGTTGTCTGTGTCTATGAGTGTCTGTCTGTCTTGTGCATTTGTGGCTTTCGGTTTTATCTGATCGGCATTTTGGAGAGATCTTTATGGCCACCGCAGAAAGAATGAACAGAGATCTACAGAGCTTTAATAAGTCACAAACTCCCTTCTTTGTGCGACATATTGATCTCCAAATGCCTTACAATTCAATCTTTTAACACTATTATTCTAATGAATGATCTAAAACACCTTAATCACACATTATACCAAATAATTACAAACACAGCAATCACTGTATTATAGAAATGGCCTCTAATAGATAAAAAGGATACTACAAAATGCCAGTGTAATGTCCTTGGGTAGTGCAGTAGAAGGCAATCCTATCAACAAAATTATTGTAGGCCAATACGCCTCACCGTTGTCCACCAAATCATCTCCAACTGTAAATAACAATGAACTCATTCCTTAAGGTCCTAGGTACGACTTCCTGAAAAGTTAATCTCATCTGAAATTTTCATGTAGCTATTACATTCTAATCCTTAACGTATTTGTGAGTTTGATTTAATATGCTACTATCTTGATTGCTTTCCAGCCAGGAATATGACTCTACTGTCCTCAACTCATTACTATCATATTATCCTTAACCCACATTTCACCTCCTGTGCACACCTTACCTTAAGAGATACTAACGCTTCGCTTCGTGCAAGAAGTTACTCTAGACCTTTGTTAGGAAAGATTTTATCAGTTTAAACCACATGTGGCAGTTGCATTTGACTCTATCTTTACTATCTCACACACTAATCATGAGATTCTTGACAGCGGGGACTTTTTCTAAAATTTTGACCATCTCATCTGTAAACCAAGTAGTTTGTATATGCCTAATCCTTATATGACGCCAAAGAAATAAAATAAGAATTTGAAAACTGGGAAGAGATTGCCAGTGATATGTTTGTTACTGAGCAAGGGAATTCTAACACTTGAAGTAGCAGTAAGTTGGCTATTAGAGACAGTGGTATTTGAGAAGAGTTTTAGCAACACTAAGTTAAGTAAATCAGAAGTATAGTCAAAGCAGTGAATGAAAATCGATTAACAAGATGCGGAATTGGAGGCAAAGACCTGAAATAAGACAATCATCTTCAAAACACTGAAGGGGGTCTGAATACACCAGCCCAGAGTATACCATTATGGCATAAAGAGTATTTTAAGCTGAAGATATTTGAGATTCAGCCAATGCTTCTCCAAGTTTTCCTTACCTAATTAAATGCAGAAACTTTTGAGAAATAAGGCTACCATAAATTTCCTCGTTGGGTTGGTTTATTCCCAGGAAAACATTAGAAGAAACCCACCATAAATCTTCCAATCTATGAACATGGACTATCTCTCCATTGATCTAAATTTTCTTTGATTTCTTTCATTTTTGTCAGTGCTTTCTGGCTTTCCACATACAGATTCTGTATGTATTTTGCTAGAGTTATACCTGTTTCAATTTTGGGGATGCTATTGTCAATGGTATTTTAAAATGTTAAGTTTCAGTTGTTCATTGCTGGGATATACAAATGTAAATGATTTTTATATATTAACCTTATAGCTTCACATTTTCTATATACAATTCTTAGTTCCATAAATCTCCTCTTCGGGGGAATTTTTTGGCAATGAAAAAGAGGGAAAGACTACTTGCCCCTATATAAACAGACACCATCACAAACTTTCCTTCTCACTTGTTTTTCCTAAAGAAACTTTTTTTTTCCACAGAAGTCATTTTTCCTCCTCCCTTTTCCCTACTAAGTTAGATATACAAGGTCAGACAATTAATGCTGTGAACTCATCCAAAAAAAGTGCTACATACCTCATTGCTGAATATCTCTACAGTCACCTTCAAAGTACTCCCCCTGGGAAGTTGTGCACCAACACCAGTGCCTAGTCCACCCTTCAAAGCAATTTTGGAGCTTTTTTGCTGGAATGGCCATCAGAGCCATCATCATCCCCCAAATCTGACAATTAAATTGGTGAACTTGCAACCATGCACTTATGTTGGCAGCACTGTGCAAAAACTCAGTGAGGTGTCATAACCTTGGCAAGGTACAATGACAGCTCTAATGGCCATTCCAGAAAAAAAATTCCAAAATTGTTTTGAAGGGTGGACTAGGCACTGGCATCAGTGCATAGCTTCCCAGGGGGAGTACTTCAAAGGTGACGGTAATGATATTCAGTAATGAGGTATGCAGCACTTTTTCTAGAACGAGTTCGTGAAATTAATTGTCCAACCTCGTATAAGCTTTTAATTTTGGTAGCTTTGGTGTGCATACAAGTAAACATTTCTCTCCTGTTAATTTTTCTTTTGTCATTTTAATTCACATGCCCCCATGTACCAAATTTAAGAGGGTAGAGAAAAAGATTTTTCTCCCCCATAATACAGTAAAATAAAACTACTTACTTGTGAAGCTTGCATTGCCTTGCTGTTTACTGGGAGGAATATTTATGCAATTGCAATTTTTGGTTCCATTCTCACTACCAAGCATATTCATGCTGTGGCTATCAGTCAGGGAATGTATGCTTAAGTGACACACTAAGAAACAAGGGAAAGTAGTAACGCTAATTAGATTTCTACAAATATAAGACTGTGCCTTTTAATTATCCATTAAAATAAAACTGCAAGTGAATGCACAAACTGCTGGTTGAGAGCAGGCCTATTTATAGCATTCCAACCCTCTAATTTGACAAAGGAGATTTCCATTTACCAAAAAAAGTAAGTAGAAACAAACAATAAAAACAAATTAGCTAAGTAAAATTAATATATATTTAAATTTTCCTCTGTTTAATATGATAGGTCAGAATTCTGTGTGATCTTGAACTAGTTATGAAGACTCTCTGTTTCTCAGATTTTTATATATAGAAGGAAGGAATGCTTAGCAAACTTAGAGTTTCTGTAAGGTTAAAAAATAATGTATATAAAATGTTTATCCCAACTCCTAACAGGTCAGTCACAACAAATAGAAACAACAGATGTAGTTATCTATGGCTCTTGTTGAAAAAGAGCTCATTTCAGTACTAGATCTTAAATTTAACTAAGTCTTAAATTTTCAAGCAGTTGATAAATTTTGTCAAAACATCAAAATATCAAGTCACTTATAAAGTCCAAAATTTTATTTGAAGGCCAGATAAGCTTTCATAAAACTAAGTGCTTTCATCAAAATATAAAACTGCAGTTCACAGAAATGTGACTGTCAACCCCATGCCATTTACCAATTAGTTAAAGTTGTGACTTTATAAATTAACAAGTTTATTGCCTCCTCGCTATAGGGAAAAACTACTGAATATTAATGAAATCATCAACTGTGTCACTTAATGCCAATGTAATTAAAAATACGATGAAAGAGAATATCAGGCAAATGTGGAAAACTGATTCTGAAAAAGTTAGAGAAATAAAGGTAAACTCCAAAGGAAATATGTTAATCTCTATAGTTGAACATACAACTTTCGATCTACTCACCCCAAATAGTGAGTCCTATCACTGTGACAGCAAGTACAACCAGTGCAATGCTGGCCAGCCTCAAAGTGGTCTGATGCCACTTTGGACATTCAGGATAACCTGTAAGGATCAATTTTTCTTTCTGAAACATTTTGACAATTAAGATAAATTTGAAAATGTGTCATGAAAATGTAAATTCTGAGGGTACATATGGTCTTAAGATAGGGGAAGAAATCTGTCATGTCTGTTTAAATTATCTTGATAGGAACACATTTAATTATCATTAAAGATGCACATTTATTGATTCTATTAAAAGATCAATGTGCTTTATATAATACTTATTAAATACTCTTTTTTATGTTAACATTTCTGTTCCAAACCTATTAATTCATACAACAATCAAGTGGGTGGTCAAATCAACTGGTTAGTCAAAATACTTTCCCAAAATTTGTCACTTACTTTCATTTACATCTTGACTGAATTACACAAATAACATTCACTGGGATTGACACCCAGGAAGGTAAAATATAAGTAGTACCAAAATAATTGCATAATAGTAAAAATGAGTGTTTAATAGAGAAACATAAGCAAGATTGAATAGTGTAGCCATCTTCCCAAATGTTGTTTGAAAAAATGTTGTATATTCATCAATTCATGAAACAAAATTCAAATGCTAATAATTAAATGCTTTCCTTCGATAAAACAAGCATTATCACGTCTTCACAATCTTCAACCCAGGTCAAGTCAAATCTGATCCACTACATTTCATTTCACAGTATTTATAAACATGAAACTACATACCAGGAACTGGGCTGGATGTAAGGGCTGCAGAGATAGGAAACCACACAATCTGGTGGGGAGACATCTATATAAACATATTATTTCAAAATAAGAGAAAATTCTCTGGATGAATGGCTTCAGTTTACATTCTTAAAAATACTCATTAAAAACCTGGGATTAAAAGATCCAGAGAAAACCCTAGCTATATAATCTGTGTTCTAATGGAGGGTTATGGATTCCTACCTTTGCAAGTCCATTTGTGTTGGCAATGATAGGGATGTTTAGTTGTCTTCTGCTTCATCGATCTCTCTGTTTGCTCTGGTCCAAACATCCTATAAATAGAATAATTTATCTTTGAATTAGATGGAGAGAAAGACATCATCTAATCAAAAGCTGAGTTCGTGTGTGGCGTTGTGGCACTGTGGCACTGAAACAAATCCTAAAGCTATAAAACCACAAAGGATATGGTTAAAGAGTTAGGGGAACTTTATTTTTTAAATAAACTTTCTCTGTTAGGATAAATTCATTAGGGTGACGTTGGTTAGTAAAAATTACATAGGTTCCCGG
Organism: Lyroderma lyra; assembly: GCA_004026885.1. Taxonomy (NCBI): domain Eukaryota; kingdom Metazoa; phylum Chordata; class Mammalia; order Chiroptera; family Megadermatidae; genus Lyroderma; species Lyroderma lyra. The sequence continues at coordinate 66,298 of PVJL010000889.1, forward strand.
TATACAGTTCTACAACACATCATCTACGTGTTGCATTATGAGTTCACCACCCAGAGTCAGTTCTTCTTTCATCACCATATATTTGACTCCCCCTCCCTCCTCTGATAGTTTTAGATTTACAGAAAAATTATGAAGATACCAGTAATTCCCATATACCCAACATCTGACTTCCATTATTATCATGTTACATTAATATGGTATCTTTGTCAACATTAATAAATTAACATTGATACATTATTATTAACTAAAACCTATTCACTTTTTACCTCTTACCCTTTTCTTAGATTCTACTTACTGCCTTTTTCTATTTAAGAATCCCATTCAGAATATCACAATATGTTTAGTCCTCGGGTTTCCTAAGAAAACTTAACTGTGACAGTTCCTCATTTTCCTTGTTTCTGATGATTTTTGAAAGTTTTGAGAAATGTTGGTCAGATATTTTGTAGAATGTTCCCAAATTGGGTAGTCTAATGTTTTTCTCATTATACTTAGATTACAGTTTTTCAGAGGAAGATGACAGAGATAAATTGCCATCCTTATCACATCTGAGGAATGGTACGATCCACATGGTTTATCACTGTTTATGCTAACTTTGATCACATAACTGGTATTTTTTGTCAGGTCTACCTTCTGTAAAGTTACTCTTTCATCCCTATTTCCATAATGTACTCTTTGGAATGAAGTCAGTATGTGCAACCCACACAAAGAGATAGAATTATTAGTAAAAATTCATTCATAATTATTTTATGTTTTGAGTCATAATTCAACAGTAGTTTACTCATTTTGTTGCTCACGTTGTTCCAGCTTTGGCCATTGAGAATGCTTTCAGTTGGCTTGATGCGTTCATGTGAATGTCTCCAACTCACACATTACAACAGGAATCCTGCTAGCCTCCTCCCTTGCATTTCTATAGCCTCCTGCTCCAAAAGTGAGAAACATGGCTCCTACCATCACCACTCATTTACTTATTTGTCCCATTCCAGTAGAGATATTTAGTGGTTTCAGAATTGTATCTCATGCCAGGTGGGAAATTATTTTATCAACTGTAGTGTTTCTCTGTAATTCCTTTTGTCATTAGTCTTACAAGTTAAGACCACTCATTTTTAAGGTTGCTTAGATCAGCAAACTTCATTCCTTCACCTTCAGTGAAGCTGTTTCATACATTTGGAATATGGTCAGATTTTTCTGGCAATTTCTACATTCCATACTGGGGGCCCACAGCCTCTATCCAAAACTATTTTTATTTGCATATATTAAGATTCACTCTTTCTGCCATGAAGTTCTATGGTTTTTTGACTAAAGCATCATGTCATAAATCCACCATTTAATACTATACAGAATAGGTTTACTGCCTGAAAAAAAATCTTCCATGTTTCACTCTTCAACCCTACTCCCAAACTCTGACAATACTTACCTTCTCTGCAGTTTTGCCTTATCCAGATGTCATATAAATGAAATCATATACAAGATAGCCTTTTCAGACTGGCTTTTCTTTTTAACTGAAATTTAAGATTTAAGATTTATCCATGTATTTTTGTGGCTGGAGAATTTATTCCTTTTTTTATGCTGTTTCCATCATATGAGTGTACAACAGTTTGCTTATCCACTCACCGATTGAAGGACACCTTGAGGGCTTCCAGTTTGAGACAATTATGAATAAATCTGCTCTAAACATTCATGTGATGGGTTTTGTGTGGATATGTTTTGAAATCATTTAGGTAAATAAGAGGAGGATAGTTCCTGGATCTTATGATAAACTATGTTTAGTTTTATAAGAAACTGCCAAACTCCCTTTTATGAGCCATTGTACATTCGCACTAACAGTGAATGGGAGTTTCTGTTACTCTCCAACCTCATCAGCAATTGGCATTGTCAGGGGGTTTTTTTGTTTGTTTGTTTTTCTGTATTTATTTGGGCCATCTAAAATAGGTGTCTAGTGATGTTTTATTGTTTTAATTTGCATTTCTCTGATGACAAATGATGTTGAGATCTTTTCATGTGTTAAATGTCCAACTGTATATGTATTTTTTTATAAAGTGTCTTTTGATATCTTTTTTTGAGCGGGCTGGCACTTGAACCCAGGCCACAGTGTTGAGAGCACTGAAGCCTAACCACTACATAACTAGGGAACCCCATCTTTTCAGATCTTTTGCCAAATTTTTCATTGACTTGCTTGTTTTCTTATTATTAAACATTGAGTTCTTGTTATTCTGACTACAAGTCCTTTCACCAGAGATGTGTTTTGCAAATATTTGCTACTAATCCCTGGCTTATCTTTTCATTCTCTTAAAGGTGTTTTCAGCAGAGCATAAGTTTTTAATTTAAACAAAGTCCAACATTTTATTTCATGGATTGTACTTTGGGTGTTGTATGTAAAAACTTCTAACCAAATCAAGGCTATACAAGTTTTCTCCTCTTTTCTTCTAGAAGTTTTAGAGTTTTGCATTTTACATTTAGTTCTATAATTGTTTTTGAGTTAATTTTTGTTGAAAGTGTAAAGTTTATGCACAGGTTTTTTTATTTAAACATATGGACATCCAATGGTTCCATACGTGTGTATATATGTATTATGTAGGGTGGCCTAAAAGTAGGCAGACAGTATATCTACTCTTTTTGTTGTGTGTCAGTGTGTATGTGTACCCATATAATCTGTTGTGATGAGTTTCATTGATTCAACTGTATATATACTTTTGAGCCACCCTGTATATCTTTTCTCTAGCAACAGTTTCCAAACTTTTTCCACTTGTTTACTCCTTTTAAACCCATTTCTATAAATTGTACGCCTTATTTTTAAAACAGCTGTTTTTAAATACTGACACGTTTGTTCAGTGCCTATCTTAATGTAAAATCATGGAAAAGAAGTAATAAGTTAGGAAAGGAAAATTACTACACTAAAAGTACAAACCACAGATTTAATTTTACAATATTCATAACAGTTAAATATTGATAATGATCAAGTATTTAAACATTAAATAAAAAAACTACTTGAAAAGAATCACGATTAGGGGGATTCCTTGGTGGCATAGTGGCTAGGCTTCAGTGCTCTCATCGCCGCGGCCTGGGTTCAATTCTCAGCCAGAGAACCAAAAAAAAAAAAAAAAAAGAATCAAAATTAAAGAATCACACTTACTCTTAATCAATAACTAAACTGATCAAACAGTCTCATTACGGATGTATTTATATGTTTAGAGAAGTTCTAGAAACGTCACAAATGGATTTTTCTGAAACTGTGCCTAAGGATTGGTAGAAGATTGGTTTGGGGGAAGGGCTCATAGCCACCCCCTCACCAGTAATCATTCACTAAGGTGATCTTATTTTGAAGTGTCTCCGGGAAAGGTGATTCAAACTTAACATTTATTGTTCCATAACTAACATTTTTCATTTTTTACTTTAATTTGTTTTTTGTTTTATTGCCATTACTGATTATTTTTCGCACACTCCTGAACAACCCAGCACATACCCCCAGGAGTACCCATATCACCACTTGGGAACCAATGCTCTATTGCCTTTGTATCTCAAAAATGAGTTGACTGTATTAAAATGGATCTTCTCTTGGGGACTCCATTCTGTTCTATTGATCCACGTGTCTATTTGCTCACCAATACCGTGCTGTCTTGGTTACTTTAGCTTTACAATAGGTCTTAAAATCAGGTAGTGTGAGTCCTCAAACTTTGTTCTTTCTTGGCATCATGTTGACTAGTCTAGATCCTTTGACTTGCTATATTTTTAAAACCAGTTTATCAATAGTACCTACAAAATATTTTGAAGAGATTTCTTTGAGATTGCAGTCTATAAATGAAGTTGAAAAGAATCAACATCTTACAATGACTCTTCCAACCTATGAACATGAAATATCTCTCCATTGATATAAATTTTGATTTTTTTCATTTTTATCAGTGTTTTATAGTTTTCCACATATGGATTCTATTATGTATTTTGTTAGAGTTATACCTATTTCAATCTTTGGGGCTCTGTTGTCAATGGTACTTCTAAATATTAAGTTTCAGTTGTCCATTGCTGGCATATACAAATGTAATTGATTTTTTTTATATTTACCTTGTATCTTGCACATTTTCTGTGCACGCTTCTTAGTTCCAAAAAATTTTTATGCTGATACTTTAGGGTTGTCTCACTAGATAATTGTGTCCTCTGAAAGAAATAGTTTTGTTTTTTATTTTACAGTCTGTATTTATTTTATTTTGTTCTTATCTTTCTGCATGAGCTAGGACACCCAATACAATGTTTGGGTTGTATTAGTAGGACTGCTAAGAGTGGACATCCTTCTTTTTTATCCTAAAAGGGGAAGTATCTTGTCTCTCATCATGAAATATGATGTCAGCAGTAGTGGCTGTTTTGTTTTTATAGGCGTTCTTTAAAAAATTGAGGAAGTTTTCCCTTTTTGCTCAGTGTCATCATTAATGAATATTGAATTTTGTCACATTTTTTTTCTGTCAGATGACAAGACAGTATGCTTTTTCTTCTTAAGCTTGTTGACATAGTAGATTACATTTACTGATGTTCAAATGTTGACTCTTCCATACAAACCTAAAATAAAAGTCAGTTGTTCATGGTGTACACTTCTTTTGTACATTTTTAAAAATTAATTTGCCAGTGTTTGGTTGAAAATTTTTTTTGTGCATTCATGAAAGATATTGATCTATGGTTTTACTTTCCTTTTATGTCTTTATCTGCTTTCAGTGTTATAATAATGCTGGCTTCATAGAATGAGCTACACTGCGTGAGTTTTGGTATTTGTGTATTTCTAGAAATTGGTTCATCTATTAATATCAAATTTGTGTGAATAAAGTTATCTGTGGTATTTCTATGTATCCTTATGTTATCTTTTTAATGCCATAAAATCTCTTACATCTGATTGATAGTTTCTTTCTTCTCTCTTTTTTTCTTAGCCTGACTATAGCTTGATACATTTTATTGGTATTTTCAAAGAACCAGCTTTTCATTTCCTTGATTTTCTCTGTTGTTTTCCTATTTTTAATTTTATTGGTTCCTGCTCTAAAAAGTCTTAATTCTTTTCTGTTTCTTTTAGGTTTAAATTGATTTTTTTCTCTCCAGTTCCCTAGGGGAACTTTAGGTTACTGACTTCAGATTTTACTGCTTTTCTAATTTATTTAATGATGTATTTTCTACTCTAAACACTGCTTCATTGCATCTCACAAAGGTTATAATTTGCATTTTCACTTTTATTTAGTTCAAAATATTTAAGACTGCTTCTTTGATCCATTTGATTATAAATAAGTATATCAAATATTTGGGGATTTTCCAGCAATCCTTCTGTTATTGATATCTAGTTTTTTGATATGGTGAGTCCCAGAGCATTTTGATGGTAATGGAAATGAATCAGTGAAAAGCTAAAAATTGATACTGCAAGAAAGAGTGGAAGAGGATTAATTATAGAACTAGCGTTTGCAGAGGAGATGGATTTCTGAGTAAATGGTTGGGTTGGATTTTTATAAGAGCAAAGATATTATTTCTGCTGTGACAGTAGAGAAAACACATATAAGTAAAGATTTTAAACATTCTTGGCACACAGAGCACAAATTACTCTGGGCTTTGAATACTAGAAACATTTGGTTTACCCTGCCAAGAGTTGTGTGCAGATGTCTAAATAGTTTTTGTACATTAAAGAAAAACACCCGTGGAAGTAGAACCACAGTCTCTTCCGTAATTTACTGGCACCTTATTTCCTCTCAGCATGGTTATGGCATTTCTTGGACATATTCTAAACATTGTGGTCTACCTAAAATTTTATCACCTATGTCCTGTGCTCCCCTCATTTATTTGAAATTCTGCACAAAAAAAATAATAATTTAGACCAGCATACACACACATAGATAAGAAGCAGCAAATTCATTACTTGGGAGCCTGGTATATTATCAGAAGTATTGCAATGGAAAAGAGGTTTGGAATTAAAAGAAGATTTTTTCAACAGTACGTCTACTTAAAGAGATTATTCTACAAGTGGCTGGAGGGGAGTAGGGGGAAGTAGAAGGCAGAATATGCCAAATAAGTGAAGAAAAAAAGATAGTGGCCTAAAAAGAAAGAAAATGATAACAATATTATTGCAATAGAATTTATAGTAATTGAAAGAACAGAGTAAAAAGTTAAGGTTGACCTGATGATCATTCAGTTACTATATAAAATTTTTTATCCTTGTACTTACTTTTTGGGTATGGGAGTTATCTGTGTCAGTAGCAAGGGTAGTTTCTTTTTCATCTTTGGATTTATATCACCTAACAGAATGCTTGACAGATAACAGCTTTTAAAAAAATATGTGGGTAAAAGAAATACACAGTGGGGTTGCTAAACTCAGCTAATGCAAAGTGCAGCCTGTTTAAATATTTTTACAATTTCCATTATTTATTTAATAAATATTTTTAATTGCATTATTTATAATATTAAAGGGATACATATTACTTCATTTAACCATTCAAACTACTCTGTGAGGTCTATTATCCCCATTTTATAGATGAGGAAACTGAGTAGCAGAGAGAGCAAGTTACTTAATACAATGTTGGAACTAGAATTTAAATCCATGCAGTCTGATGCAGAGCCTGGATTCTTAAACATGTGGCTATAAAAATTTCTCATTTTAACCCTAAGATACTAATTTTATACCACCTAATAGTCTTTAGTCTTTACTTAATTGCCCTTTATCCTATGAGAAATTTTACCAGTTAGTATTGTGTAAATAATCATCTTTTTAATTATCTACTGTGAATTTGGTTCAACCAAGAAGAATATCCACCTAATTACATATTACTGAGGAAACACCATTTTGAAAGGTAAAATAATCAAAATGATAAAAGCAACTCATATCAATACAAAGCTATGAACAGATGTTTTTTGAGGTTATAGCAGGGCAGAAATGATATGTCTCTATTTGTGATAAGGAAAACTAATGGCACAGAGGAGGAGAAAACAAATATAGGAGGGAAAAAATCTACTGCTCTCAAGACTAAAAAGGTGATTTACAGAATGTAAGAACGTATAACCTCAGTGTTTAGAGAAACGTTTTAGTTTTGAAGGAGAAATAAAAATATGTTATTAATGGTTTATGTTGAAGAAGTAATAGAATAGGAACCCAGATCAATTAAAGATGAGGGGAGCTGATGTCAATCTATCAAGAGACTCACTGAATTTAATTTGTATTAGATTTCAGCATATCCAGAGAAATTGAAGTTTTAGTTGTTTCTCTCTATGATATTGATCTACAATTTGAGACCTGAAAAATTCATTCTATTACTTTTTCAACATTGAGATTATGTTCCATTCTGAAGGATGACACTGTGTTCTCTATTTTCAAGATCTAACACCCTACGTTTAGTTCAATTCTACAATGTAATTTAGCTTAAAACTTTTAAAAACTTTTTCCTTTTTTTTTCCCCCTCTTTAATGCAGTTTCAATGACTCTGTTTACTATGCACACCAGCCTTAATAACTCTGTTTACTCAAGGCAACATCTGTGTAAGACCCACCCTTTTCCCTGGAACCAACTAGACTCTGGGAAGTACCTTTTATTTCTTTTCCAAATCAGCCAGGAACTGCTGGTCTACCTCCTTCTTGCCTTTGTTCTGCTTCTTATGTGTGTCTAAAACCTTTTGGCTGCGCTAGGATTGGGGAAATGGCCTTTGGACAGGAGTCCACCAACCTCCCAAAATGCCCACACTTTGAGTAAACCTACTATTCTTTCCACCAACCTTGTCTCTGAATTTTTGGAGGCGGCAAGCAGCACCTGAACCCAGTAACACAATCATTTATTTATTTATTTTACTTCGTTTCCGAAAATTTGTATTCAGATGGTGAGAGAATTTGAAACCTATTTACATATTAAAATTGATTTCATGCCACGTAAATAAGTCAGTTAAAATAAATGTCTTTCCTTTGTAAACTTATCAAAAATATTTGCTACCTGCTTTTCTTTGATGAATACAAATTCACATTACACAGATAGAATGACTGTTTTTAATTGTTGGTCTATAGTGAAGATGTTCGTTGTGTGTGTGCGTGCGTGCATGCTGATAAAAAGTTAACACCATTGAAAATAAATCATGAACTAATAGAACTAAAACATTTTTAAGATTGTGCCTCATACACATATGTGCAAGAACTAAAAAGGGAAAATAATAAAACTAAGATTTCCACATAGAAAAATAGTTTTTCATTCATTCAAATACTTACACTATTTCCTCAGTATCTATAATACTTACATGCCAGGCCTAATTTCAGGAATTGAGGCTATAAACCATGAAAAAACTGAGCTCTTGTTTTAAAGAAATTCACATAGTAAATGGACATAGAGATAGGTTAAAAAAGAAACACCTCCCCAAATGACAGTGCTCTGGTGGTGGCATGAATTAAACATGGTTGGAACATGAGAGGGTGCTTCTAAGCCTGCTGCAGGGAATCAGGAAGGGATTACAGAGGAGATGGCCATGTCAGAAACAAATAGCTTAAGAAATGTGCAAAATTCAAAAAAAAAGTGGGTAAACCATTTTTAATGTAAATAATATTGAAAAGATAAAATTCATAAGAATAAACATGAAAATAAAAACATGTGCAAGGACTAAAGAGGGAAAATAATAAACGTTTAAAGAGAGTCATTAGAAGTGCCTGCCGAGGTGGGCAGAATAATACCCACCCCTTCCCCATGATGTTTGCACCCTAGTCCCTGGAACCTGTGAATGTGTTATGCTCTGTGGTAAAAGGGACTTCGCAGATGTGATTAAGATTAAAAGATTTTCCTAGATCCTCTGGGTGGGGCCAATGTATTTACTTGAGTCCTAGAAATCTGGTGAGGTTGTCAGAAAAAAATGAAAGAATTCTATGAAAAGAATTCCAAGAATCCACCCCACCCTTTTCTGGCATTGAAGATGGAGGAAGGGAACAGTAAACCAAGGACTGCAACAGTTTCTAAAAGCTAGGAATGTCCCTCAACTCATAGACAGTAAGACAACGGAAACCTGGTCACCAAAGGCGTGGCATAGGAGACCCTGGCCTCAGTCTTCCCACAAAGATCAACAATTAGACAGCTATCTACTAACAAAAACAGCTCTGGGAGAGATCTGGAGTCCACTTAAGAAACTTTAGCAATACAGTGGAATGAAAAAAAAACTCAGAATAACCACACAAAAGAAGGAAGACAGCTCCATTTTGCTTGTATCATCCCACCCCACAAGCCAGCATTGCTCAGCACCGAGAGGGAATACACAGCTGGGAAGAGTTCCCTTCGCTGGGAAACAGAGCGGAGTAACCTCCTTTGGTTTCACCCAGCAAAGACAAGCAAAGCTGAGCATTGTCGAGCTGGCCAGGAACAGGAAGAAAAGCAGAGGTTACTAGGATCAGCCACACAACGGAAGTGACTGTGATTTCCAGTGACCTGCTCTGCAGAAAACTCCAACAGCCTTTGTCACTGAAAAAAACAAGGACCAGCCCAGTCACCGCAGACCCACTGATTTATGACCCACAGGTATTCATGTTCACGCTCTCTAGCCTTCTGAGTTCCTCCCTCCCCAGCTCTCTTTCCTTCTCTGACTTTTCTGGAGCTGGTGACTAACACAGGCTCAGGACCAACACAGGCAGCCAGCCCAGGCCTCTATGGCTATGTGACTGCAAAACACCAGCCTAGATCCCCATGGCTGTCTCCCACCCGTGTACGCACACTCAGGGCTAACCCCTCCAGCTGTGCACCCCTGGCCTGATTCCCATCACTGGCTTCCATGAATGTGTTCACTCATGGAAAGATCCTGCAGCCATGAAAGTGTGCGCTGACAGCAAAGGCCCTCACAGCTGCTTGTGGGCCTGGATCTGACTCTGGCTCCTGTCGCTGACCTGAACCACAGGACTCAACTGCAGCTAATCACTCTAGCTGTGTGTTTGCGTGTCCCCAGCCTGAAAGTCAACACCAGCCTTCACTGCTGTGCACCCAGGTAAGACCCAGCCATGCATGCCAATAGCCAGGGCTCCCACAACTGCCAGTGCATCCACAGCTGACCCCAGCTCTTGTTGCTGGCCCCACCTATGTACATGTCTGCAACTGGTCCCAGCCACTGCATGGGGCCCTGCAGATGTCCTCTGCAGCCAACTGTGTGCACACCACTGACCAGAGTCACAATCTCTGCTTGTCCTAGTTCCTAGCCACTGGGCCTAGAGGTGCCACCAAGAACCCCAACAGCCTCTTGCAGCCAATAAGGACACTCACAGCATGCACCAACAACTATGCAGTGTCAGTGTTGTGCACCTCAGCAGTCAGAGTTGTTCTACCAACCACTTAAAGAAGAATGAATGCCAATTCTTCTCAAACTATTCCAAAATATTGAAGAGGAAGGAATATACCCAAACTCATTTTATGAGGCCAGCATTACTCTGATATCAAAGACATATAAGGAAACTACAAGAAAAGAAAACTACAGGCCAATATCCCTGGTGAATATAGATGCAAAATCAGAAGGTATAGTTGCAACACTTACAATAGCTTAGCATCCAAATATGTTAAAAATAAAATATAAACATGGGATATAAACTACACACAAGCGAAAACAAGCAAAAACTTGAAAAGGATTTCACAAGATGATATCCAAATAACTAGTACACATATGAAAAAATGATCATTCTCAAGCATAATCAGAAGAAAAATGTAAACTTTAACTACCAAAAACATAATTATCAGATTGGCAAAATTTAGCACATCTGACACTATTCAATATCAAAGAGATTGTGAAACAACAGTAACAATGACCCATCATGGGAGGAGATGTACAACTCTTATGAAAAACACTTGAGTATTAACTAATGAACTAGAAAATAAGCATTTCTAAGGAACAAGAAATTCTATTCCTAGGTCTTTTTCCTGGAGAAACTAGTGAAGGACTTGTGATTGTATTGACCAGGATACATGTAAAGAATGTTCATTATAGCTCTTTTCATTAAAACCCCAAACAACAGGAAATATCTCAAATGTACATCCAATGAAAATTAAATTACTATGTAGTAATTAATGATCTACATAGCTACATGTGACAACAAAATTGAATCTCACAAACATAATATTGTGTGAAAGAAATTTTATTGTAAATTTTATTATAATTTTCCTGGCTTTCGTTTTTCTTGCACATTTTATATTTTGACCACATATTATTCAAAAATTTGCTTTTAACTTTATTTTTTTAACTATATATTCAAAATAGTGGTAAATGTGGGGGAAGACACAGTTGATGCAAAGGCACAGAGTGGAAAAACTAAGGTATGTAAGTAATCATGTGGAATTATTTTAGCAATTTCCAAAGCTGATTTTTTCTTAAATAAATCACCTTAATATATACTAGAGGTTGGTCCTTAATGTGTGAATACGAGGTCTGTCAATAAGAAAAAGTGCTGGATACCTCATTGCTGAATATCACTATGATCAACTTCAAAGTACTCCCCTTGGGAAGCTATGTACCAATACCAATACCTAGTGCACCCTTCAAAGTAATTTTGTAACTCTTGGAATAGCCATCAGAGTTATCATCGCATTACCCTTGATGTCCTGAATGTCATCATAATATCTTCCTTTAAATATTTCCTTTATCTTCAGGTAAAGAAAAAAGTCATTGAGGGTCAGATCAGGTGAGTAGGGAGGGTGTTCCAATACAGTTATGTGTTTACTGGTTAAAAACTCCCTCACAGGCAGTGCTGTGTGAGCTGGTGCACTGTCGTGATGCAAGAGCCATGAGTTGCTGGTGAATAGTTCAGGTGTTCTTCTCATCTAACGTTGTTACGCAGCCTTTTCAGCACTTCCAAATAGTAAACTTGGTTGACTGTTTATCCAGTTGGTACAAATTCATAATGAACAATCTCTCTGATATCAAAAAAGATTAGCAACATCATTTTGACTCTTGATTTGAACTGATGGAACTTATTTGGTCATTAGAATTGGCTGACTGCCATTGTGCACTTTGATGCTTGGTTGAGAGTCATATTGGTACACCAGGTTTCATCACCAGTGATAACACAGCCAAAAACATCATCTTGCCTCTCCAAAAGGTCTTGGCAAACTTCAACTCTCCTTCACGTTTGTTCATCAGTGAGCTCCTTCGGGACTATTTTTGCAGACACCTTTCTCATGCCAAGATTTTCTGCTAAAATTTTCCTGCTTCTCTATTGATGTTTACTTAGTCTGCTATTCTTCTCACAGTCAGCGGATGACTTTGATGCAAAATTTGACGAATTTTTGCAATGTTTTCATCAATTCTGCTTGTTATTGGCAGCCCTGACTTCTGTTCATCAATGAAGCTTTCTCAACGCTCAGAAAACTGTTTAATTCACTTGCACACTTCCGTTTTCTTCATGGAATTATCCCCATAAACTTGGACTCACATGTCCTTGATTTCACCTCCACTCTTGCCAAGTTTAATAAGAATTTAATGCTTATTTGTTGCACTAATCCAAACTCTGACATTGTCACAATGGCACACAAAACATGCAATAACAATAATGAACGTCACTCAGCAAGACGCCACCACATGTCAACACGAACACAGTTGTGAGACACAGATATACCAAGGTTATGAAACCTTACTGAGTTATTTGAACATTGCTGCCAACGTGAGTGCACAGTGGTGAGTTCCCAATCTTAGTTATTAAACCTCATATAATTGGTACTGGAAAAAGACCACTTACATAAACTGAACTAAAAGGACTAACATTTCATAATAAGTGATAGGGGAGAGGAGTTAAATAGGCTTTATCTTAAAAAATAAAGCAAAATATTTTTTAAAATAAATGTGTCATGTACTTTAAAAATTTAAGCTACAATTGTGTGTTTTGAAGTAATGCTTAGAATGAGAAAAGTGTCAAGTGTTGAGATTTTTGGACAGCCATTATTTTTCAACAAAATTTTATAGTAGCACAAAAGCACCACCATACTTCATCTTTGATTTTTGTAACACGATTGTATAATGTCATATGTTTTTAAAAACGAATAGTTTCTACATTTCAACTTTATCAAGAGTGTCTCTTAGTGCTTTGTTCTTCAATTCATTCTCCTTTGATGCATTTATCAATCTCCTTAGTGTCTCTGTTGATTTTCTACACTTAAATCATTAACTTGTGCAACTCTTGACATTTTCCCATTTTTCAGAGACTTTGCTTGTGATTTAAACCGATCTCTTTTACTTTCATGGCTGTCATAAGATCCTAAATATTTTGAAAGCAATTTTAATTTGCATAGTATATTATATTTGCACTATATTATCAAGTTTTAGCCTCTGACAGCTGCTGAAAGACAATGTCCTTAATGAAACACAGAGATGGAGGTTAATGCCAGCTGGAAGAGAAAGTGAGTGGAAGCCAATTTTGTATCGGTTCATCAGTGGATAATTTTGCTTCCACTGTTTTAACATTTATTGTTTTCTCACACAACCTCATAACTGCAGTAGTTCTGTGAATGAAAGTGATTCTGTGAAGGATTAGAGAATGGGGAACTTCTGTGCAATATATTTAAGTTAAAGATGATTTAACACCATTCTTAAGTAATTCTCACAGCTCTTTTGGGATGTAGTCAAGACAGACATCTTTACTTTCACTTGATACTCAATCTGAAAATGTTACATTATTTGTTCAAAATCACAGAATTGTTGAATACAGCTCGTGTCCAAATCTTTTCCTGCACAAAGTCCTGTTTAAGTATTATGCTGCCTCCCAGTGGTACCAACTTATATTCACAGACATCTGTAGATAAACATATAATTTCTCTTTCGTGTGATTTAGGAAGATTGAAGATCTTAATTAATCATCAATAAAGTAATTTTCCCTGCAAACCACGGATTCTCTTTATTAATATTTGCATCTTTCTGAATTTGTATAATTATATGCTCTGGACACACAGGGAGGAGTTAATTACATAATAAGTTAACTGTAAAGAGTGTTTATTTTACACCAGGCATTGCTCTTTGTATTCTAAAAGTTACAGAACCATTATTACTCTTCCCACTCCAGTAGTAAAATAAATGACTCATAGAGTCTGCAAAACTAGTCAATATAACACACCTCATACTTGGCTAAGCCAAGGCTCACACTTAGCAACTCATCTCCAAAGCCATCCTTGTAACAGTCAGATAAACTTCCTACTATAGTTTTTCCCTAATGAGAACTTTTGGCGAAGCTCAAGTTTTTCACTGTCTGTCTACTGCTTCTCCCACACAATGTATTCTGATTGACCACGAGCACAGATCTTTTGACATAAATCCTCGTTTAGATGCTAATTTATGTAAACATAACAAATGAACATATACCTGATTAGTGCCTATGATCTATAAATGTGTATATATATCATATATCATGCACCCAAAATTGTAGCCTTAGTCACACATGGTTTTAACTCTAAGAAAATGATAGATTAAATTATTATCCAGATTCAGATGCTATTATTGCAAATTTTACATAGAATTCTTTATTCCCTTTACCTTCATAATGACTAGGTTTGTGATATTTGCCAGAACTCTTGGCTGACATTCACTTTAAACTTATATAGTGATTTTATTTTATCATTTTATTAAAATTAAACCAAGATTTCTAGAATCCCCAATAGTCTTCTTTTTTGCTTTCAAATGCATATAAACTAACACTTATTCCTTTCTATGCATCAACTGTGAACTAACTGTCACAATGTAGCAACATTTTCATAAGAAGAAGGTCTTTAAGGCTTCTGACACATAGAATATGTAATATTTGTGAAACAATAACAGCATAATTGTATGCATCAAATTTATTTGAAATTCTCCTCATGCAATGTAAGTTCTACAGATATAAAAAACCAAGTGTCACATGTTAATAAAATATTGAAATAATATAGGCATCCTATTAACTTGATACTAATTACATAAAAACCACAAGATGTCTTACATACTAAATGATTCACGTTGAAAATCAGGGTTAAACTAAACACATTTTGACATCACTAGTCTTCTAAATCCTTCTTTTAGCATAACATACGTAGCTCACAAAACTTACCACAACTTATCACCTTTTCTGATTACAGAGTAGCATTGAATTAATAAATATCAGATGTATGTTCATCTATTTATAAATATACCATACAAATATAAGACTAATTTATTCTGTTGTCAAAGTCATCAATGTAAAGTATGCAAATCAATAAAAAAAAAATCAGCAAGGGAGGTCAACAAGGACTGCATCATTCATTTCTGGGCAATAAGAGATAGAAGTCTCACCTGTCAGGAGCAGACAACTGTTCTGACTGGAGAGCCCCCTGCCAAGGCAGACATCTGGGTTGGATAGCTTTTCAGCAGTTTCTTTCTGAGTGATGGTTGCATCACCAGCTTCTACAGATTGCAGACCATTCACATGGCTATTCTCCAGGCTTTGATGTGGGAAGTACTTCAGAGGATGGAAATGGTGCTTTTTGCTTTGTGCTTCTCAAAGATGCATTCTCTAAGAATGTGAAGGAGTTTCAAAAAGCTACAATCTGTTCTCACTATACCTGTTCTAGAGAGACCTAATGTGTTTCATCAACACTCATGGAATTCACTACACAAAAAGCTGGTCTCCTTTGGGTGTGGCCAAGTTCCTGTGGAGCACTCTGAAACTCCAGCATTGGAGACAATGTATCTCATGTCTCCTTAGGTACCTTTGATAGCAAGAGTTTGGAAATTATATTGAACCTTATATGAGTAAAAGTCAGACAAGACTCACGTGTTAGAAATATTGAAGGGGGACTTGTAGATTGCTTCTGCGTTTTCTTACTACTTTGGAAAAAGCTAAAACACCTTATTATGTCACTTGGGTTAGCAGTCTCATGAAGTTGTCTGTTTCTCAACTAAGAAGAGTCCTGGAAGTCCTGATCAGCACCCTGGAAAGGTCTGAGCATCCCCCAAGCAAAAGCCCCTGAAGTCTGTCCCTAGGAGTTTGAGGTCCCTATGAGGTTCTGAGGTGGCCTCCTTCACTGCACTGTGATCTCTAACTGGTTGCAGACCCTTCCAACAAGCTTCAGAGTAAAAGAAAAACTGCCTGTAGATGACAACTACACATTCTCCCTCTCCCATTATACAGAAGGTAAAATTGCAATATAAAGAAGTTGAGTAGTTTGCCCAGGGTCACAGAGGAAAGAAGCAGAGAGTCAAGGGTTCCCACCAGGCACCCTGGTTCCTACACCTTGAAAGGGCCCATTTGCTGGTGCTCTTGGCAAGGCACTTGCTTTCTGAGAACCAAGTTAGAGGAGGCTTCCCAGTCCTAAGAGGCTGAGATTCTATAACCACCCCCTTCCTCTTGAGTTCTGAGGTGTGGCTATTAGTGTACCTCCCTCATGTAAGCCCCCGGGGGCCCATGGTTTGAAGTCATCTTGCCAGATAGGAGTGGAGAGAATTTAACTCAACCCCTGTGAACCCTGAGGGCATGAGACAAGACCACTGCTAACGATGTGGTACCTTTGTACCCACAAGAAAAAGCACCGAGGGGAGGGACAGAGGGTGGGGAGCATTTATATAAAGGTATCTCTTCTGAGCTGAAGAATTACAAAAGGTGCTCCTTCTGGACTCAACCCAACCTGGACTTCTGGGTTTTCTTAAGTTGATCACTCCTTTCAGTTTTCTCTGTTACAGGTGTAGGTTCTTTCTAACCCAAAGCTTAAATTACCTTCTCCGCTTCCAACCTCCCACTTGGAGTATTCGGCTCACAGATAATAAGATTCTTTATATTTGGCTGCAGATCAACCGGGTAGCTTTAAAAAGTTAATGATATCGTGCATGCATGAATATCAACAAGTCCATCATAGGTATGCTGTCAGGAGAATAGTAGATTTGATAATACTTCTGATAGGGAGAGATCAGTGTCTTTATCATGTGTTCTTCGTGTTCTACGACACAAGGAGAGGTTTACAGAACCTGGCAGGAAAGAAACACGAGTTTGGTTTTAGCTGGAGGAAGTGGTGTACCAGCTTTAGTTTTGTGTGTTTGTTTTTCCCCTCTCCCTACGTGGCAGGGTGGTGTGGGGGCTGGGTGGGTAGCGGTGGACGTGTGGGTGAGGACATCCTGTCTGTGGTACCACGGCTTCTCCTTCCATTCGCTCCCCACCACCCATAGTGTCCGTACTGCTGTCAGTTCATCTCTCCAACTGGCACTTGAATAGGGAAGTGACAGCTTCTCTGTGACACAGCCCAGTGCCTCCTAGGCCCAGCAGGTGGGGTTCTCAGGAGCGGGGCGGCCTTTAACACCCCTGAATCATTTTCCTGCCTGGAGCGCAGGACCTGGCCCCACCTCCTCGGAACCACCACCCAGAAGTGGGGCCAAGGCTGGCGGGCAGGTAGGCAAGGAAGGCCGAGGCGCTGGCTCTGGACTTCCACGACATGGAGGTCACTGTTGACCTTATCTGAAGCAGTTTTGGTGAAGTGGTAGAGAGAGAGGGGAGAGGGAAAAGAAGGAAAAGAAAGAAAAAACATACCAAAATGGATTTAAGAGAGAATGGAAGGAGTGTGAATGAAGGCGGGAATTATAGCCACTTCTTTTGAAGAGGTACGCTGTAAAAGCACAAAATAGCTGATAATTGTAATCATTGCAGTGCAATCATGATTAAAGCTGTTTATCTTTAACCCAAAGGGATCCTTTTTCTAGACTCAACTTATTTAGGAGTTAAATCAGTTAGCTTGAGACCATTGTTTTATTCTTGCCAGGGAGCCAAACTCTTACAGAAATGGGCATAAGTCAAGTGACTTTGGATGGACTGGCTAAGGATGGAGAAAAATCTGCTACCCAGCATTGTTGCAAAGGGTGTGTCAGGTGGAGGACAGCAGAACAGGACTGGATTGTCAGAGTTCCAAAGTGGGTACTAGAAACTGGGAAGAACACCGAAGGAATGGTGTGAAGGGCAATAGACAAGTATGCATTCCTCACAATTTTGCTCAAGGCACTCCACGCTGACAATCTTCTCATTATCTTATTTGCATTTTTGCCACCAGAGGTCTCTGGAGCTCAAGATTGTCCGTCAAAGAGGAAACATTACTGAGAAACATGCTAATGATTTCAAACAATGGTGAAATGTAACTGAAGAGCAGAGCAATCTGAAAAGGAAAACATACTGTGATGGTCACAATCCAAGAGCCAAATGAACCAGAAAGGACTTGCATACGCTGAAAATGTCCATATAGTCTATTTAATTAGAAAAAGAATTTCCTTATCAAATAGATTTTCATTATTCCTTTCTGTGATATAACAAAACCAAAGAATCATCCATTGTAAGAAGGTTATTTTGAGTTATTCGTTGAATAGTTTCATGCTTGTTACTTTTTTTGCTCCTATGTGGCAGAACAAACAGCGGTCTGCACTCCAGTTTGAGACAGGTCTCTTACACTAGGGGGTCAGCATGACCTTACCTGAGGAGGTAGAGCCCAAGATGAATTTGAGCTGAGTAGGTGTTAACCAGCAAACGTAAAAGGTGTGAAGGAAGTGGAGAAGGAGGGTTTTCTAAGTAGTGGAAACTTTCTGATCACTCAAAGACTGGTTCTGGGTAGCTGTTGCTTTATTATATTGAAAGAAAACTGGACAGACAGTTGGGAGGTGTGTTTGTTTGTTTGTTTGTTTGTTTGTTTGTTTTCAGGGAGAAGAAAGCCAAGTAACTTCCAAAAAATCTCCTTTCCAAATACCTTACCCCATAGTTTCCCTGACACAAAATTCCCCACTTTCCTGTTCCATAGCTCCTACCATAGAACTACCTTCTTCTTTCCCATTTCCCCCCCAGGAAATCCAATCTACAAGGACTTTCTGGAAAAAAATCCTGCCATAAATACCTCTGTTTTTCATGTTACATGGCTGGATACTTTCCAGACAACCCTTGTATTCCAAAGGCTTTTTAAGTCCATAGATCTATTAGATGCAATATAATAAAATATCACCTCCTAGGCATCATAAGGGTCAATAAACAAAAATATTAAACGATTTTCTTTCCAAAAAAAACTGCCAGAAAATTGCTCAAATATGCTATGAGAAATGCTGATAATTTAATTTTGCTTTTTTTTTTTTCAAGTTTAGGAGAGTTTTGTTGTTGTTTTTCTCAAATGAGGTATGACCTGCTGTTCACCCCCCCAGGGCTTCTGTCTATACCTCCTTAGTCCTACGGCAAAGCATTGACTGGAACTTGACTCTTAGCAGTCCCTGAAAGTCGTTTTTACTTTCACCCCATGACATCTGGAAGCAGGACTCAAAACCATTCCCAGTCACCACAACAAATCCATTCATTCCAAAGTCTCAGCAGGACACACCGTGTTACTGAACATTTCTAGAGAAGCGTAAAGGAGAGGTTCACAGTAGGTAGGGTATACCATTTCTCTCAAAACATCCTGTGTGCCATTTTTTAATTTTTTTAAAAGCAGAACAGACAACCGGCATCCTTTATGTCACCTCAACCTTCTAGGCGTTGGTGTAGGAAAATACCCACACTCTTAGGGCATATGGATCCTCAAGTTATCCTGCCTACTAGCATGCCTTGGGTTCTAACTCTCAGTGTAACCACTATAGCTTTCCCCTTCATCTTTCTTCAGTCCTCTGCTTATTGTCTCCGTATTCCATTCCACTCTTCTCAACCTGCTATCTTAACCAGGGCATATGGAATAAAATCAAATTTGTGTTAATTATCCACTTTGAACATGGACTTTTAAGCCTTACTATAATGAAGGCTTCAGGAAAAACTAGAGATACATAGGGGTGTACACCTCCAAATTAGGGGAAGCAAAGTGACAAGTTTTGTGTAAATACATTTGCCTTTTATTAATTGTGTTTTTCTCACATCTGTCATCCCTTCCTGCTTGGTCTCATGTTCCTCTCTTAGTATATTTTCATCCCTTTCTTCTAATCAATTATTTATAGTTTGTGAACTAATCAAATAATCAAATCCATTAGAATTATGCATAATATAACTACATAACTAATCTTGTTCAGGATCTGAATGAGACACTCTTCTAAATAATACTTACTAGTTTTATTCTGTGCACATTGTTTCTGCAGACCTTTATAAAATTAATAAAACATTTGTCTACTTACTAATTCATGTGGTTTTCACTTCATTTAAAAAGTTTTTCTTGAGATAAAATTTAATTAGCCCAATGTTTTAAGTTTCAAGAAGTATACATTCCCTCATGACTAAATGCAGATTTCTTAATGTCTAAAAGCAGAGTATGTCAAAGACTTTTCTTGTGAAAGACTCAGTTAATATTGTTCTATCTTTTTCCTGTGACAAACAATGCTGCAAGCTACATTACCACACAGGTGCTTATTCTGAAAATTTCTCTCCAGTAGAAAACCACAAGTAGGACTGCAGCAAGCTTATAGCATATGTACATTCTTTAATTTGTATTATATATTGACAAAATTTTCTTAAAATTAATTGTAATAATGTATAGTTTCATTAGCCAATAATGAGAATTATGACAATTTGTCATTGATTTGTCATTATTGTTTCTCTCATTGTTTTATTTAATTTGTTTCTTTTGGAATTCTTTTTAAATGTTTCCTGGAATCTTCTCATTCTAAAATCTAAGTTGTTTTAGTGTCTTACATGTTTTTTAATCTCTTTATTATCCTTAGCTTTAAGTTCCAGTACATTAATTGTTTCTTCAGTTTAAATTAACCAGTTGTTTACTCAATTCATTAAAATTTTTAATTATATTTTTAACTTCTAAAAGGTTTTAGGTATTTTAAAATTTTGTCCGTTTTCGTTTTCATAGTCTTGTTCTTTCCTTATTGTTTTCTTCACTCCATAATACACTGATTCAGGTTGTTGCTTACATGGTCTTGGGTTCTCCTGATTCAAATGCTCCTGTTCGTTGCTTCTGTTGACTTTCCCACATGATGCTTTTTTGTTTTCTATTGTGAATTCACCTCTAGTGTGGATTTTTCCTCACATGGAAGTGCCAGAAAAGACTTTTTTAATTGAGGTAAAATTAACTTTTGAAATAAACAGTTCAGTGGTATTTAGTACACTCAGGATGTCGTGCAACCACCACCTCTTCCAGGTCCAAAATACGTTTACCATCTCAAAAGGAAACCACATGCCCATGAAACCACTGCTCCCCGTTCTCACCCAGCCCACATCAACTGTCTCTCTCTCATCTGTCACAACCAATCTTATCTGTATCTGTGTTTTTACCTAGCATCGTACATTACGTGACCCCGTTGTATGGATTCTTTCACTTAGCATATGTTTTGTTTTCTCTTTTTGCTCATGCTACACCATGGCAACGAAACTGACATGAACAATACTGATAAACCTTCAATAATCCTGTGCTAATAAGCAGAAACTAATGCCAAACTATTCAGGAGTTGAAATATTATTTAACCATAATAAAGAATGAAGTACTGATACATCCTTTGAAGTACTCTCCTTGGGAAGGTATGCACTGACTCCAGTGTCTAGTCCACCCTTCAAAGCAGATTTGGAACTCTTTTTCTGGAATGGCCATCAGAGCTGTTGTACCTTGCCAAAGTTAAGACACCTTACCGAGAGGTTTGTACAGTGCTGCCAACGTAAGCGCATGGTGGCAAGTTCATGAACTTAACTGTCAGATTTTGGGAATGATGACAGCTGTGATGGCATCAGTGCATAGCTTCCCAAGGGGAGCACTGCAAATATGACCATGGTGATACTCAGCAATGAGGTATGTAGCACATTTTCTAGGATGAGTTCACAAAATTAATTGTCCAACCTCATACTGTTTTTGCCTCTTCGTGTCCTACTACTTTATCGTCTCAGGAATAATAAATATAATCATTTTAAAGTGTTTTTTTTGAGGGGGGTGAGGTTGTTTTTTCTTTTGTTTGTTTGTTTTTACAAATTATCCTACTAGCTTTATTTCCTCGGGTGTAAATCATTTTGTGGATGAAAATTTTCTTTAATATTGTTGATCTTCCTCATACATTTCATAATTTTTTACTATGAACTCATTCCTGGGATGAAATGGCTTTCTGGTGAGGCAATTTCAGGATGGACTCAGTCTTCTCCATGCAGCAGGCTTAGCTACATTCTTGCTGATGCTTAATTTAGGCTTCTTGGTTACCATGTGTAGTATGGTTCCTTTGCAAGTCTACCATTAAAAATGTGAAAGGTAGACAAATGTAAATATTTATTTGATTCATTCAAACACAAACACATCTTCACAATAGAAGATAATTGATGAAAATAAGCATTTTCTATAACCTGGGGGATACTTGAAAGAAGTGGAGGCAACCACTCCCTGTCCACTTCTTTTAAACAGAATATACAGAAATAGGAAGTGAAAAATAAATCTGTAACTCATTAATTGTATAATTGACTAGTAGTCACAAAAGTCCCACAATTTCTTTAGTAGGAGGCTAAGATTTGAAGCCCAAAATGATTTTGCTTCTATTATTAGTTTTCTACAAATAAAAAGAGTGACGATGGAGCTTTCTTTAAATGATATAATGTCGATTCACTTTCATGAGATGTCAGATCTCAGGATAAAAACAATATTTTTATAAAGTGAATGGTGGAGGAGCTCTGTCACACTGGGCTTATAGGAAAATTAGATTGTCTTGACCATGTTTGATATAAAGGTATCTCACTGAAATATTTTTTTAAGTGAGCCATTATCTGTGACCAAATGTTGATATAAACAAAAGGATAATTGATTGTTGAGAAAATGTAAGAGTCCACCATACCCATCTTGATTTTTACCTTGTGTGTTGCCTATAGATAAGATACAAATATTTCATTAAGAAACAATAACTACAACAAATCTTCAACCAACACTGAGGATTATATACCTAGAAATCTCAAACAAAGCAATTACATTACAGAAAGGTTTATGAGAAAAACTAAATATAACATTTTAGTTAGAAAGACAATTAGACACAAGTGTCTTTCTTTTTCCCTCAGAAAAGTATTGCAAACAACAATAGCAATATAGTCTGTATTTTTCAACGAACATCTGAAGATCAGCTAGGGCTTTGCGTCTTCATCTGGGCACATGTGTGTGGTTTAGAACAAATCCACTTCTTCTCTGTGTAGCGCCTACCACTACTGGCACCTTTGTCATTCAAATAGGCATAGTCTCCGTTTCCTTTGATAGGAAAACTGAAACAGAAGAAGCAGAATCAATCAGTTCACTAAATATAAGATGCATTACACATATCTCTCTAACTCTGCGGAGGTCGCAGCTGATCTGAGAGATACAAATTTTTTGCAATATCCATGTTTCCATTATTTGGTAAGAAAATTTTTTATTATTTATATTTTTACATTGTTTTGTTTAATAATTTCTAGATTGTATCTGAAAATAAATTTAAAATCATGTATTTTATTATATTTGTAGGGTTTTAATTCTTTTTCACATTTCAGCACATATTATAATAATCAATGTATCTCATGGATACATGTGACCTATGCTGTAATTTTTTTGACAGTGACTTTCACGGGTCAAAAATTAGCCTGTGAGATATATATTATGATCTCTTTTTATACCCAAACAAGTATAATTACCCATGTCATACAGTAAATAAAACTAAGACCCATATAAATGGATGAAACTACAAGGCCTAGGTTTTTTCACCTTCTTTACTTCGTGAGTGAAGAAATGCTGCTGTGACAGGTAATTTTCTGTTGTTGTTCTTCATAGGCCCTGATTTTCTCTTGGTTTATATATTGATCACCTACTAGTTAAGGGGCTTTGATTAGCTGGAGATACAGTAAATCAGCTATAGGGACAGTGAATCAAACCTATCTAATGTCAAGAAGCATAGTGCTCTTTCAATTACATCCAAAGCCTCACCTGGCTGGTGGGAGAGGTTCTGACACCTGTTTGCTCTTTAGTTTCAGCAATATTGTGTTTTCTTAAATAACTAAAGACCTCGGCAGTTTTTTCAAGCTCCATGTGTTATCATAGTTTTACTACTTCCCTAATTGTTTTAATATTGAAACTATAGTGTGATTCAGCTGCATTTAATTGTCCTGACACAAGCAGACATTTGGGTCAACATTCAGATTACCCTGAAATCACTATAGTCTGATATGATCTCCCAGTGAGATCAGTGGGGCAAGTACACTTGATTTTGCTGAAACATGCTAGGCTTTAATGATATATTTTTCATTTCTATAGTAATAAACAGTTTTCAACAACTGAAGAGTTAAAAATATATTTGATCCTTAGAACATTTTGAGAATGTGACAGAGTAAATAAATATCACTATTAAATATTTTAGTATTGTAAAAGAAGAATTAGAGGTTAATTTTAAATATTTGTCAAGTATCTACAATGTGCTAGGCACTACAAATACAACAGTGTATAAATGTAAGTTCTCTTTGATTCCTAAAACTTAACCATCTGTCTAAGGTCAAACAGCTAATGAGTAAGGACTAGTTTTCAAACCCACCAATCTCCAGTCTATGGCCTTTTCCGCTAAATAAAGTAATGTCTCCAATGTTGACCACTTTATCATCATAGAGCGGTTTTTCAAAACCTCCTCATCTCTTCAGGCAAACATTTGGTGAAATTGTCTGAATCCAAGTCTTCCAGCATTATCCAAAATCATTTCAGTAATATAAAGATTCTACAAATATACAATTGAGACTAAATTATTACCAAACTTTACTTGTCCTAAACATCATCATGACAATCTTATTTAATAGGCACTATTACCATCATTCATAATTCTTCTGTAAATGACTGAAGATGATGCAATAGTAGTTTTATATAATAATTTAATTGGCATTTAGATAATATTTTAAAGCTTAAAAAGTGCAATCATATACATCAAAACTCTGATCTTTACACCAACCCTGTGAGATTAATAGAGTGAATACACTTGATTTTGTTGAAGAAGTAAGAAACAGACATGAATATGTTATGTGGTTTCCTCAAAGTGTAAAGAGTTGGTACATGACATAGATCAGTCTGGAATCAAGTTCACAGTTATTCTACCTCACCATGCCACCTATGATAGACTTTGAATTGATTCAAGGAGCTTGTAAAATTATTCTATGACGAGTCTTAGAATAATTTTTAGAGCATATAACTGAAGAACACTTTAGGTTTTATGCAAAGTAAATTCAAATATAAATATTGTTGGCCTATATTTTGTATCGTACCTTGCGGTCCATTCTGTGCCATTTGTCCATTTCCAGGGTTGGCCTTGTTCTCTGCTCAGCCCAATCCAGTGGTCAGAGGAGTCTTTATACCTCAATAGGAAATTCTTTCAGAAAGCACAGAAATGATATTCATTAATCTGTCATTACCCAGTCTCACTCAGAAGAATTATTGCTTCTATGCTGTATTCTTAATTTTCTTCTGTTTGATTTTGTATTGTTTAATAATATATAGAATACAGATATACTTCATTATCATATACATAAAGAAGGTTGAACTGAGAAATTGTGGATAACTTGCTTGCTTTTATTTCAGTCCACAATTTGTTTATCTATTCTTACTATTGGTTGACACTATGGTTATTTCAAGTTTGTAATTATTATGGATATTATAATATTATTGGCAACTGTCCTGGAATGCAATTATTAGAACACAGTGCATGCTTATTGTCAACTTCACTAAATGACACCAAACTCTTTTCTAATGTAATTGTGCTCATAACAGCATTGTGGGCCAATTTCCTTTGCTACATAACCTTTTCAACACATGTAGTGTCTTTTTATGATTATAGGTATTGATTTTAATATAATTAAATGTATACTTTTCCTTAAAGATTAGTGGATTTAAGGGCTTCTTAAGGAAATCTTTATTCTTTTGAAGTCATAAGGATGACCTTTATTCTTGCTATTCTTTTTTTTTTTTTGTTCCTTAAAGTATAAACTTAGGTTATTGATTTGAGATATTTCTTTTTTAAGTTACACATTTACAGCCATACATTTCCCTCTTAGTACTGCTTCCACTGTACACCAAGAGTTTTGGTGTATTGTATTTTCATTTCATGTGTCTCAAGGTATTTTTCTAATTCTCCTTGTGATTTTTTTCAATTACAGTTGACATTCAATATTATTTTATACTAGTTTCAGGTGTACAGCATTGTGATTAGACATTTATATAATTTATGAAATGAATCCCCCCAATAAGTTTAGTACCTACCTGGCACTATACATAGTTATTACAATATTATTAACTATATGCCTTATGCTGTACTTTACATCCTTTTGTGGTGACTATTTTATAACCACCAATTTGTACTTCTTAATCCCCTCCCATTTTTCCCCTCAACCCTCAAACCCCCTCCCATTTGATAAGCATCAGTTTGTTCTCTGTATCTATGAATCTGTTTCTGTCTTGTTTTGTTTTATTCTGTTCTTTAAATCACATATTAGTGAGATCGTGTGCATTTGTCTCTCTCTGTTTGACTTATTTCACTTAGCATGATACCCTCTAGGTCCGTCCATGTTGTCACAAACAGTAAAATTTTATTTTTCTATGACTAAGTAATATTACTTTATCTAATCATCTATTGATGGACATTTCAGTTGCTTTCATATCTTGGATATTATAAATAGTACTGCAGTAAACATAAGGGTGCATATATCTTTTCAAATTAGTGTTTTGGATTTCTTTGGATGAATACCCACAAGTGGAATTGCTGGGTCATAAGGTAATTCTTTTTTTAATTTTTTGAGTAATCTCTAAATTGTTTTCCATAGTGGTTGCACCAACTGCAGTCCCAACAACAGTGCAAGAGGGTTTCCCTTTGTCCACATCCTCATCAACAATCTTTTTTTATTTATTGATGAAGGTGATTTTGACAAGAATGAGGTGGTATCTCATTGTGGTTTTAATTTGCATTTCTCTGGTGATTAGTAAAGTTGAGCATCTTTTCATATGAGTATGTCTATTGGACATCTGTATTTCCCCTTTGGAGAAAAGTCTGTTCAGGTCCTCTGCTCATTTTTTAATTGGATTGTTTAGATTTTTGTGTTGAGTTGTATGAGTTCTTTATAAATTTTGGATATTAACCCCTTATCAAATGTATCATTGGCAAAATCTTTTCTGATTCAGTAGGATGTCTTTTTGTTTTGTTGATGATTTCCTTTGCTGTGCAAAAAACCCATTTATTTGTTTGTTTATGTTTGTTACCTTTTCCCAAGGCAATATATCAGGAAAAATAATATTACTAAGAGGAATGTCAGAGAGTTCACTTTCTAGGGTTTTTCTGAGAGTTTTATGGTTTTGGGTCTTACAGTCAAGTCTTTAGTCCATTTTGAGTCTATTCTTGTATATGGAGTAAGAAGGCAGTCCAGTTTCATTTTTTTGCATGTATCTGCCCAATTTTCCTAGCACCATGATTGAATAGATTGTCTTTACCCCATTGTATATTCTTGCCTCCATTGTCATAGATTAAATGACTGTATGGGCATGTGTTTATTTCTGGGTTTTCTATTCTGTTCCACTGATTCATGTGTCAGTTTTTATGCCAATACCATGCTGTTTTAATTACTATGGCCTTGTAGTATAGTTTGATATTAAGTAGCATGATACTTCCAACTTTGTTCTATTTTCTCAAGATTGCCATGACTATTCTGGGTCTTTTATGGTTCCATATAAATTTTAGGATTATTTGTTCTAGTTCTGTGAAAAATGCTATTGGTATTTTGATACGGGTTGCATTGAATCTACAGATAGCTTTGGGTAGTATAGAGACATTTTAACTACTTGTATATTGATTCTTCCTATCCATGAGCATGGTATGTGCTTCCATTCACTTGTATATTGTTCAATTTCTTTCTTAAGTGCAGGTCTTTTACCTCCTTGGTTAAACTCATCGGTAGGGTTTTTTTGGGAGGGGACAGTGATTGTAAATGGAATTGTTTTCTTAATTTCTCTTTCTGTAGTTCATTACTGGCATATAAAAATGCAACTGATTTCTAAATTTTAATTTTGTAGTCCTGTACTTCACTGATTCATTTATAAGTTTTAATAACTAATAAATCAATCAGTCATTTGGTAGAATCTTTGGGGTTCTCTATATATATGGTATCATTTCATCTGCAAATGACAGTTTTACTTCTTTCTTTCTAATTTAGATTCTTTTATTTCTTTTTCTTGTCTGATTGGTGTGGCATGTACTTCCAATACTATGTTGAATAAAAGTGGTGAAAGTCAACACCCTCATCTTATTCCAGATCTCAAGGATAACGCTTTTAGTTTTTCCCCATTGAGTATGATATTAACTGTGGGTTTGCCATATATGGCCTTTATTATGTTGAGATGTGTTCCCTCTATTTCTATGTTGCTGAGAGTTTTTATCATCAGTGGATGCTGGATTTTTTCAAATGCTTTCTCTTCATTTATTGATATGGTCATATGATCTTTATTTTTCATTTTGTTTATGTGGTATATCACATTAATTGATTTGCTGACATTGACCCAACTTTGCATTTCAAGAATAAATCTGACTTGATCATGCCATATGATCTTTTTAATGCATTGCTGCATTTGGTTTGCTGCTACAGTAGATGCTCATTTAACCAGCATGCATGGGGATTGGTAGATGCCAGATAAATGTAAGTAGACTTTCCATTAACCAAAACTCAAGCAACTGACACTTTCAAGCAACCAGCAAAATCCCAAGCAACTGGCTAAAATATTTTTTCAGGTGCTTGAGAGTGCTGGTTACTTGAGCTTTTGTCAACAGCGAGTCTACTGTATTTTGTTGAAGATTTTTGCATCTATGTTTATCAGAGATATTGGCCTTTAGATTTTCTTTTTGTAATGTCTTTGTCTGGTTTTGGAATCAGAGTAATGGTGGCCTCACTTAATGAGTTTGGGCATGTTCTCTCTTGTATTTTTGGGAATAGTTTCAGACAAATAGGTGTTAATTCTTCTTTGAATGTTTGGTAAAATCCACCTATGAACACACGTGGTTCAGTACTTTTGTTTGTTGGGAGTTTTTTCTTTTTATTATTGATTCAATTTCATTAGTAGTAATGAATCAGTTCAGATTTTCTGTGTCTTCTTGTCACCTTGGAAAATTGTATGTTTCTAGGAATTTACCCATTTGTTTCAGATTGTCCAATTTGTTGTTGTATAATTGCTTGTAGTGTTTTCTTATAATTTTTTGTATTTCTGTGGTGTTCATTGTCACTTCTCTTCTTTCATTTCTGATTTTATTTATTTGGATCTTCTCTTTTTTTCTTGATGAGTCTGGTTAAAGATACAATTTTCTTTATATTTTCAAAGAACCAGCTCTTAGTTTCATTGCTCTTTTGTAGTGGTTTTTAAGACTCTATTAAGTTTGTTTCTGCTCTGATCTTTATTATTTTCTTCCTTCTATGAACTTTGGGCTTTGTTTGCTGTTCTTTTTCTAGTTTTGTTAAATCTAAAATTAGATTGTTTATTTAATATTTTTCTTGTTTTTTGAGGTACACCTACATTGCTGTGAATTTCCCTCTTCAAACTACTTTTCACTGTGTCCTTTTCACTGGGTCATTGTGTTTTTATTCTTGTTTATCTCGGATATATTTTTATTTCTTCCTTTAGCTCATTCAGTATACCCATTCAGTATTGAATAGCATGTTATTTAACTTTCATGTGTTTGTGTGTTTTTCAGTTTTTTTCTTGCAATTGATTTCAATTTTCATACCACTGTTGTCAGAGAAGGCACTTAATATGATTTCAATGTTCTTAAATCTATTGAGATTTGTTTTGTGGCCTAGCATGTGCCATTAGAAAATGTTCAACGTGCCCATGAAAAGAATGTGTGCCTGCTGCTTTGCCATGAAATGCTCTAAAAATGTCAATTAAATCCATCTGGTCTAGTGTGTCACTTGAGGCTACTGTTTCTTTATTTATTTTCTGTCTGAGAAATCTATCCATTGGTGTCAGTGGGGTGTTAAAGTCCCCTACTCTGATTGTGTTACAGTAGATCTTTGCCTTTATGTTGGTTAATATTTGCTTAATATATTTAGGTGCTTCTATGTTGGGTGCATAGATGTTTACTAGAGTTATGTCCTCTTGTTGAAGTGATTCTTTTATCATTATGTAATGTCTTTCCCTGTCTCTTATTTTATAGCCTTTGTTTTAAAGTCTATTTTGTCTGATATAAGTATTGTTACCCCACCTTTTTTGTTTGTTTCTGTTCGCATTAAATGTCTTTTTTCTCCATTTTTTTCAGTCTATGTGTGTCTTTGATCTGATGTGGGTTTCTTGTAGACAGCATATGTAAGAGTCTTGTTTTCTTATCCATTCAGCTACTCTGTGTCTTTTGACATTTAAAATGATTATTTATAAGTACATTGTTATTGCCATTTTATTATTCATATTTATGTTCTTTTTTTTCTTACTTCTTCTTAAAAATATCCCTTTAACATCTTTTATAATATTGGTTTGGTGGTAAAGAAATTCTTCAGCTTTTTCTTGTCTGGGAAGCTCTTTAATCTCTCTTTCAATTTTAAATGAGAGATTTGCTGGGTAAAATAGTCTTCATCATAGGTTCTTATTTTTTTATCACTTTGACTATTTTGTGCCACTCCCTGTGGCCTGCAAAGTCTGTTGAGAAATCAACTGACAGTCTAATGAGAGCTCCCCTGTAGGTGCTTAGGTGTTTTTCTTTTGCTGCTTTTGGGATTCACTCTTTCTCTTTAACCTTTGGCATTTTAATTACGTGCCTTGGTGTGAGTTTCTTTGGGTTCATCTTGTTTGGGACTCTCTTATTCCTGGGCTTGTACATTTATTTGTTTCACCATGTTAAAGAAGTTTTCAGTCATTATTTCTTCAAATAGATTCTTGATCCCTTGCTCTTTCTCTTCTCCTTCTGTTACCTTTATGGTGTCAATGTTGTTACACTTGATATTGTCCCAGAAGTCCCTCGAACTTTCGACAATTTTTTCTTGTTGTTTTGTTGTTGTTGTTGTTTCAATTAAGTGTTTTTTGCGCCTTATCTTTTGAATCATTGATTCAATCCTCCACTTCATCTATTCTTCTGTTGATTCCTTGTAATGTATTCTTTATTTCAGTTATTGTATTCTTTATTTCACTAAGTCCCTTGAGCATCCTTATAACCAGTGTTTTGAACTCTACCTGGTAGGTTCATTGCTCTTATTTCATTTAGTTCTTTTTCTGGAGTTTACTCCTGTTCTTTTATTTGAGACATGTTTCTTTGTTTCCTCATTTTGGCTGCCTCTGTGTTTGTATTAGATAGATCTCTATGTCTATGAACATTTCCTGGGTGGCCTTATATACTAGGTATCCTGTATGGCCTGGGGGCACACTCTCCCTGATCACCTGTGCCATGTGTTGTTGGAGTCTTCCATGTGTCAGTTGTGTGTGCCCTCCTGATGTAGTTGAGCCTTGATTGCTTTGGCATGTCAGTAAGTGGGATTGACTCCCAGGCTGACTGGCTATGAAGATTGGCCATGCCCACAGCTTACAAGCTACTATGTGTGGACTTGACTCCTCAGAGGGGGATTTGCCCCAGTGGGCTCCTGTACCTTTTGAGACCACTCTTTGGGTGTGCTCCTTGTGGGGCTAATTGGGTAGGGTTTTGTTGTGATCTGAACCCAGCCTCTGGGCATGTTATTTCTGGGGCCTCTTTGGAGGGATTCCTGCACAGGCCAAGTTCAGCCTGTGACCAGCCCAAGGCTACCTGGTGGAATCTACAGAGTTATCCATGGTTGGTTGCTGCCTGTGCTGGACCTGGAAGCCCATGGAGGTGGCCATGCTGAGAACCTAGGCTGGCTGTTTCAGTATCGAGCCTGGGGCATGTAGCAAAAGACTCAGGGCACCCCTAGGCCCAATGCCACTTGATGACTGCCCATAAGGCTCAATTTATGAAAGAGCTTTCTGAGATTAGTGGTATGGGGCTGGTTGCCCAGGCACCAAAAGTGCCTCCAGCTATGTTGGGAGAGTTAGGGAGGGAGTCCCAAAGAGTCACTGGGGTGGGATAGGTGGTGCTCACAAGGTTAATGCAGATTCATTTATTGTGTGAGTGCCAAGCATGTGGCCCCTCTGCAAAAAGCCCAGAGGACACCAAAGCCAGCTGCTGCTCACCTTGGGCCTGCAGATTCCCAAGAATTGTCTCAGAAATCTGCAGCAAGAGTTGGGGCTGGTTGCCTGCCACTGAAAATGCCTCAGACAGCCACACATGCCACTGTAAGTTGATTGCTACTGAAAGAGTCTCCTGCAATGTGCAGGGTAGGACTGTTGCCCAGCAGCCAGAAATTGTCTCCAGTGATGAGTTGGGTGAAGCAGGGTCCCAGGGAATCAGTGGCATGGGATGTACAGAGTGCACCAGGCCAATTTAGTTTCAGGTGTTGCCATATTGAGGAGAACTCAACACAGGGAAGATTGTGTCTGCCTGTTGGTTGCAGGTGAGGCAGGCTCCACACAGGGATAATGGAGGCTGTCCCTCTATCCCTTTGCCCAGAAGCCAGGCAACTCAGTCTTACCCTATATGTCTCTGGCACCTTTCAAGTTGCCATCCTTCTCCCAGAGACCAGGGTGAACACCTGCAAGTAAGTGAGTCTGTGTGTGGGTCCTTTAAGAAGATGTCTGGGTTTCCAACTGCACTTCTTATCACTCACTGATTTTCACGACCAGATGTTGTAGTGACTCCTCTTCCTGACACTGCACCTTTGAGGTACAGATCCCGGTGTTGGGCTGGGATTCCCTCAATCCTCAAGGGTTACCTCGTAATGCTCAACCACTACCTGTGGGTGTGGAGCCAGCTTGTTTTGAGTCTCAGCCCCTCTTACCAGTCTCAACATGCCCACTTCTTTATATACTTAGTTATAGGGGTTCTGTTCAGCTAGTCCTCAGATAGTTCCTGAAGTTGATTGTTCTATAATTTATTTGTAATTTTAGTGTGGTAATGGGAGGTAGCAAGCAGAGCATTTACTTATTCACCATCTTGTGATTTCTTTTTTGATCATTGGATGTTTAAGATGAGTTAATTTTTACATATTTGTGAATGTTTTAGTTTTTCTTTTGTTACTGATTTCTACTTTCATTCCATTATAATTCCAAAAGAAACATTATGTGCTTTCAGCTTTTTCAAATTTTTTGACACATTCGTTGTCTATTCCAGAGAATGCGCCACGTGCACCACGTTTTTAACTATTGTCAGGTGTAGTTTTCTGCATATGTTTGTTAGATCTCATTGACTTATAATGCTGTACAAGACTTCTGCTTTCTTATTGTTGTTCTCTTCATTATTGAAAGTGAATTATGAAAGTCTATATTTATTATTGTATAATTGAAATTAGTATTATTTCAATTCTGTTGATTGTTCCTTCATATGTTTGGGGGCTTGTGATAGTTAGATCTTCTCACTTTATCAAACCTTTTAGCAAGATATAATGTCCTTCTGTACCTCTTGCAAATATTTTTTTTCTTTAGTCTATTTTTTCTGACAAGAATATACCTACACAGTTATCTTTTAGTTACTATTTACATGAAATAGGTTTTATCATCCTTTCAGTTTCAACTTTTTTGTGCCCTTATATCTAAAATGAATCTCTTGTAGAAAGCACATAGATGAATCTTGTTATTTTTGAATAAATCTGCCAATCTCTGACTTTTATAGGATCCATTTACATTTAATGTAATTTTTGATAAAGAAGGACTTACTTCCGCCATTTATCTATTTGTTTTCTATATATCTTATGTTATTTTTATTCTTCACTTCAGCTATTACTGCATCTTTTGCATTTAATTAATTTTTCTGTAATGTACCATTTTGATTTCCTTCTTTTCTTTTCTGTATATTTTTTAGTAATTTTATAAGTAGTTGCTTTGAGGAGTCCTAACATCTTAAAGTTATAATAACCTAGTTTATAATATAAACTTGGTTTCAATGGTACACAAACATTTTCCCTCTATATGTCTCCAACCCTCTCTATTTATATTATTGTCATAGATTACACATTTACGTACTGTGTGCCCACTAACATAGGCTTATAATTATTTTTCATAAATTTATTTGTTAAATCATATAAGAAAAGAAAAAAGTGACAAACTACACCAAAAGTGCAATAATTCTGGCTTTTATGTTTATCTATTTGGTTACCTGTATGAGTTTTCTTTAATTTTTTGGCTGAGTTACTAAGTACTTTAATTTCAGCATTTGTTACATTACTTAAAGAATATGTATACTAGTTTTTGAAAGCTCCCTGAATTGTTGATTATCCAGAAATATCTTAACCCTTTTGCTGTGATGTTCAAATATATCCAAATGAATATTTCCATCTGCTGACTGAGGCATTTGAGTTTATCCTACAAGCTCAAAGAAACTTTCCCTTCTAAATTGATATTCAGTGTGAAACTCTTTCAAGAACTTTTCTCCATTTACAAGATTTTTACATATATCTTCCTGTGGCTTGCACTATCAACAACAAAGATATTTTGTATGCCATATTGTGTAATATTTTATAATAAATTGTTTATGTCATCAATGTCATTAGATTCTAATTTATCTATACTTAAATCTAATTGATGCCACTGAGTATGTTTTGAGCATTTTTTGCTAAAATTCAATATAATGGTAAATTTGTTTCCATATAACAAAATTTTTAAATAAAAATAATGTTGTTTATGTACAAAGTGGTTCCAAATGTTAATATTAAATGCATGAAAATAGTCAAAAGATCAACTTTTTATTCTTTTGGCTTTTTGACACATTTTTTTTAAAACTTGAAATCAATTAATGCAGCGAAAGTGTTAATTTCTCTTTCATTCTGAAGGATAGTTGTGCCAGGTACAGAATTCTTGACTGACTGTGTATTCCCCCTCCAACACACACACACACACACACACACACACACACACACACACACAGAATGTTAAATAAGTCATTCCACAGCTTTCTGGCTTCCATAGTATCTCAGGATAAATCAGCTGTTAGCTGTTTTAAAGATTTCATGTACATAATTAATTGTTTCTCTCTTGCTGCTTTCAAGCTTCTCTTTGGGTTTCAACTTGACTATAATTTGTCTCAATTTGTTTCTCTTTGAATGTATTCTGTTTGGAGTTCATTGAGCCTCCTGGACATGTATCTTTATCTCTTCATCAAATCCAAGACGTTTTCAGTCATTATTTTTTAAAGTATTTTTTCAACTCCTTTTTATCTTTTCTGTAATTTCAATAATGCCTAAATTAGCCTCCATATGTTGGTCATGATTTTTTGTCTATGGTTTCCTTTAGCTCTCTAAACATATTCAAAACAATAGATTTTACATGTTTGACTAAGAATTCCAATTTCTGTATTCCTGCTACAATGAAGTCTGTCAGATATTTGTCTTGTGAATGAGCTACACAATTTTATTCCTTGCATGTTTTATGATTTTTAGTTGAGCACTGAACAGTATGAGTATTTCATTGAGGTAACTTTGGGAATCTGATTCTCTTGGTCTTCAGGGATTCTTGAATTTTAATTATTGAGGTTTGGAGCCATCTGTTTGTGACTTTTCCAAACTATTTTTGCAAAATGTGTATTCCCTGTTGTATGCAGTCACTGAAATTCTCTACGGTTAGCCAGTTACCTACCAAAGATTTTGTTAAATGCTTGGCTCCCAAAAGCGGGGGAAGAAACATGAGTACTGTTACTTTAAATCACTGAAAGCCACTTCATTTAGTGAGGGTTGAAAGAAAATGGCAGCCCACCTCTTTGTCTGCCCCTCAGCAATCACAAATAACAATACATTATCACAATATTTAGAGAACAAGGTCTTTATCCACCTTAGCTTCAGCAACATAAGACTTACACTGAACATGGACAGTAGTCCCCAAGACTCCCTGCCATAATGAAGTATGAGGAATGATAGTAGACACTATTGAGTGTGGAGGCTGAAATTCACTGAAATTTAGCAATCTACTCATCAAGTTCTCATGTGGACATTGTTAAGTGTTCAATTAGACTCCAGATTTCCAAATTAGTTATTTAAGAGAGTTTTTGCCAATTTAGTAGCTCTTATATGGAGGTCCAGATTCCCATTTTGCCATCTTCTCTGACATCACTCCTGCTTGATTCATTTTGAAATGATGTTATTAACTTCATAGAAATTTAAAATTATGTTTCCACCTAATATTTTAATTTCTGTATTCACATTTCCTACTCATAAGTCAAAGAAGGCACTGGCCATCTTTCTGCTATGAATGTTAAGGTGATTATAGATGGCTTACTGCAAAATATAGCACCTGTTGGGTTCCTTTCTCTTTATGCTGAAAAATCGATCTCTAGGAAGATTCTAAACCTGTCTCTTAGACACTGTCACACAGAATAACATGTGTTTTGGTAAGGCCAATTTTTCTTTTTAAGTTTAGCCAGAATTATTTTCTTACCAGTTCCTGGAGGTTTTCAACATGAACAAGATCAGCATCTTGTGATTCACAAAATGTCTTGCTGAATGTCCAATTCATGATGTCATCAGAAAAATAAAAACATTTTCTTTGGAAACCAATCCAGTTTTCTGGGCATGCAGCTTCAAAACATTCTAATGGCTTTTGATGTGATTTAATTCCAGTTACTGAAAATATAAACAACTTACTTTTATTTTTTTCTGTGTATCTTACCTAGTACTTTCCAACCTATGTTTCAGTAGTCTTGTAAAACACTAAATGTATTATCCTCATTTTTCAAGTGAGGAATATGATGCTGAAAATCATCGAATACATCACACAGCAAACGGCAAAGCTGAGGTTCAAACTAGTGCCTTCAGTACTGGATGAGCTGAAGAAAGAGTTAATAAAGCCTTAAACTCTGAGTCAAGTACTGGTCCCCTTGAATTTCAACAAAGTTACCTTTTCTTAAGATGTTACATATGTCAATATCAAAGTTTGATCAACCTTAGAAACAAGATAGTTTTCCAAATACTCTAGTGCCTTAGAAAATAAAATGAGAGACAAGATATAGACAATTTTTGTAAGAGAAGTGTCTTGAGATGATACGGTCACATATGTGTCAAAGTAGTATTATGAGAATGAATAAAGTAGTTGTACCTTGGGCTTTTTTCCACTCATTTGTTCCTTTGACTAAGGAAATTTTATGAGGATGTCTACTCGTATACTTTGAAGCTAATAATACTCCATTGATCAGGCTTTTCTGATACCCTTCCCATTTATCTAGGAGTGATGATCTCTTTAAATGGGCTTAAAAACAAAGAATGTCTCTCCATATGGTCTTCACTGAGCTTCTAGTAACAGACTGTTCAGCTTCTATGACTATCTTCTGTCAATATGACAACTCTGAAAGTATCTGTGGCAGGTCAGAAAGTTGTGTCCTCATCGCATAATTTCCTTAGAAGTCCCTAGGTTTGCCTCTTATGCGAAATAACTCCTAGCTATGGATAATCATTGATGTATTCTGAATGTCTAATCACATAACATCACAAAAATATGAATTCTAAGGCACTCACCACAAAACACATATCAAATTATATTTATAAGAGGAGTTGTGTATTTCTGGGACTATCCCTAAAAGCAGATTGCCTTTCTTCAAATCCACGTACACCTATTGTGATATCACTGTTTCTACATCAACCAGTTTAAAGATGAGGGCCAAATTAGGGGATGACTAGCTATTGGCTCCTCACGAGGAATCTTTTTCCAGTTAAAATTCTAGTTTAAAGGACAAGAAACACAGCATGAGTAATAAAGGAAGGCAG
This sequence comes from Lyroderma lyra, assembly GCA_004026885.1. Classification (NCBI taxonomy): domain Eukaryota; kingdom Metazoa; phylum Chordata; class Mammalia; order Chiroptera; family Megadermatidae; genus Lyroderma; species Lyroderma lyra. Next base: position 103,906 of record PVJL010000889.1, read on the forward strand.
TCAAAATACCAATTAAGGATCTTATATTATTTAAAGAAATGAGGGCTGTATATTTAAAATATATTTCCAGAAAACATTTTCATAATTAATATTGAGGTATTTAGAACAAAAAGATTGCCTCCTTCCAGTTCTCCCATTCTTTTTTTATTAAATAGGTACTGTTGATTTAAATCTTTGCAATCTTAATTTATATTTGCTTCATCAATATATAACATATTTTATTTTTGGTTACAGAATGACAAGAATAGATCATCCTCTGTGGGATCATAAAGGTATTAAAAGATAAATGATTACTTAGAACATGGAATATTCCAAGTATTCCTGACTCTAAGATTTGTAAACAGCATTTGAAGTGCCTGTTATGATATTGCCTGTTAATGTACTAAATGGGGTTAATTTTAGGTTGCTACTCAGGTTAAGGTAGGATTAAGAGGAATGTTCTTGTAGTTTTCTATGTCAAAGCTCGGTTTATGTTAGATGCAGTGCAAGCATGTTTCCAGCTATAAGCTCATTTCTGTAGATGAGTTGCTTCTAGTGTATGCAATTCAAGAAAGAATTCTTTGTTTAAGAAAACCGGCTATATCTGCCAAACAATAAAAATAAGGGCTGGAACATGCCAGAATACTGGAAGGAAGAAAACATAATATATCTGTGGCTGAGCTGTTATAGACCCCAGACCCATAGTAGCTTTGATATTCTCCCCGTCACACCTCTCTCTCTCTCTCGTACACACCATCTGATCTGCTCCTACTCATGTAGCATGTGTGTTGTACAAGTAAAATAAAATATTTGTTCCTAGCTATGACAGGTTAGACAAGAGACTGCAGCACATATCAGATGACAGACATACTGACCAAATTCAAACAAATTTTCCCTCTTCGTAATACTTGTTTTGCAAAGTTCAAGTTTAATTAGATAAAGTGATGGGTAATCACTCTGTTCAGGGTTTCTGTCCATGGATGATCCTGAGCAAATATCACACTGAGAAATCTTTGAACTTAGGGTCACCATGATAAGTAAATTATTACATCTTCTATCATTTATTTATCTGTAAATTTACAACATGTCCATTAAGGACGACAATGGTGGTGATAATGTTGATTGTGGTAATACAAATAGCAACAAACAATTCTTGAAGTTGTTATTTTTATCAGGTATGAATTATAATATGTGCATTAAGTTATTTAATCCTAATAGCATTTTAATATACTAAATTATTTACTCCATTACCTTTAAACTACAGAATCAAGTATAAATTTCATGTATCTTGTCCACTAATGATTGCCTTTGGTGAGCCAGACAGTGCAAAGCTGACTTTATTTTCAATGTAAGACCCTATACAATCTCTTACTGACACCAGAGGTCAGTCACAGATTTCAAAATTTATTATATGAATGAATAAGGGCAAAAGTCACGGGCAAAAATCACAGGCAAAGGTAGGAACTATTAGAAAGTTATTTTACATGACACATCATACTGAGTGGTTTGTACCAGATTCCAAAGTAAGCTTTCAGTCAAAATAATACGAACAATTAAGACCATAAATAAATAAATAAATAATGTAGTCTTCACAGGATTAGAACACTAGCTCTTCAGACATCAATCATAATGGTCTTATAGAATATGCAGAAAATGACAAATTTGTCTTTTAAATATATAATTATATACCACAGTGGTCTATGTACTTTATTTATATTAGCTTATTTAGCTTCATCACAACTTTATGTGGTTGGTATATCATGCCCATTTTACAGATGAAGAAATTAGAAATAGGAGGTAAAGTAATTTTCCCAAATTTCCATGGCTTACACTTACATATTTGGAATTTAAACCCAGATAGTTTGGTGGTATAATGTGTATGTGCTTAACCACTGGGCTACAATCCCTTTCTTACTTTTAGAAGGAAAAGCCTCTTTCCGTAATATTAATTTGGATAGTATGGTTAGAGAACTTGAAAAATTAGAAAATAAGTCCCAGATATTTAAAATTGTATTTGAAAAGATAATATATTATATATATGAAATATATGACTTTGGAACAATTATTCGACCATTTCTGATTTTCACTGAATCTCATTACATTATGGATTCATATGATTTTTAAGAAATTTTGACATTTCTACCAATGTACTTAAAACAATAATATTGTATTTTCACTAAAAATAATTTGAATTTTTTGACAAATAATAATAGTATTCACTACATGCTTACTATTCTTCAAATATTATCCAAGTTCAATCATATACAAATTCATTTAATAATTACAATGATATTGAGCAAACTGAAGCACAAAGCTTTATTAGAATTGCTTGAGGTTACAAAGCTTCACAATTAAAAAGGTGGAACTCGAGCCCCAGCAGCCTAAATCCAGAATTTCCTGTGAAATCACTCATGATAGAGTGAAACTAGATAGCAATAACAGAAGGAAACCTAGACTATTCATATAAGTGAGAAAATTAAACGCACTCTTAAGTAACCTAACCATCAGAAAGAAAATCACAAGAGAAACTAGAAATTACCTTGATACAAATAAAAGCAAAAACACAAAATACCAAAACTTATGTGATGAAGTGAAAGTGGTATTAAGAAATTTTTAGTTTTAAATGTTTACTTGAAAAAGAACAAAAATCTTAAACAAATAACCTTACTTTATACCTTAAGCAACTAGTGAAAGAAGGGTAAACTCTATCCAAAGCAAGCAGAAGAAAGGAAATAATAGTTAAGAGGTCAGATAAAAGAAAATAGAGAATGGAAAAACAAGAAAGAAAATCAACAAAGGGAGAAGTTACTTCTTAGAGATCAACAATGTTGACAAAACTTAAATGAGATTGACCAAAAAAAGGAAGAAAAAACAGAAAAGTTTCAGATTACTAAAATCAGAAATAATAATAATAAAAGAGAATGCTATGAACATAGAAAAACAAGTATCACATAATTTCATTTATACAGCTGGCTTTTGAACAACATGGGTTTGAACTGTGTGGGTCTACTTATATGTAGATTTTTTAAAAATAAATATCTATACTATTTCTGATATTTAAACTTACTAAAAACTATAGTTGCCAAAAATAAATAAATAAATGAGTTGGCCTTGGCATAAAGACAGACCTATAAACTAATGGAAGAAATAGAGATTATGGAAATAAACCCTTGCATATGTGGTCAAATTATTGTTGACAGGAGTACTAAGACCTTTCAATGAGGTGAAAAACAGTATTTTCAACAAACAATGCTGGGCAAACTGGATATCCACATTCAAAATAATGAAGATAGATCCTAACAATGAAACATATAAAATTAACTTAAAATGGATCAAAGAACCTCAATTTAAGAGGTAAAACTATAAAACTTTTAGAAGAAATGATAGGGAAAAATCTGTATTAGGTTCAGTTTGGAAATGATTTCTCAGCCATGACATCAAAAACACAGGCAACTAAAGAAAACATAGATAGGTCAGACCACATGGAATAAACAACATTTGTGCCTCACGTGAAGAAAATAAAAAGAAAATCTATGACTTTGGAGAAAAAACTTTAAAATCATATTTGAAAAAAATAAATAAATAAATCACTTGATAGGGAATTGGGCAGAATATAACTAAACAATTAAACAACCAAAAAAAACCCAAACAACCCAATTTAAAGAACAGGCAAAGGACGCAAATAGTCATTTCTCCAAGAAAGATATAAAAATGGCTAAATATTATAAGAAAAGATGCTCAATCTTATTAATCATTAGTAAATGCAAAGCAAAATCATAAGGAGATACCACTTTATCCCCATTAGGATGGTGACTATAAAAACAACAAAAAGGGAAAAGTTGACAAGGCTGTGAAGAAATTGGAAAGTCTATGCATTGTTAGGGGGAATGTAAAGTGATGAATGACTGCAAACAATTTGGCAGTTCCTTAAAAAGAAGTTAAACATGTATTCCAGTGTTTAACTTCTAGGTATATACTCCCAGTTCTAGGTATATACCCAAAAGAATTAAAAGTTGACTCAGATACATGTACACCAATTTTCATAGCAACATTATTCACAATAGCCAAAATGTGAAATAACACAAATATCCATCAACAAATGAATAAATACAACACAGGATAAGCACACAATGGAATATTATTCAGCCTTAGAAAGAAATGAAAATTTAATATGTGATACAAAATAAAGGAACCTTGAAAACATTATAAAGTCAAAGGAATTTATATTTTATAAGCCCCTGCTTCTTTTGTTGTTGGTGGTGATGGGTTTTTTTTTGTTTTGTTTTTGGTCCTCTTTTCTTTTTAATATCATTTTAGCCTATATCCTAATTAATACATTGTTTAAAAATATATATACTGAATTCTTGGCCAATATTCAAGCATTAAAAGCAATTTCATAAATCATACACATAGGTTATGACCACTCTATTTTCACATGTTCTCCATCAGTACCTATATACAATGACTTTGAAGTAATGTTAATTGAAAGAGTGATTTCTACAACATATATGTACATATAAAACCACATCTTAACAGGCCTAGCTATAATGTAATTGAAAGTATAATATGATTGACACTTGGGTTCTCCCTTCTGCAGAATTGCATTAATCTTGCAATAATGTAACTCCTATCTTACACAATTAAACATTTAGGTCCTTCTTATAAGGTTATTGGAGTTTACCTCAAGTGGTGAATTTTAAAAAATTATCAGGAACTGTGAAAAACAGAAATATTATCAAGAAGTCTTCTCTTCTCTTGATAAGTGGAATTCTCTAAAACAGATTAAAATTCACTTACCTAACAAAGCAGTAGTAATTCCACACAGTATGACTGTCAGACACACGATTGTGGAAGAAACCAAGACCAAACGTGGGTTAACTTTGTAGGAATAATTTTGAGCAGACTGATAACCTGTAGTAATTATTGAAAATCATTTTTACATTAAATATAAATATTAGATTACTAGAAGCATAACTCATCAAAATGCTACCTCTACTTAATTTCTTCCCTTTTCTCTAGAGGGATCAATTGGCTTGTCATTTTACAGATTTACAGAGTTTAGTTGTTCACAGAAGTTAAAATTGATATTGAATATATAACCCATGAAGTATAACCTTGCATCCTTTCCAAAAACTAAACACGATCCTGGTTAAACCTTCAGATGCAATTTATTAAAAATAAAACAGAGAATCATGTCAAACTGCACGACTAAAGTCAACAAAATTCAGACCATTGGAAATTCTATATAATAAATTATTGTGATTCTTAAAAAGAAAAATGTAAAAAAAAATTTCAAAAGTGATCGAGGGAAAATCTGTTAATTAAAATGGACTCAAAGGGAATTTTTTTAAAAAAGACAAAACTAAAGTAAGAAAATAATTATCAAAAAAGTAAAATTAGTGTTATTCTTGGGAGGAAAAGATCGCAAACGGTAGTGAATACATGGAGGGCTCTGAGCTGGATAGTGAGCTTCTTTCTCAGACAAAGATATTTATGAACAAGAGTGTTCATCTCATGCATTCATTAAGATGTATATCTGCGGTGTCTCTCAAAACATCCTATGCTATCTAAACCTCTTATAAATTTTATTGTTGGAACTCTCTTCTGACTCCATCTCTTAGCACAGCACACTGCAGCCAATTCATCTAGACATGTTCTTTGTTAAACAGGCACATTATTCTTCAGAGACATTAGCTAGATTTTCACTGATGTTACCAAAAATGTCACTAAAGACATTTTTCTTCATTAATAGACTTTATCTTTTGAATAGTTTTAGGTTCACAGAAATATTTAATGGGAAGTACAGAGTTACCATATACCCTCACTCCCACCCCCACCCATTTCCACTATAATTAACATCTTCAATGGGACACTTTTGTCACAATTGATAAGACATTATTGGTTGATACATTATGATTAACTAAAGTTCATAGTTTACATTAGAGTTCACTCTTTGGGTTGTACATTCCATGGGTTGACATGTATGCACCATTACAGTATTACACAGAATAGTTCCACTACCTCCAAAATCCACTGTGCTCCAGCTATTTATTCTTCCCTCACTGCCCATCCCCAAATCCTGACAACCACTAATCTTTTTACTGTCTCTTTTGCCTTTTCCAAATTATCATATAGTTGCGGAGTCATACAACATGGAGCTTTTTCAGTTGGCTTCTTTCCCTTCGCAATAAGCATTTAAGATTTCTTCTTTTTTTTTTTTCTTTTTTGGTAGGTTGATAGCTCATTTCCTTTTATCACTTAATAATGCTCCATAGAATGGATGTAATGGATGTACCAGTTTATAAATTCATCTATTGAAGGACATCTTCATTACTTCTAGGTTTTGGCAATTATGAATAAAGCTGCTATAAACATTTGTGATCAGATTTTTTTGTGTGGATGTAGGTTTTCAAATCATGTCCATAAATATCAAGGAGTGTGACTGCTGGATCTTATGGTAAGAGTATGCTTAGTTTTATAAAACATTGACAAATTGTCTTCCAAAGGGCCTGTGATAAACAAGAGTTCCAGTTGTTCCACATTATCACCAGCATTTGTTGTTGTCAGTGTTTTGAATGTCAGCCATCTAAGAATGTAGCGATATTACATTTTTGTTTTAATTTGCAATTTCCTAATGATGTAGGATGTTGAGCATAACATGCTTATTTACATTTTGTGTATTTCCTTTGCTGAGGTGTCAGTTCAGATCCTTTGCCCATTTTTAATTTCTTTTTTTTTAATTTTGTTATTGTTGTTGAGAGTTCTTCATATATTTTGGATAACAGGTCCTTTATCAGATATATGTTTTGCACAGATTTTCTACAGTACTTTCATTCTTTCAATGGTACCTTTTGTAGAGCAGGTGTTTTTTGTTTTGTTTTGTTTTGGTTTTTGTTTTTGTTTTTTTGCTTTTTGGTATGTGGGTAGCTCCCTGGCTGGGAATCGAACCCAGGCCGCAGTGCTGACAGCGCCAGTGCTGAAGCCTTAAGCCATTACATGTAGAGCAGGTGTTTTTTAATTTTAATGAAGTCCAATTTCTTCATTTTTTTCTATAATGGATCATATCTCAACATTGGATTGAAAAAGTCATCATCAAGCCCAAGGTCACCTAAAATTTCTACTGTTATCTTCTATGAGTTTTATAGTGTTGTTTTTCACATGTAAGTCTTTGACCCATTTGAATTTTGTGAAAGGTATAAGGTCTGGATCTAAATTCATTGTTTACATATGGATGTCCATTTATTCCAGGAGCACTTGTTGAAAAGACTACCCTTTATAGCCTTTGCTCCTTTGAAAAAATCAGTTGACTATGGATGGGTCAATTTCTAGGCTCTCTTTTCTTTTCCATTGATTTCCTTGTCTATTCAGTTTTAATTACAGGCATTCCTTATTTGAAGACCAACTTCCATTCCTTCGACTAGGTCCTTAAGCAAATTGGTTAATAAGCAAGGAACTTAAAGGTGGATGTCTTGTGGTATATTGTGGTGCTTTAGGGTAAATATTTTTCAATAGCTATCACACAACACCACACTTAGAAACAAAATATGTAGTCTAGTGTGATTGCGTATGCTTCCCGTAGTGAATAGTAACTGACTGCAGGAATGAGACAAAGACTGAGAAAGGGGATTGATTCCTTGTGCTAGAGAACTGGCACAGTTTTGTACGTCTGAGTGATTGTTAAACAGGTGGGCCATTAAGTGAGGAGTAGCTTATAGCTAGAGTAAGTCTTGATGTCAAGTAGTATCAGTACTCCGACTCTTTTCTTCAATATAGTGTTGACTGTTCTGAAACTTTCGCCTTTCTCTATAAACGTTAGGACTACATTGTATATACCCATAAAATAACTTGCTGGGATTTTGATTGGCATTTAAGTCATAGTTGTTTTAAATTCTTAGTCTGATAATTCCAATATCTTGCCATAACTGAATCAGTTCTGATACTTGCTCTATCTTTTCAAACTGCATTTTTTGTAGTAGTTGTTTAATATGGTTTATAATTTTTGTTGAAAGCCTGTGTTGTAAGAAATATTTGGTCTTGATTGCTAGTTCCTGGTAAGTAGCTTCAAAAATCCTTGGAATTTCCTGAGTGATAAGCATATTTCTGTTATGCTAATATAATTATTTATTATGGGGGTCCTACATAGTTTTAAGATGGGTGTTGTTCAACCACTATGTGATTAGAGGGCAGAGACTTTCAACCACCTGACCTCTGACCTGCAGGGAAAGAGGAAGGCAAAACACTGAATTGAATCATATAGCCAATGATTTAATCAGTTATGCCTATATAATGATATCTGGATTAAAACCTTCAGACACAAGACTCCAGAGCTCCATAGAGCTTTCAGCTTGGTGACCACACTGACATGCAGACATTGTAATACACTTGGGTTCCACCAGGTAGAGGGATTGAATTCTGGACTCTCACTCCCACCCTAACATTGACTCATGTGCCTCTTCCATTGGGCTGTTTCTGAGTTACATCCTTCATTAAAAAAAAAAAAATAACTGTAATCATACATGTAATGCCTTCAGTGAATTCTGTGAGTTGTTCCAAGGAATTATGAAGCCTGAGGGAATTGTGGGAAGCTTCAAATTTATAGTTATCCAGACAGAAGTGTGGATAGTTAGTGTCAAAATGGAATTGAATCATAGGACACTCAGTTTGTGTCAAAAAAATTGGTGTCAGAACACAAATTCAGACAAAATATACTGGGTAAAAGGGAACTGAAAGTGGCTTCTGTGAAATTTTCTGTTTCCAGGCTTCTGCTCTGATAAGTCGTGGTTCTCTGTATCCACCTGTGTCTCTTCAGCTTTGGGCATTTGTTTTGTGTCATCTCAGTTCTCTGATGGATCTAAGAAGAGATATTTTTCAGTTTTTCAGAGTTTTTTCGCTTTAGTTTTTTTTTTTTTAGTTGCTTTTCTTCTTGTATAGATAAGAGCAATGACTTCTAATCTCCTTACATGCTAGATCAGAAATCTGAAGTCCTTTAGAAGATAATTTTCTCTTTTAGACCCCGAAGCTAAATTGGTACACCTTACAGTACAGTACAGGACAGAGGTCTCAGGTAAATTCTAAACTCTAAAATTTAGCCATATATCAACATTTGTGGCCTGTCAGGGGGCCTCAAGTAGGACGTGGGAACCGAGTTGAAAAAGTATGCACCAAAGGCAAAATAGGCTGAGGTAAAAAGGAAAGATGATTATTAAAATATTTCTGTCACTTTATTGAAGGACAGAACCTTGTCTTTTCGCTTGCCATTGTATCTCTGGCATCTAGGTAAGTGCCTATAAAATAGAAAGTGCTCAACAAACATCCATAGATGGATGTCTCCGGTTCCATGTAAGTAGAGTTAGCACACCACATCTTGTCTCTTTTGCTGAGTGCAACTTTAAAACCTAGACAGGATGCACAGAAGAGTTATTGAGGACTCTGAAAAATATATAGAAGCAGCACTGCTACCAAGAACACCAGAATTTGAGGTACCACCAACACAGTGTTGAATTTGCCTTTCCCTTAGCCCAGTATCAGTGCCCTTAACTTCATGTATCCAGAAACCTTGAACTAAGCATCTAATGGGGGCACAAAAAAATGTAGAGAGCTCCAGAAGAAGCACTCTAGCTCTGGTTACAGGAGCAGGAAAAAGAACTCATAACACACAGAGAGAGTATGAAAATAACCCATTTTTTCCTTTCTCTTCTGCATTCTTCTGTTCCTCAAACCTGAGGAAAGATCATGATGGCAGTGGCAGTAGCAACTATAATGACACCTAATAGCCTGAGGGAAGTGACCCTCTTCTACAGTTGATCTGTGGTCCCAAGAAGGTGGGGCCAACCCGCCCTTGTTTTCTCTTCTCGCTTTCCTCCTATCACATGGGCTTAGTATTGCAGCCACATTTGCAGAAGTGTGTGATAGAGTCACAGATATCTGGCTGGGGATGAGAAGACAGAAGTCCCTGAGAACATGTAAGTATAGGGCAGGTGGTAAAGAGAGAGGAACTATGAATCTCATTTCTGAACTCCTCCCTCACTCCCCTACACACTCTGTATGCCAACACCTGACCCTAATTAATGTACCAAAAACAACGGGGCCTAAACTATTGAATGGGACACTGCCCACATCCCAGATTAACCACTAGTTGATGCACAAGCAAGAAAGAACTGAAAACACTACAAAGGCTCTGAAAGCTGAACTGGCATTGGAACCAGAGCCCACAGAAGGCCTGAACCTAGACGGAGTGATTGCCTGCTAAAATAAAAAATATCAATATACTGCAAAAATTTAAACAGCGTCAAGAGTCTCATAACAAAATATATATTCAAACTTTCCTGAGTACAATCCAAAATTCAGCATATGAATAACCACGAAAATTCCAACTCGTATGGGAAAAAAGCAACCAACAGAAGCCGATGTGGAAACGACACAGATGCTGGAATTATCTGATAAATATTTTAAAGAAGCTGTTATAAAAATACTCAATGTACCAAATGAATAAATAAATAAATGACCTCATTTAACAACAATTAGAAATCATCTCTTTCTCATCCGAATTGCCTTCTTTCTAGACAGATTATTACTTTTATCAAGGACAAAAAAATTTTGTCATTTCTAAATTATGACACCTCAATTTTCCCCAACTGGTACAAAAATCACTTTTGTTTCCCACTTATTAAATCATCACATAAAGCCTCAAGTAAAATTTTGTAAATTTCAAGCTTCATATAAATATATATGATATATATGTATGCATACAGATTTTTTTCTTTTTACAGTACATCCAACGTAGAATAATTCCATTTAAATGCTCTACTTTTTCCCTTGGACTCCTGTTTACCTTTTTTTATTTGTAAATGTCCTTTACTTACCTTCCAATTTTTTCTCTCCTATGAGATTTCATGATAGGTATTCTATCTTATTTATTTTCTCTTTTCATCACCATATATTTAGCTTTATTTATTATAATAATGACAATACCTCGCATTTGTATAATGCTTTGCAGTTTGTATTATTCTTTTCAGTGAAATTAATCACTTTAATTCTCAATCATAAAATTTAATCTGATCTCATTCTCTTTACATCTTTCTCTAATAGTTCCTTTACCTTATTTGTTAGGACAAGTATTTAAGTATCCACCTATTTTACACAAATTATAAACGAACTTATGACCTCTAGGCAATCTATCTCTCACCCTGGAAAACTCTTTACCTGTTAACCATTTTCCCTGTGTACAAACTGCAGCCCCTCACTACCACTACCTTACCCCTCATTTTTCACACTCACTCCATACAACCCAGCTTCTTACCTGGATTGGCAACGTTTCCTTCCTCATAATTGGTCTCATGCATTTTGCCTCCAGTGAGTGAGCTTGTTCAGAGCACTATGGACTTGAAATAAATAACTTCATTTTTAAAACCTGAGGACTTCATAGTTAGAACATGAGCAGTGAGGACGTGTCTGGACTCAGTGATAAAGTTTACATTCTGACACCCTGCCAAGACCTCAGAGCTACCATCTGGACTGGATTAAGTCCTGTGAGAAGAGAGATAAAAGAGCAGGACTTTGGGCTGATCTCTCTGAGACCTCCTGCTAATGGAACATTCGACCAAAGCACCTGCTGCTGGAGGCTCTGCTTGATTGGAAACTTAACAGTTATAGTTCCCAGACCAGCCCAAGCCTAACATTTTCCATTGAACTGGTTCATTACTCATTGCTTCTGCACCCTACATGCCTGTGCCTGTGCGTGTGTGTATGTGTGTGTGTGTGAATGTAAAGTGTGAGTAAAACTTTCAAAAATATATTAACGTGGTCTGTCTTGCTTCTGCCATAAATCATGAGAGTCCCTTAGGATCTGAGGAACGCCCGACCTCAAGGGCACCACCTGACCGGATGCAGGTTTCCTTCCGGGAGTGCTCCTCCATCGGTTCTTAGTCCAATTGACTTGCAGGAAAAACCTGCATCATGGCCACTTCTAAAGCGCTCGTGACAGAGCTAAACCACAGTCAACTGCATCAGCCCCAAGAATGACTCAGATAAAAACTGACATTTTAAAACAGGAATTTCTCAAGTGAAATGTCAAGCTTTTTAAGTTCATTATTACTAATAGTGAAATAGAAACTCAGTGAAACATACATGTTTAGTCAGAAGGAAAGTATCCAGCCAAGTAATAAGAAAAAATAGAGGCATTATGGGGGGATTTTTTTCAGACAGTCCTCATAGATGGGTGTTTGCAAGAAATTTGTAATACACTTTGCAGCTATTCCCTAGTAGTACTTTGGTTGCAAGACAAATGAATGCTTGTTAATTTAAGTAAAGGAAATAGGAACTTACTGAGAGGAAATGTGGAAGTAAATATTAGGCAAGTAAAAACAACAGCAACCCTAATCTCAAATCCAAATGTATTCTCCAGAGCTCACTCTTCATAAAATATAAAAAGAAATTTAAAAATGTAAAAAAAAAAAAGGCAAAATAAAAAAGTCTTATGTTCAAGAAGTATACACATTAGCTTTAAGATAGAAAAATATCTTAAGTCTCAGGATATTTAAGTAGTCCTTTTTTATCATTAAAATATAGAATGCATACAGAAAAGTGGTTGTATAAAGAGAATGAGAAACTAACCTAGTCTGGGGGGGCAGGAAACATGGAGTGAGGAAATAAGGGTGAAATAAGGGTGAAACTTGGGAACTTAATGCCTTAGTTAGACTTAGTTAGCTTACAGTTTGATTCACCCCCTAGCTTGCTTTCTTAACTGCCTGCTGTTCAACTCTTTTTCTCTCTCCACCCACCATTTATTTAAAATTAATGACTCTATTTTGTTCCCTTTCTTAAGGCTACACATACCTCATTAATCCAGTTCATCAGTGGAGCACTGACCTAGAAAGAAAAACAGTTCTCTGGTGCCAGACACTGGGATACATGGTTGCAACTCCCTAGCAATGTTTGTAGATGATGCATAGAACACCCCAACCAGGGCTGCTGAATTGGAGATGCTATTACTTTACAACAGCCCTAGGAAGTCCCCCAGAGGTGATTTTCCAATTGTTAAATCTACGTGACTAACCCCCACCTTTCTTTGTTCTTCCTGCTACCTGCCTGCCTATAAAACTTCCCGGCATCCTAAGGAGGGGAAAGGTGGTCCTTCAAAGGAAAGCCCACTGTCTTCCCTGAAGGTTGGCATTTGGAATAAACCTACTTTTCTTTCCACTAAACTTGTCCCTCCGTTATTGGCTCATGGGGCGGCAAGCAGTCGGACCTTACCCGGTAACAATAAAGCTGAGAATATGGATGAACAGATCGAACTCCCCCATAGCAGCTGCCTCTCCCTTTTTCCATCTCTCCTCACCCAAATGGTGGTGGCCCTTTGCTCCAAGATAACCCAAGAGGAATGTTTCTTCTGTGCACTGAAAATTAGAGGTTTGTGGCAGCACAATAGCTAATTTGACTACAATCCAAGTTATCCAGAATTTTTTGAAATATGTCAGGAAGTTGTTGCTATAGCTACTACAATAGCTGCTCTCTAAAACTCAATGTTATTTAAAAATAAACATGAAAAGTGTCAGTCCCCAAAGGGTTAAAGCCAAGCCCGCGGTGAAGAATTACAGCCAGGCCTGCTGTAAAGGGTTAAAGCCAGGCCCGCGGCCCAGGCTTGACCTTGCCATCATCAGTCCGTGTCTGGGGCTGAGGAATTCCTGGGGCTGACAGTTACTGCGCATGTACTGACTTATGTAACCCTGAAAACCCAAACAACTGCTAGTGGGCAGATGTGGCAAGATGCCACTTGTGTTTGAATACGTATATACAGTCCCAGGTGCACAATAAAGTGACGTGCTTGCTGGCTTGTTTATGGTGTCTGCATGTCGGCTCCGCGCGCATTTTTCCAACTGGGTGCACCACTGCCAGAACCTGCCCTGCTTACAAACCTTGGCAATGACAAAAAGCATAGTTTTTGTGTAAGCTCTGGCTGTAAAAGGTGTTCCTAGTGAAATATTCACTAGCAGCAGCATTTTAACAGATTTATCTCTTTGCTGTTCATAAACTCTGTAAGGATAGTTTTTATTAAAATGTAACATTAAAATGTGCACTAATTATAAGTGAAAAACACATTTTTAAGACTTTAACACACAATGTAGCAAGTGCCCAGATCAATATATAAAACAATACCAGCATCCTATATATACTACTCATGTCCTGTCAATCTCATTACTCCCGTCACACTCATTACTATCCTAAATTCTAACAACATAAATTACTTTTGGTTATTATTAAACTTAATATGAATAGAACCTTACAATATGTTGACACAAATGGCATATTTCATCCTTTTTGTGGCTGAGTAATATTCCATTGTGTATATATACCACATCTTCTTCATCCATTCACTGTCAATGAACACTTAGGTTGTTTCCATGTCTTGGTTATTGTAAATAATACTTCAATGAATATATATCTTTTTGAATTAATATTTTCATATTTTTCAGATAAATATCCAGAAGAAGAATTGCTGGATCACATGGTAGTTCCATTCTTAATTTTTTTAAGAAACTCAATAGAATTTTCCAATTTACATTCACACCCATAGTATACAAGTTTCCTTTTCTCCATATCCTCACCAACAGTTATTATTACTTGTCTTTTTTATAATGGCCTTTCTAAAATGTATGAGGATGTGGAGTAAAAGGAACTCTCGCACACTGCTGGTGGGAATGCAAATTGGTACAACCACTGTGGAAGGCAGTGTGGGGGTTCCTCAGAAAATTGGGAATGGAGCTACCATTTGACCCAGCAATCCCCCTTCTGGGAATCTACCCAAAAAACCTGAAAACCTTTGTCCGCAAAGACTTATGTACCCCAATGTTCATAGCAGCGCTGTTCACAGTGGCCAAAACATGGAAACAACCAAAGTGCCCCGCGACAGATGACTAGATAAAGAAGCTGTGGTACATATACACAATGGAATATTACTCAGCTGTAAGAAAAGATGAAATATTGCCATTGCAACAAAATGAATGGACCTGGAGATCATCATGCTAAGTGATATAAGCCAGACAGAAAAAACAAAGAACTGTATGACTTCACTCATATGCGGAATATAAAACTGAAAGCAAAGAAAAAAGAAATGAACAAGCAGACAAATAACCCATGGACACAATCAATAGTTTAATGTTTATTTGGGGGTTAGCGGGTGAGGGAGGGGAGAAAGGGGAGAGGGTGGGAGAGGAGGGGGGAAGCTTAATATAAGGTGATGGAAAGAGAAGTCACATTAGATGGTGAACTTATTTATACATCAAGTTGACGATGCACTGTAGAATTGTATGCCTGAAACCTATGTAATCCTTGCTAACAGATGTCACCCCAATAAATCTAACAATAAAAATGAATTTTAAAAAAATAATAATAAAATAAAATGTATGAGGAGTTATCTTATTATACCTTTGATTTGCATTTCTCTAATAACTAGTGAAGTTGAATATCTTTTCATATGCCTGTTGGCCATCTGTACATCTAGCTAAGAAAATTTTCTATTTAGATTCTCTTACCTTTTTTAATTGAATTTTGTTTTTTATTATTGAGTTGTATGAGTTTTTTTACATATTCTGAATATTAACACCTTATTAGAAATATCATTTGAAAATATCTTCTCCTTTTTGATTGGTAGCATTTTTATTTTATATTATTGTTTTTTATTTTGTTTTTATTTATTTACTTCTATTGAGCAAACTTTTCAATTTGATGTTCCATTCATTTATTTTTGTTATTATTTTCTCATGTTTTGTGGTCAAATTTACACAAACACCTCTGAGACCAATGTCCAGAATCTTTGTGCTCTTTTCTTCTATGTATTTTATTGTTTTAGATCTGACATTCAAGTTTTTACTCCATTTTGAGTTAATTTTGTGTATGGTGTAAAATGGTGGTCTATTTTTACTCTTTTGCATATGACTCTTCAGTTTTCCCAATACCATCTATTGAAGAGACTTAAGCTTTCTGCACTGTTTGTTCTTGCTTCTTTTTCAAAAATGAGTTGCCTATGTATGTGTGAGTTTATTTCTGAGCTCTCAAATCTTTTCCACTGGTCTGTGTATCTGTTTTTCTGTCAATATCATACTGTTTTGATTACTATAGCTTTGTATTATGGTTTGCATCCAAAAAGTTTCCTACTTCTGGTTTTGTTCTTTTTTTTCCTCCCAGATTACTTTGACTATTCAGGGTCTTTTGTGCTTCCAAAAAAATTTGATGATATTTTTGTTCTATTTCTGTGAAAAATGCTATTGGGATTTTGATAGGGATTGCATTGAATCTGTAGAGAGCTTTAGGTAAGATGGACACTTTAACAATGTTAATTCTATTGTTCCATGAACACAGAATATCTTTTCATGTCTTTGTGTCTTCAATTTCTTTCAACAATTTTGTATAATTTTCAACATACTAATCATTAATGCCCTTTGTGTAGTTTATGCCTAGGTATTAATATTTAATTCTTTTTGTTGCAATTAAAAATGGGACTTTTTTCTCTTTCTGTTTTAATTTTAGTGCATAAAAATGCAACAGATTTTTCTATATTGATTTTGTAACCTGCAACTTTACTATATTTTTAAAATATTTCTAGTAGTTTTTCTGGTGGTGTTTTCAGAGTTTTCTATATATAAAATTAGTCTTACTTCAATATTGTCAATGCAATATTATATGTGTATATGTATTAATATATTATATTTGAAACCTTCCTCCAGGAAGTGCTCACATTGTCTTCTGGTAGCCATGTTGATGGGATAAACATTACCTTAAAATAACAGTCTGGGTTGATTTAGGTCTAAATTGCAGTCTCTGCAAGATTCTACCTTTTTTTTTTTTTTTAATTCTACCATTTCTTCTTTTCCTTAGCAGCTACATAAAACTCTGTAGCAACTTCATCTGAGAGGCTGGGTTATTACAAAGCCCCGTCTCCTTGAATCCTGAACTTGAATTTTTGTCACCTCAATACCACATGGGTACAAAAGCCCCACTCTCCTTTTCACATTTTTCTTTGTAGTCTCTTCCCTTGTGAAGTTTAATCATTTGGCAAATTGCTTAGGAGAAAAAATGTTGATCTCACTTCTTTGGGCCTACCTTCTCTATGGGATTTTGGCCCTTTCAGTGCATTGATAGAGCTTTTTATCTCCCACAGGAGAGTGCCTGTTATCCATGGCCCTCTGCCCAGATTCTCAGTGTGAGTGACCCATTGACAAAATTCCCTAGCTCATCCAGTATTCTTTTACAAACTAGCCACGTAAAGCATGGATTGTATTTATCACTTGTGACCTTGATAAATTACATAGCCCCTCAAGCACAATTTCTTTACATAAAAATTAGTATACTACTACCAGTTTCACTGGCTAGTTGTATGATTCAAATGAAATCACAAATGAAAATACCTTGTAATATATCTGACTTTAGTAAAGGTTTAATAACTTGTTATGCTGCCATTATTGCTCTATGGAAATAAAAGTAGAAATAACAGCATACATTTGGCCACAAGGGTGGGAACTTATAAGTGATGTTCTATTCATTGTCATTTTTCTGCTGCCACCAGACAAAAGTTAGCAAGCTGTTTAAATCAGTTTCTATTGCTTCAGTGGAAATCATTACTGGTGGAAGTAATCACTCAAAATACATGTGGCATGTATTTTGAACTCAGCCTGCAAAAGTACATGGTTTTAACATAGAAAAAATCTACATAATTTGGGATTTACCCATTCTTTCCCTTTAAATCTAGTCTGATTCATTCTTTACATTTCAACCAAACTGATCATTCTAATCCAAAATTTGATCAGATCATTTCCTTCCATTAAATCTTGCAATGACTGCTCCTTTGATCTCGGTATACAACCCAAACTGCCAATGGTAATCAAGGTCATATAATATTATTATGATGTTGCTTTTCTTCCTATCCTCTTCTCTTAGTCACTCTCTTCAAAATGCCCTCCCCCCATTTATCATCAAAATAAAATGAATAAAAGATATTCTATATCAAGTAAGTTTATTGGTAGTATACAACACCCCAGCTGGTGGAAAGTTCCCAGAAAGAGAAATTGGTCAAGCTAGAGCTTGTACAGAAACTCCATACTGTTCATGTCCATTTGAAATAATATTTGTTTTATTAATAGCAATCACAGAAGCAATCAGCAATCTGTGAGCAATTAGAATTGTAGCAATATTAGATGCTCCCATTTCCAAGACCTCAGTTCTAATATAGAAGATAAAGACTCTGATGGAGCTGGTGAACTTTAAGTGTGGCGAATATTGTATGATTTCACTTATATGTGAAATCTAAACAACAAAATAAATGAATAAACAAAACAGAAAAAAACTCATAGATACAGAGAACAAACTGATGGTTGCGAGATGGGAGGGGTTTAGGGGGGCTGGGAAAAGGTGAAGGGATTAAGAAGTACAAATTGGCAGTTAAAAAGGTTACAGGATATACATTATAGCATACACTATCATACAGTTTAACGATTACTTCATTTTCTGAGATTTCATTTCAATGAGAGCTGCAGACTGTCAGGCTGGTTTTGAGGCTGCTGATGGTTACACTTCCTAGAAATGGAATACATTTC
This sequence comes from Lyroderma lyra, assembly GCA_004026885.1. NCBI lineage: Eukaryota > Metazoa > Chordata > Mammalia > Chiroptera > Megadermatidae > Lyroderma > Lyroderma lyra. The sequence continues at coordinate 122,472 of PVJL010000889.1, forward strand.
CAGTTGCTGTGTTAACTGAATTTTGCTTAGTGTTAAAGTTGGGCTCTGACAAAGTTTCTGCTGTAGATGGTGCACTGAATATCCTCATAATTTTCCTTTTATTCGCTACTCTCTCCGGAGGCGGCAGGCCACCGGGCTGCTCGGCTGGGGGTCCCTTCCCCCGGAGTCAGGCCGGACTCGCGGAAACCAGTTACCACAGGGACCTGGACGACCTCTGCCTTCGTCATTTCCTCCATCTCCGCCCTTCTTACCAGTCTCTAGGTCACCTCTGTTCTACAGTTTTGTTGTAATTTTAATGTGTTCGTGGCACACAAAATAATTTTATATAATATTCCATTGTACATATATGGAAGATGTATAAATGGATGCACCTAGAGTGTAGTAGTGGGTAGCCTACTTAATCTCTATAGAGACTCTGAATGACTTTGGCACATGTAGACATCATTTGGCTTGCTACAAATCCATTTCTTTTCTGTGTAGTTCCTGGCACTACTGATTCCACTGTCATTCAAGTAAGCATGTACCCCAACTCCTTTGATGACAAACCTAAAACCAAACACAAAAATATTAAAAGATTTTAAGTTGGATATCTATATTCAGTCCTTCACTACACAGGCATACCTTGTTTTATTGTGCTTTGCTTATTTGCACTTTGCACAAATTGCATTTTTTTTACAAATTGAAAGTTTGCAGCAAATCTGAGTCAAACAAGTCTATCAGTACCATTTTTTCAATAGTTTGCTCATTTAGTGTCTCTGTATCATATCTTGTTAATTCTCACAATATTTCAAATTTTTATGATTATTATTATATGTTATAGTGATCCATGATCAGTAATATTTGATTTTACTACTATAATTGTTTCAGAGCACTGAAAATCTGAGCCCATATACTCATAAGATAATGAACTTAACTGAGGTTGTATGTTCTGACTGCTCCTCCAACCACCATTCCCTTGCCTGTCTCCCTCTCATTAGGCTTCCCTATTCCTTGAGACACAACAATATTGAAATCAGACAATAGATAATCTTACAATGGCCTCTACACTGTCAGATGAAAAAGCCACACATCTTTCACTTTAAATCAAAATCTACAAATGATTGAAGTTAGTGAGGAAGGCATGCCAAAGGCTGAGATAAGACAAAAGCTAGGCTTCTTATGGAAAATAGCAAAGTTGTGAATACTAAAGAAAATTCTTGAAGGAAATCCAAATACTACTCCAGTGAACACACCAATGATAGGAAAGTAAAATAGCCTTATTGCTGATACAGAGAAAATTTTAGTGGTTTGGATAGAAGATCAAGATTAAGCCACACCATCCCCTTAAGCCAAAGCCTAAACCAGAGAAAGACCCTGTCTTCAATTCTATGAAGGCTGAGAGAGGTAAAGAAAGCTACAGAAGAAGTTTAAAGCTAGCGAGGCAGGGTCATAAGGCTTAGGGAAGAAGCCATCTCCATAACATGAAAGTGCAAGGAGAAGCAGCAAATGCAAATGTAGAAGCTGTAGGAGGTTATCCAGGAGATCTAGCTAAGATAATTAATGAAGGTGGCTACACTAAACAACAGTTTTTCAATGTAGATGAAAACAACCTTACATTGGAAGAAGATGCCATCTAGGACTTTCATAATTAGAGAGAAGTCAATGCCTGGCTTCAAAGCTTCAAAGGAAATGATGATACACTTGTCTAACGCAGCTGGTGATTTTAAGTTGAAGCCAGCGCCCATTTACCATTCCAAAAATCCTAGGGCCCTTAAGAATTATGCTAAATTTACTCTGCCTGTGCTCTGTAAATGGAACAAACCTGGATGTATAAGATAACATAATACTTAGACATTTACAGTCCTTATATAGTGATAACCACAACAGGTCTATTTCCCATTTTATGCCTTACCACTGACTATATTCCCTGTGCTGTATTCTACATCCCATGACTATATACATATTTTAAGTAATAGTTGACATTCAACATTAATTTGTATTATTTTCAGGTGTACGACACAGTAGGTAACCATCTATATAATTAATGAAGTGTTCCCCCGAATGTGTCCACTATCGACATGACACCTTGAATAGGTTTTTTGACATTATTACCTGTACTCCCTATACTTTACATCCCCATAACCACTCTGTGTCAACCAATTTGCATTTCTCAGTCCCTTCACCCTTCCTACCCATACCTCCAACCTCCCTCCCATCTGACTCCATCAATTGAAGTCTATTTCTGTTTTGATTATTCATTTACTCTGTTCTTTAGATTCCACATATAAGTGAGATTATATGGTATTTGTCCATCTCAGTCTGATTTATTTCACTTAGCATGATAACTTCTAGTTCCATCCATGTTGTTACGAAAGGAAAGATTTTATTCTTCTTTATGGCTGAGTAATACTCCATTGTGTAAATGTACCACAGCTTCTTTATCCAATCATTTATTGATGGGCATTTAGGTTTTTTCCATACCTTGGTTATTGTGAATGCTGCTGCAATAAACATAGGTGTGCATACATTTTTTCAAATTAGTATTATGGATTTCTTTGGATGTAGCAGTTGCAAAAGTGAACTGCTACATCCAAAGAAATCAATTCTTCAGAAGCTTCCTAGGATTTTAGAACTCCTGCTAGACAAGCGTGTTCTCTCCACATTCTATGCTGGATGGAAGTGCAAGGGCTATGTCAAATGCCATCATCATGCAAAAGGTTTCAACTGATATCACAATTTCCAGTGCTATAGCTGTTAAATGGAAATGCATACAAAAGATTTGTATTTCTTACCTCACAGTGCAGTAAGTATTCCATGATATTAAATGTATTGTCTCATAAACACAACTCACATACACAACTACACATAAACAGAGTATAAGGAAAAAAAGTCTCAAAACGTACATGGCGTTATAGTCAGTGTCATCTGTCCATTTCCAAAGGTGGTATGATGATTCTCTGTGAAGGCCAATCCAATGGTCAGAAGGGCCTTTGTATCTTCCTAGGAATTTCTGTTACGAAACCCAGAAAGTGAAATCATTTGTCTGTTTCTCTCATATAACTCTTGAGTCTGTCTTCCTTATAGCCTTCTCTTTCTGGATGGCAGCATGGTATAATTGAGAAGCCTAATTAGAATTTAGAGTTAGACAATTCCTTGTTTCTCAGCTTAAGTCATTCAGTGTCTCTGATTCTAAATTACTTAGACCATACATCCCAGTTTGACTAGAAAAGTCCCAGAGTTATGCCTGTTGTTTCAGCAAAATATTTATATTGTCATTTTCACTCCCCAAGATGTCCCAATTTGGATGATAAATTATATTACCTTACTTCTTTTTACAATGAGAACAATACATCTAATTTTGCCAGTTAACTATGAGGATTAAATGAGAGAATGTATCTAAAATGTCTCTGAGGGTTCCAGAGAATACCTCCACAACAAATGTGGGGCACTAACATGCATCTCATGCCCCCAAGTCTGCCCAGAATGGGACCCTTCCTCACCTTTCAGCTTTAACCCTATGCAGACTAACCTTCTTGGGAAGCTAAGTATTCAGTAAAGGGCATGAGCCATTGGGGTACATATATCTTTGCAGACTAAACCTGATGGAAGGAGAACTGACTGAAGGATGAGCACTCAATGCAACACACAGATGATGTATTGAAGAACTGTACACCTGGAACCTGTGTAAGTTTTATTAAACAATGTCACCCCCAATAAATTTAACAAAAAATAGTACAAGAATAGCATAAAACAAACAAAATGATCCAAAAACATTTACCAGTTCCTCCAGAGTTTCAGGCCGAGTAAGATCAGCGTCTACTGAAGCACAGAAAGCCTGGCTGTATGTCCAATTCCTTATGTCTTCAGAAAAATAAAAACACTTTCTTCCAAACCCAATCCATCCTTCTGGGCAGGCAGTATACACAGCGTGCTCTAAGACCGGCATTGTCCTTCTCACTAAAAGTTGGATAATCACAATAAACTATAATAAATACGTTTTCTCAACCCTTTATTCTATTTTTCTACTTACTATCCTTAAGTCAGTTTTGAAGTACACGTATGTACATCTGACTGTAGCTTTCCCAACTCATCACTAAGAGTCTTGTCATAAGCATAACAGTCATCACTCCACTAGTCTTTAAGCAGGGTACCTGTGCACCTGACTTTCCAAAGGGGACATGGACACTAATGATTTTAAGGAAATTAATGTTTATAGCATTTAACTTCCATAGTACTGTAGCACTCTTTCCTCATATCATAAAAAATTCTCCTTTCCCACATCTTTTTGTCAACAGAAAGAAGGGCATTAATAGTTGCCCTTTCTCTTGACAAAAATCAGACAAATTTCTTAATTATCCTAGATTTTACTATAGTACATTTCTTAGGGGGTAGAAAACATTCCAATGGACAAAACATAGCACAGTTCAGTGGTACCAAAATTACAATGTAACACTTCCTGTAGTTTTCTGTTTTATATGTATTTTTGTTAAATATGTCTAAAAATATATTGGCTTTTATAGGATGTCATAAAACCAGCAATATTTTCAGAGTATAGATTATGAGAAAAATAGATATTTTGGTTTCATAATCTCACCTTTTCCTCCCTTAACACCTAAGGAAGAATGCACTGCTTTTTGGCAGGTTTAGTGAAAGCAAAGGAAAAATAAATTTTGTAAGAAATACTGAACACCAAAGATGACTTTTATTTCCCCTTATATTTAAAGGTAAGCTACTTCTTTGCAGCTATTCTCAAACCTCACTTCTAGGGTGAGCCATTGACTGGGTGAGTAAAAGCAAGTAGCTGTCAAGTTTAACATCACTGTATCTTTTACTATAACTGAACTGCTTTCAGATCATTAAAGCTAATTTTATCAAATAATATCATGAAATACTTACTCCAAGTATAATTCTCATTTATTGTCCTCATAAAACATTTAATATGCTCTTTCTGGTATTAACAAAAAATAAAGTTTGATGCTAAACTGCTAAACCAACTAAATTTTATTTTTCAAAGTTGGAGAAGAATAGTAGGTTAGACCATCACCTTCATTATATTCATAAGGAAAATTTCATCATGATGTCTAGCTTTATTAATGGAGTTATCCCTTAGTTTTTCTACATGATTCTAATTTAATTAGTCCAAAAGGCAAATACTAAAATTAAATACATTAATTGCTGGTATTTACTGAGAATTAGCATGTTTTTTTTTTATCATACTCCCTAACTCACAGTTTTACCTATGCATGGCAGCCACTGCATTACAATAAATAACTGAAAGCAGCAATATTGATTAATTCACACTATATAATTTATTAATAAAAACATAAATGTACTTTTCTTTCAATAATTATCAAAGTTTGTAATATATGTTACTTTAAAATACTGAGCATTGCTAAAAATTCTATTTCTAACTTAATCCAGAAGAAATTGTATTGAGAAGTTTATATGATTTTTTAAAATAAAATTTCAATGTGTATACATAGTTTGTGGCAGGAATAAAATTTTAATGTATTAAATAATAAAAAATAAATGACTTTTCAGGATACAAAGATATTGCATATTCTGCCGTGATTAAACAAGTATATGAAGGAGATAAATGAAGCAAAATTTTCCAAGATTAAGGGAGTCCTCATTTATTTATTTTTTAAATGGATAATGGTAGGTACCAAATCACAACAGATTCGAAATTCCAATACATTTAAGAGAACAATATAATGAAATAATTTTTAAGTACCAACATTTACAATGTGTTGGCACTTAACATCATTTACTACTATTTAAATCTCTGATGTAAATATTAGATGATTAACACAAAAATATACCATGGGATATTTGGTTTTCAAAAAGGTTTACATTATGTTTACGAGTTACAGGAACAAAAAGATTTTGAAAACCACTAATAAAATCAGAATACTCATAATATTGACTAATATTGATAAGTCATTTCTTCCTGAACAAACTTCAAGCAGGCAAAGCAATGTTGAGAATCTATTGCCTCTATATATTATACAAAATAATTTTGGGAAGTATACAGTTCCTCTTTACTTCTATGCATTCTCAGTCTGAGTAGGTAGAAGATAAAAACTCAGAGATCTCACCTGAGTATTTATTTAATAAAACGGTAATTCTGATTGTGACAGCAGGAAATAACTCCATAGATGGAACGCTTTATACTCACAACCGTTCTATCAGTGGATGACAACTGCATTCAAGAGAAAATCTTTAGTGTTATCTTTGATGCTTCACTTTCTAAACCTTCATACCTAATCTGACACGAAATACTGTTAACTTCCAAAATGTCCAGAATCCAACCCTCCTGTCCTACTTCCTCTATTATCATCAGGCCCAAGCCATCTTATCTTGCCTAGAGTTCTACACAATTGTCCTAATAGGCCTCCTTGATTCAACTGTTGTTTTCTAACAATCCATTCTCCACTCAGCAGTAAAAATGATTATTCTAAAATGAAGTGAGATCATGACATTCCTCTCCTACAACTTCCCTCTTCTCTACTGCACTCAAAGTAAAAGCCAAAGTTTCTAAAGGACATAGGAGATACCCCTGGAGGTAAAAGGCCATTACCACCCTGACCCCCTGCCCTGTTTCTCCTCCTTAATCTTTGCCCTAGCTACAGCAGTTACTCTGCTGTTACTTAGACAAACGAGGGAGGTTGATCTGCTTATTGTTTCTGCCTGGAATATGCTTTCCCCAGGTAGCCACATAGCTCCATCTCCATCAAAAGTTTGATGAAAAGTCATCTTCTCTATAAAGCTTAATTTGGCCAATCTATTTATACTGAAATCTGTTCCACTCCTACCTTTATTTATTATAGTGACTGTGCTTTCCTTCTAAAATATAAGTTCCCTAAGAGCAGGAATTTTAGGGTGTTTTGTTCACTAATAAACTTCAAGCACTTCACACAGTACCTGGTACATAATGGAACTGAATAAATATCCATTAACAATATATATGAGTATGTGTGGGAAATGTAAAGTTTGAAGAACAAGTAACTTACCTGACAAAATAACAAAAAGTATAACACTTACAACTAGGACTACAGTAACAACCAAGCAATAAATGAACCGGGCACGTATTCTTCGGAGATTTTTACCTATAAAATACAAACATCATAATTTCAATCTCATGAAACTCTTAGGAAGAAAAACTTAAATTTATCACAAAATCAACCTCTAAGGGTATCTGTACCTTAACTTCCCTAATGCCAACTCACTTCACAAAAGGTACTGGTTCATAAATGATGGCCATTACCCAAAGAGAGCCAGAGAAAAAAGAAACCGATTTTTTTTCCCCTAAGGAAACAGGAGAAATAAGGGTTAATGAGTGAGAAAGGAACAAAAACAGTAGAAATCAGGAAGAAAAAAAGAACAAATAATCCATATTTACCGTTGTACATAAGAGACCTGGTTAAAAGTAGTAGTGAGGGAAAGTTTTTCTGCTAAGATCAGGAATAAGACAGGATGTCAACTCTCACCTCTCCTATTCCACATGGCACTGGCCACAACAATTAGGCAAGAAAGACAAATAAATGGCATCTAAGTCTGAAAAGTAAAACCCTCTCTTTTCAAATGATATGACATTAGATATAGGAAATCTTAAAGATCCCCCAAAAAACTATTAAAACAAGTAAATGAATTTAGTAAAGTTGAAGGATATAAAATGTACATACAAAAATCAGTTGCATTTCAATACACAAGCAACAAACTACGTTATAAACAAAGAAAACAATCCTACTTACAGTAGCATCAAAGAAAAAATTAAACTAATTATTTATATATATATATATAATACTTAGCAATAAATTTAACCAAGGAAGTGAAATATCTGTACACTGAAAACTATAGAAATTGATGGAAGATATTGAAAACACAAAAATCAATTCAGAATGGATTAAAGACTCGATGTAAGACCAAAAACCACGAAGAAAACACAATGAAAATCTCTGTGACACTGGTCTTGGCAATGACTTGGAATATAACACCCATAGCACAAGCAACTAAAACAAAAATAAACAAGTGGAATTATATTAAAGTAAAAAGTCTATGCACATCAGAAGAAACTATCAGCAAAATAAAAAGGCAACCTTCTGAAATGAGAGAAAATATTCGGAAATCATCTATCTAATAAGGGGTTAATAACCAAAATATATTATATAAGGGACTCACACAACTCAATAGCAAAAACATAAACAATCCAATTAAAAATAAACAGAGGATCTCAATATACATGTCTTCAAAGGTCAAGAGGTACATGAAGATACTCATGTCATTGGAAAAATGCAGCTTATAATCACAGCGAGATTGGGGTAAGAGATGCTGTATGTTGGTGGAGTTGTGGGTTGGTCCAGCCACAGTGGAAGGTGGTGTGCAGGATTTTCATAAAATTAAAAACAGAACTAACACACAATCAAGCAAGTTTACTTCACGAAAAATATCCAAAAGAAATGAGAACACTAAGAAAGATATCTGTTCATAGCAGCATTATTTACAATAGCCAAGATGTGGAAACAACCTAAGTTTCCATCAATGGGTGAATGGATAAAGAGTGTGTGTGTGTGTGTGTGTATGTGTGTGTGTGTCAATGTTATTCAGCAATAAAAAAACAATACAAGGAAATCCTGTGTGAAAGAATTTCAATTTAAAATGGAACCAGAGAGAGGTTTTCTGGTCAGCATGGCAGAGTAGGTAAACACTGTGCTTACCTCCTCTCATGACCACATCAAAATTACAACTAAACTACACAACAACTATCATTGAGAATTGCCTCAAGTCCAGCTGAACAGAAGTCCTATCACTAAGAAGAAACCACATGTAGACTGGTAGGAGGGGCAGAGATACAGAATGGGCTGGTCACACATCCACATATGGTAGTTAAAAATCAGAAGGGATATCTCGGCTACAGAGGTCCCCCCTGAGGAGTGAGGGGTCCCAGCCCCACACCAGGCTCCCCAACCCAGGGTTCCAGTGCCAGGAGGAGACATCCCCACAACTTTTGGCTGTGATCTCAGGCAGAACTTCAACAAAGAGATAGGAAACTTAATAATGGAGACAGGAAATATTAAAAAGGACCAGTCAGAAATAAGTAATACAAAAATTGAAATGAAGACTACATTAGAGGGAATTAACAGTAGATTAGATGAAGCAGAGGATCAAAGCAGTGATTTAGAAGATAAGGTAGCAGAAAACACCCAATAAGAACAGCAGAAAGAAAAAAGAATTCAAAAAAAAATAAATGAGGACAGTTTAAAGGGCCTCTGGCACAATATCAAGTGGACCACAATTCATATCATAGGGGTATCAGAAGAAGAAGAGAGAACAAGGCAATGAAAACCTATTTGAGGAGATAATGATAGAAAACTTCACTAACCTGGTGCAGTAAATAGACATATAAGCCCAGGAAGTGCAGAAAGTTCCAAACAAGATAAACCCAAAGAAGCCCATACCAAGATAGATAATAATTAAAATGTAAAAAACAAAAACAAAAAACAAATAAAGAATCTTAAAAGAAGCATGAGAAAAGCAATTAGTTACTTACAATGGATCTCCCACAAGACTATCAACTGATTTCCAAACAGAAACTTTATAGGCCAGAATGGAGTGGCACAAAATATTCAAAATGATGAAAAGAAAGGACCTTTATCGAAGATTACTCTACCCAATAAGACTGTCATTTAGAATTCAAGGACAAAGAGCTTCCCAGACAAGAAAAAGCTGAAGAAATTCATTACCACCAAACCAGTATTACAAAAAGAAAAGGGAGGAGGACTTAAGAAAGAGAAGAAAAAGATCAAAATGTGAATAATAAAATGGAAATAGTGACATATCTGTCAAAATTACTTTAAATGTAAATGGATTAAATGTTCCAATCAAAGAATACAGAGTGGCTGAATGGAGAAGACCCTTACATATGTACACTGCCTACAAGAGACTCACTTCAGATCAAAAAGGACAGGGTTGGAAAATGATATTTCATAAAAATTGACATCAACAACAACGAAAGCCACGGTAGCAATACTTATACCAGACAAAATAGACTTTAAATTTTAATTAGGTGAAAAAAATGTGAAATATAAAATCAAATGAAACTAGAGCATATAAAGTAGAAAATCTCACTCCTGTACCCTTAGAAAAACGAAACTTAAAAGACAGAGAGGCTGACTTCCTGTTTACTGCCTGATTTACAAGAAATGAATTAAGTTTAGCTTTCTGTGACTAACTGGTTTTTTTCTGTTCAGAATTTTCAAAGCTGGTTCCTCTTTTTTATTTGATAGATTCTAACTAAACAAATCCCCCACTTTTTACATTTGCTGCTCATAAATACAGCCTACACAAAACCCTCAACACTCTGACCTATAACTTGCTACAGTTTGCATGTTTCTCATCTCACAAGAATTTCTTTCTTTTTTTTAGAAGATGGATCTTAGCTGAACCTATATCAGCAAAAGTAACACCCTTTTTTAAGTAGTTAAAATATTGTTGTTACAGAATTAAACACTTATGATTTTGTAACAAAAGATTTGTTATAGATTACCAGCTCATAAAAAAGGGTGTTAACTTCTGCCAGACATACATATGTATGCTATACATATATGTGTGTATGTATGTGTGTGTGTGTATATATATGGTATATATATATTCCCTGTGTCTGTGTTATATATATATGTGTGCATACATATTTACATATATATAATACTCTGTGTGTGTGTATATAGATAGATATACACATACACACACACATACATATACACACATATATATGAGGGTAGAATACGTATATGTGTGTGTGTATGTGTATATCTATATAGATATATAGATATATCTATATCTATATCTATATATATATATATCTCAAACCATGCTATATGCCTTAAACTTATATACAATGATGTATGTCAATTATTTCTCAATAAACTGAAAAAAATTTTTCCTGCTGACTTTCTTCAACCACTGCATTTCACTGATCTTACCAATATCTCTAAGAATAATAGAAAACCTCAGTTTAAATTCTAGGCAGGTAAGAAAAAATGTAGGAATTGATAGTCTTCCTTATACAATACGCAATGGCATTTGGATTTTGGCTCCATATAAAAATCTCAACCTTCATTCTTTGTGGTTCTACATTAAGGCAAAAATATATTAAAAACTCAGTGTACTATGACTTCCATACTTTTTGTCCTTGTTGGAAGGATAAGATGGCAATATTTCATTCTTTTTATGGCTGAGTAATATTGCATTATATATACCACATCTTTATCCGTTCATCCATTGATAGACACCTAGGTTGCTTCCATATCTCGGCTACTATAAATAATGATACAATAAACATATGGGTGCACATACCTTTTAAAATTATTCACTGTTCATTTCTCCTGCCCAGAAATGTTTAAGTAACATATACAGTAATACAATAACTGAGGCAACATTTACACACCTCTTCTCTCACTCATTCTATTCTCTCAAAGCAGAGCTTTTTGTACAGAGACTGACTGAAGTACTAATACTCCTGCCATACAGTTCCCATTATGCTTCAATGGGAAAAAGCACCCCTCCCCACTTTTTGTTTCTTCAAATTTCATCAATTTTATATTACCAGATTCTTTGTCCTCCATGCCACCTTTGAAAGTATGAGTTGTCCACGCAGCCTCCATAGCTGGCAGCTTCCTGAGGAACAGTCAGTTATGTCTGCAAAGAACTTAAAAAATCAGGAACTCAAAAGTAAAGCTTCAGTTCCTCTGTTCAACCCACTTTGACTCCCAGCCAGCTTCTCCAGGATGAGATGACTAATTTACTAAAATGGAATTCTCGAGGGGAGCAAAATTCAATACTCCAAAATATGTCTTTTTTTGGCATATTATTTTAAGCTGAATATTTAAAAAAACAACAAAACAAAACAAAAGCCCCAGCAGATTCAGAAAGTTTTTCTTTGGCTCTACCTCCACTGCCTAACGACTTATATATACAGCCTCCACTTCCTGGCTGTCCTGGAGCCTGATTGCCAGAGACAACTACAAAGTCTCTTACCTAGTGAACTGATCGGAACTTAACAAGCCTGGTTTTGCTCACATTCCTCTCTGCACCTTTGTCTCTGCACAGCATAAAAAATTTTTTTTTGCTTACCCAACCTTTGCTCTTACCATGTCCCTATAAACTGTCTTTCTCCAGTTGAAATCCCAGACCCCCTGTTGCCCTTCTTAGCTCAGAACATCATATAAGCTTATCACCTGAAGGTGTCACGGCCAATTCAATGCCAACAGAAGTCCCAGTTTGGAGTGTTGTAAGGGGAGACTTCATTCAGCAAAAAATGGCTGTGGAACAGGATGACTGTGAAGCAACTAGGCCAGGGGGCCAAGGTGAGAAACCCAGGCAAGAAGGCCCGCATTACAGCTGCTCCACCCCCACCCTCCCTCCATGCAAAAACTGTCTTTCATGAAACCCGTCCCTGATGCAAATAAAGGTTGGGGACTGCTGCCCTAATGAAGCTGCCCAAAACTGACACAGATCAAAGTCCCTCCTCACACTAAGAACTTCTAGTCTCCGCTTCCCTAGTTCTTCAGCTCTCAGTTCCACCTTTTTCCTAGCCCCAATCTTAAGTACCTTGCTGATGAGCCTCCCCTGGCTCCTCACCTGAAGCGATACACTGTTCTAGCCTGAATCATAAGAATGCCCCTATATCCTGGCATAGATAATCACCCTGAAATGTGCAATTCATGCCCCCAGCTCACTGATTATAATCACTGCAGGCCAGGATCCCTTCCAGGCCTTTTGGGACCCAAAGAGATGATAACAGCTGCATCACCAGCTAGGCCAGAAGCCAACAGGCCAGGGCTCAACTTATTCTCCATCACGCAACCACCCAGTGACAGGGACTGTGGGCCTGCTTCTTGGGGCCAATACTTTTAAAACTACTAACTGAATTAATGTTTCCTCATCTAGGGCCCATCGAGAGACAACTGATACCCAAGTAAGGCTTCCAGCCTCTCCCCAGAGGAGCTCGGGACCCGTCCCATGGAACCTGCCCTGGAGTCGTCACCATCTTGATACTACCCTTTCAACATCTCACAAATTTATTCTTTGTCTAAAAGATTATAAAAAGATGCCTGGTTCAATTATTTCTTTGAACCTCATTTTATGATCCCAGCATCCTGTTGTGCTTCTCTCATGCACATGTATTGTTTTTTTCCTTCTGTTCATCTAGACTTGTGTCAATTTTGTGTTAAAAAACTTTTTTTTTCTTTTTTTAAACTTACCCGTGATCTGCCAGAGAGGGCCTGAGAATCTTCAGACCCAGTTGGAAGACAAGTCTCACTTCCCAGTTCCAAAGGAAGTTTCTCATTCCAATTAAAATATGGATGTGTCCTGAGGTCACAGCTTTCACACATTCCACCATTCCACCCCAGGCAAAGCAAACAGGATTGGCAAGGGGGGTGGGGGGTGGGGGGGTGGTGAGATATAAAAGAGAGAGAAACCCAGAATCAGAACACTAGGGATGCCCCTTTTCCTCTTTCCAGAAGGTGGGGGTGTCTCCTGGCTAATACCCTACTGGCCCCGGCAGGCCCCACTAAAATACTGCAACTGTGATGCGTCTAGTCCGATGTTGCGAAATGGCCTGGCCAGGGCACATGAGCTGGGAAGGCCGCGGCAAGGCCTTGGGCGAGTATCTGAGAAGGCAACTCCTCTTCCCATTTTTTGCTTCTGCTGGTGATGGTTCCTCTTTCTCGAACTAGGAGCTCTGGAGAAAAAGGCAAGGAAGGCACTTAGTCAGGAGTCTCACGTCTGCAGAACTCCTCCCCCAAGCCCCGGCCCCCAGGCGGCCTCATCTTCCCACATCCACCCCGCTTCCCTCCCCCGAACCCCAGCCCACACTCGGCCGCCCCACGTCTCCGCGGGTTCCCCACCTCAGTCTCCCACAAGGTTCTGGGGGAGGCATTGTGACCTACCGCAGCCCCGAGTGGGAAGGGGGCGCCTGCAAGGGAGCAGGCTGCGCCGAGGCCTGAGTGCCCACCATTCCCTCCACGCTCCCCCACTTTTTGCTTTCAGGTCTGTTTACTTGTGTTGCGTCTCCCCGTTGAACAGGAAGAAGGGTGTGGTTCATTGGCTGCCGCTCCCGGCGGTTCGGCGGCTTCTTTTTCATTTGCAGCCTAGAAGCTTAACCGTCCCCTGACTAGGAGTTCCAGGTGAGGCGCCTTGGAACAGAGACTTCTCTTTAAGCTGGGTCTGAAGATCCTTAAGCTCTCCGTGGCAGAGTATGGAGGTTGTTTTTTTTTAAAGGGGAGGGGGAGCATGATTGAGAGGATGCCCCGATCCCTGGTCCTAATTCTGGGGCGCCCCAGGGCTTGGGGGAATGGCGTGGAGTCCTCCATCCAGGCCTATCTCCCAAATTGTTCTTTCCTGGTACCGGGTAAGGTCTGCTGAGGACTGCACAGCCCTGGAGTCGCTCTGGCCTACCAAAGTCGAGGACAGGGCTCTGCCTCTGCGGTTAAGTCTGTCTCTGTCACCCATATTTGGACTTTATTGGAGGGACCGCATTTTAAAGCTGCATGTCTCACAGTGAGATTTGTCCACTTGCACCACCTCAACGCTGCTACAAATGTATACTATGAAACTAAACAGAAACTGCAGAAATCGGTCTTAGGTTACAATTCCCCCTGCCCCAGTGCACTACTTTAGCCTCTGAAATTATTTAAAAGTTTCAGCAGGTGATGATAACAAAAAGCAGATGACTATAAGACATTTCGGCCAGTTTCCTAAGATACTAGATATACCCATCATGATCCAGCAATCTCTCTCCTTGGCATTTATACAAATGAATTTAAAACTGATGTCCATACAAAACCTGCACTGTTTGTAGTGTTTATAGCAGTTATATTCCTAAATGCCCAATCTTGGAAGCTACCAAGATGCCTGTCAGTAGCTGAATGGATAAGCACACCGTGGAACATCTGAACAATAACTGTTATTCAGGGACTTCAAAGCTCTCAAGTTAAAAAGAAAAAGACATAAAGGAACTTTTCATGTATGTTGCTGAGTGAAAAAAGAGCATAGGAGATTTTTAGGGCAGTGAAACTACTCTCTATGATACTGTAATAGTGGGTACATGTCGTTGTACATTTGTCCAGATGGATAGAATCTACAATGCAAAGAGTTAATGCTGGACTTTAGTTAATAGTGTAGCAATAGTTGTTTATCAATTTTAACAAAATGTACCACACTAACACAAGATGGTACTAATAGGGGAAATTGTGTGGGAGGAAGAAGGAAAATGAGAACTTTCTGTACTTCAGTTCAATTTTCCCATAAACCTAAAACTGTCTAAAATAAGTAAAACATGTGTCTTAAAAGATGACATAGTTGAAGATAGTGAAACAATAATGACTGATTGGCACTTAAAGAAATTAGACTCCCAAATAAAAAATCAGGAACCTATAGTCAGGAAGAAACCAAATATTTAAGTCTTCAAAGTCTAAACAATACGGATTATTACATTTTGTGTTCTAAGCAGCTAAAAGACTTGGCAAAGCAACCCAAGAAATACTGTTCTAACACACTCCAATTTCACTACACTCCTTGACCAAGGTAAGAGCTACCTTTTTAAATACTCTGGACAGCCTTAGGCAAAATTGCAAGTTAGGCAAACTTTGTTTTAATTCTTTCTCCATAAGACTTAGTATTTATAGTATAAGTAACAACAAGTGGTACTATAGGCTACAAAAGGAGTTAGGTTTTGGCGTTAGGGTACAGAAGTTTAGTCTTGCTCTTCACTCACCTAAAAAGTCAAGAAAATAATACCTGGATAACACAGGTCTTGATGCAACAAATGAAAAAGAAAAGCATTACAGCACCCTCTAGTGGGAACTGCTGGTAAATACTAACTCGGGGAAAAAAGCACATGGGTGCTTCAGAACAGCTACAAAAGAAGTTTCACTCTAGCAATCACTCCTCCATTTCTTGTTGTTGTTTTTTTTTGTTTGTTTTTTTACTGTTAAATTTATTGGGGTGACATCAATTAGCAAAAATTATGTAGGTTCCAGGTGTACAATTCTACAGTACATCATCTGCGTGTTGTATTATGTGTTCATCACCCAGACTCAGTTCTCTTTCCATCACCATGTATTTGTGTCTCTGTCCCTTCTCCTCCACCCCGCTCCCCACTTACCCTCAGGTAACTACTAAATTATTGACTGTGTCCATAAGTTTTGTTTCTTTGATGCTTTCAATTTTATGTTCCACATATGAGTGGAATCATGCAGTTCTTGGTTTTTTCTCCCTGGCTTATTTCACTTTGCATGATGACCTCAAGATCCATCCATGTTGTCATAAATGGTCCTCCATTTCTTTATGGACAAATACTTTTCTTTCACATGTTCACAGACATCCAATGTAAACTCTTGACGAACAGCACCAATGTTCATCTCCTTTGACCCAACCCCACAGCCCCCAAAACACACCCTGGCAGCCAGGTGGACATTGGAATGAAAACCTGGAAATAACTCATCAAGGGGGTGGTGCCCTTTACAGCAGTGGTTCTAAAACTTGAATGCACCTACGAATCACCTGGAGATTCTATTAAACCGCATATTGGAATTCAGGGGTCTGGTGTCTGGGGTAGGACTGAAGTTCTGTACTGCTAATAACCTCCCATGCTAAATATATGCTGCCAGTAGTGGGAACTTTTAGTAACTTCCATGCAGTCAGAAAGGCTACTAGGGGAAAAGAGCAACTCAGTGTCAGCTTTGAATGTGACTGTACAGACCCAGGAAGTTACTTCCCTGATCTGGAAAGGAAATATTTTAGGAAATTGAGTGTGGTCTCGTGATTTATAATAAAAAATGTGTATTTGGTCTTCATCTCCATTTCTGGCACAGAGAATTGGAGAATTGGTATGTTTGAACGACCTTCTATAAAGTGGTTGTGTTTGGTTGGTGGTTTGTTTTTTTCCCCTGATTGTATCATGCAGATGGACCTTATATCTGATTGGGGAACATTCACCCTACCCAGTACCATAAATAGAAGGCATATGAATTCTCCCTTCAAGCAATATTTATTGGACATGCTAAATCGGAATGAGTAGTCATGCCTGCGCCCACACAAAGTAAAAATAGATGCTGAAGAGCTGGTAGGGTCAAGGTGTCTGTGCAGTAGCCCTACATAGAATTAGACCAGGGCTTATGGCAAGAGCCTGTGAGTGCCTCCCAGCCATGACTGCGGGGGCTTGGGACTAGAG
Organism: Lyroderma lyra; assembly: GCA_004026885.1. NCBI lineage: Eukaryota > Metazoa > Chordata > Mammalia > Chiroptera > Megadermatidae > Lyroderma > Lyroderma lyra. The sequence continues at coordinate 139,687 of PVJL010000889.1, forward strand.
AATTTCCATTTGAAGGGTATTTACTACCTTGTTATTGGATGTTAATTCACTCTACCCCAACGATTGAAGGGCATAAAATTATCTTAAAATATGAAATACCCATATGTCTAGTGTTACGTCAGAGAAATGCTCCATTGAAGATGGCAGGACCCAGAAGAGTTTCATAAAAAAAATAGAAGTGGTTTATATAAGATTACGCTGCTCGGGGAAAGCAAGGAGGAGATGCTCATGAGCAGGGAGCTTCTTTTCCCCTAGGACTGGCTCTGGAACTGCATGAGGAACTGCTGGGTTCTATTCTTATTTGAACAGTGCCCTATATACTGCTCTTAACTGACCAATGAAGAGCTGCTTGGTTTGTGGACAACAGTTCCATGGTGAATGGACAACATCTTGTTTGAAAGGCCACCGCGTTGGTCAAAAAAGGTAAAAATAGATCAGCCTGGTGGGCTGAATTACATGCTGTTTTCTTGCAGTGACGGAAAAAGTGAACAGTGATAAAAAAAAAAAAAACCAACAAAAAACAAAAAACCTTGATGTTTGGTTTTACTGATTCATGTGGCCACGTGATCAAGAATGAAGGCAATGGAAACCTGACCTATTAAAGAATGTCCTGGCCCTAGGTATCTCTTTATCTGGCTGTTCATCTGTATCCTTTATCATATCTTTCAATAAACTGGTAAACATAACTAAGTGTTTTCCTGAGCTCTGGGAGCCACACTAGCAAATTAACCAAAGCCAAGGAGGGGGTCGTGGCAACCTCCGATCTTCAGCAAGTTGGTCATAAAGAAGCACAAGTCCCCGCTCCTACCTCTTTGGAGTGTACTTTCCCCTCAATAAACTATCTCTTTGTTTCACCACTTTAAAAAAAAAAAAAAAAAAGAAGCACAAGTTGTAACCTGGGTTTACAGCTGTGCTCTGAAGTGTGTGTGTTGTGGTGGGGTGGGTGTGTGGGGAGGGCAGTCTTATGAGACTGAGTCCTTAACCTGTCACGGAGAATTGCTTGGTGAGAAGAAAAACCTCCACACGTTTGTTGACCAGAATGTTAGAACTGAAGTGTTATGTGTGACATGCATGTAGGAAAGAAACACCCGGTAGAAAGGAAATGGGTTTTCTTCCACATAAAAAGGAAAAAGCTGGTTTTTCCTATCAACCAGGGCTGTCTGGGGAGAGAAACCCAGCCATAGAGGCCTCTCTTTTTCATATTACATGGCTGGGTACTTTCAGGACTATCAAAGAAGATCCTGCACCAGTTTGGATATTTGACCATCATCTCTTCAGAGCAAAGAGCACACTTTACGGCCCATAATGTTCAACAATGGACAGAGAGATCTCCTCAGAATAATATGTTGGATAGACAATTGGATGAACAATTGAAACATTGGTTGTCTCAGGGGGAGATAAAGGCATGAGGGATGAGTTACAAACCTTCATGAGTTTGTGCTCACACTCAACATGAACATGAGTGAGGCTCAAGGCTCACTAGAAACAATTTCTCTAGTTTTCTGGTGGATCTGGGGGAAAGGGCAGTGGGGAAGGTGCTTATATTCTTTCTTCCCCACACCACCTCTGTTCTGTTTTGTTCTGTTTTCTTCCTTTTACTTGATGCAGTGATCACAGGACTGGGGCTGCTGCAACTACAAGGGCTGGAAGCAAGGATTATTCCTCAGGAAGAAACTGTGTTTTTAATCATTATGTCAGAATTCCTTAAAACCAGGTGGGGCAGGATGTGCCTTTATTCCATGTGGAAAATTTGGGATTAACTGGGAGTGCAGCTATATTGCCTCATGGTAAACCCAGACCCCTGGTCCTGCATCTTTGTAACTTTACCTTATGTGAGTAGAAGTAGATTGAAGGGGAGGCCCTTGCTAGACTAGTGCTGCTGTCTGCAGTCTAGACCAGCAGAGTGGCCAAACCCAACGTCCCTTCCAAAAGTGAGTGTTTCGATATTACTGGAGAGAAGGAAAAATAGTAGCTATGGGTAAAGAAATGAATAACTTGGTTATGTGATAAGGGAAATTAAATATTACCTTGAAAGATGTTCAGAGCAAGAGATGATACTTAGCTCCATTATACCAGGTGCTTGAAAGAGTAAAGCTGTATATTGCTGACACCACTCCTACCTCCGGAACCTGAGAAGATTGAACAAAAGCCTGTGAACCTGAGTAGCCTCACCCTGGGAGACATTTTCATATGATGCGATGAAGGACTAGACTGGGGTTGTCCAATCTTTTGGCTTCCTAGGGCCACACTGGACAAAGAAGAATTTTCTTGGGCCACACATAAAATACACTAATGCTAACGACAGTTGATGAGCTTAAAGAGAAGGTCAGAGAAAAATCTCATAATGTTTTAAGAAAGTTTACAAATGTGTGTTGGGTCGCATTCAAAGCTATCGTGGGCTGCATGCAGCCCGCGGGCCACAGGTGGGACAAGGTTGGACAAGGTTGGACTAGATGGTTATTAATGACTAAATGGGATGCTAGTAATGTGCCAGTATCTTTTGACCTTCATGCTTGTCTTGCTATAAGACATCCATGGTCATAGATCAGGGGGTACACTGCAATATTGTGATTTATAGTAAGAAGTATTGGAACTTCCTAAGTGATATGAGCAATAAAGATGTCTTTTATGTTAATGAGTTATCTTTTGCATAGTGCCTAGGTAACTTAAAGGTGGAGGTTGGTTGCCAGGTGAACCAACCATGTGATTAGAGAATTGGAATTTTCAGTCCCCACCATCTCTGGGGAGGGGAGCAGGGCTGGAGGTGGAATCAATCACCAATGGCCATCATTTGGGCTGTTCCTCACTTACGTCTTCTTATAATAAACTGGTAATGTCGTAAGTAACTGTTTCTCTGAGTTCTGTAAGCATCTCTAGCAAATGAATCAAACCTGAGAGGAGGTAGTTGGAACCTCCACTCTACATACAGAAGCACCAATGACAACCTGGACTTGTGAGTAGCATCTGAAGGAGAGGAGGGAGGGAGTCGTGAAACATTGAGCCCATAACCTGTGGGATCAGAAGTTATCTCCAGGTAGAGAGTCAAAATTGAGTTGAATTGTAGGACAACCACCGGGTGTCTGAGAATTTCTTGGTGGTGTGAGAAACACCCCCATTCCACATTGTCTTTGGGGAGCAGAACCCTTAGTGAGTTAGGTTAGGAGGGATGGTTAGGGGTTGTGAGTACTTCCCTCCCGCCTCTGGTTCATCTGGGAGGTAGTACCTTCTCTGTGCCTCTGGTTCCTGGAGTGAGGCAGAGGCAAAACAGGCCTGTAGGGGTAGCAGTATATTTTTCAAGATTAAACAATCCAGTTTATTCTTCTTCCTTTTCCTCCCACCTGATTCAATAACTGTTTTCTTGAGGCTACATACATACCTTGTTCATCGGAATGGTTGCCAGAACCCTGACAAAGAAAATGATTCAGCCCTCAGATAGCCGTAGGCTGGCAGCCAGGCTGCGATTCTGGACTGCCATCTTTCATCCAATGACATACGAGTTATTCCTACGACTGGTTTCGAGATGAACGTCGTGGAACCCACTGGACCCCAGGTGATATTTTCTCGGCTGTCAGAACCAAGGAATCACATGATTAACTCCCTCTTCCCTTTGTCCCCCTTCTTCTTGTGTTCTCACACAACCTCCTGACCGGCCTAGGAAGGGGGAGGTGGGCTTTGGCATATCCATCCCCCGTCTGCCTGGAATGCCAGCATTCTGAATAAACCTACTCTTCTTGTCCTCACCAGTCCTTGTCTCTTGATTATTGACTCAGGAGCAGCAAGCTGCCAAACCTGTGTTCAATAACAGAATCACCAGTGAACTCTTAATGGAAATAAAGCGTAAGAGAAAAATAAATGTTGGAATTTGGGGATTATTAGTTGCTGCTAGTTTTCACAAATGAAAGCCTGATATTGCTCACTTATCAAAGAGTTAAACATCACGACCAAGGCAACATTTGTTCTTCATGTTCTGATGTGGTTTCCGATAAGAAAACTCTTAACGGTTTTTATATTGAGGACGTAATGAGGATGACCTACAATATGTGAAAAAAATGTTTAAATTTAGCATGATTTTAAGGTCTAAGAGAAACCACAGAGTCGCAGCATAGTTTAGGCTGTTCTGACTGATAAAGGGAGTTTTTATGTCAGAGTTGAAGATTATTCTGACTGTAAAAGTAGATAATATTCAATTTTGCAAATTCTATTGTGTTCAATTAGTGAATATGAAAATATAATTGTAAATATAGTATATGGGCCAGTCATGTTTTTTAGACTATAGTGACTATGTAGTAGAGTAAACCTAATTCCTAGTCTCAACAATCTAATGGGAGATACATATATGTACTCTCTAAGATGGTCCAGAATCAGGCCAGCCTCCTGGTATTCCCATCATCATATAATCCCTTCCATTGGACACCAGGCAAAAATGATGTATGTCAATTTTTAGATTAAGTTAAAAAAGACACTCTCTTTCTCTCTGTCTCTCTTCTTCCCCACCTCTTCTTTCTGTTTTCTAGGGCTGCCATTTAAAAATGACCATAAAGTGGGTGGTTTAAAGCAACAGAAATTAATTTTGCCACAGTTCTGGAAGCTAATATTCTGGAATCAAGCTGTGGGGAAGATCATGCTTAGTTAAAGCCTCTAGGGCAGAATCTGTTCATGCTTTTCTCTTCACTTCTGATGTCATCAAGAGTCCTTGGCATTCCTTGATTTGTACCTGCGTAATTCTAAACTCTGCCGTTTATCACAGGGTGTTCTTCCCACTGTTACGATGTCAGTGCCCAAATTTTCCTTTTTATAAGGACACTGTTACTGGGTTGAGATCCAGCTGCCTGTCTCTTGTAAGCCACTAATTGAGAGACAAGGTTGGAAGAAAACAGGTTTATTTCAAGTGTCGGCATTTAGGGAAGACAGTGGACTCCCATCTCAGACTGCCTTTCTGCTTCTTAGGATGGCCAGAAAGTTCTATAGGCAGGTAGGGGGAAGAACAAAGAAAATGATTCAGCCCTCAGATAGCTGTAGGCTGGCAGCCAGGCTGCGATTCTGGACTGCCATCTTCCATCCGATGACATAGGAGTTATTCCTACAACTGGTTTTAAGATAAACATTGCGGAACACACTGGACCCCAGGTGATATTTTCTTGGTTGTCAGAACCAAGGAATCACATGATTAACTCCCTCTTCCCTTTGTCCCTCCTCTTCTTATGTATTCACACAACCTCCTGACCGGTCTAGGAAGGGGGTCAGTCGTGCAGGTTTTAGGGCTCGCAGTTGAGCAATCACCTTCCAGGGTCTCCAGGGTTGCTTTAAAATAATGTTATCCTAAACTCAGCTATAGCACTCAGTGTGTCATCAACAAAAACTGCTAGGGAGTTGCAACCATGGATTCTGGTGTCCATCTGGGTCCCTGAGAATTGAGAAATTCTTCTTCCCAAGTTAGTGCTCCGCAGATTCATTGGATTAACGAGGTGTGTGTAGCCTTAAGAAAGGGAACGAAATGTAGTCTGTTCAAATTGTGGACTGGGAGTTGGGGAGAAACAAAGAGAAAACAGTGGAAGAGTAAGCAGTTAAGAAGGCAAGCTAGGGGGTGAATCACACTGTAAGCTAACTAAGTCTAACTAAGTTACGTATTAATTTCCCAAGTTTCACCTTTACACCAGTCATTGGATTAAGGGCCCTCTACCCCCATATGACCTCAATTTAATAAGTTATAACTATATTGATCCTGTTCCTGAATGAGATCATATTCTGAGGTCCTCAGGTTAGGATTTCAACATATTTTCTTTGTGGGACACAATTCAGCGCATTACACTCCGGAAACACTTGCTCTAGGGGAAGCAAACTGCCATGTCGTGAACAGCGCAGTGGAGTGCCCTGCTGGTGAGGAATTGAAGTGTGTGGCCACGTGAGATCCGCCAACTTCCTATAGTGAGTTCGGCAGTGATCCTTTTCTAGTCAACCTTGAGATCACTGACCCGGGTCAACACCTTGATTGCAGACTTGTACAAAACCTAATCAGAGGCACCCAACTACACTGTGCTTAAATTCCCAAGCTTTAGGAACTGAGATAATAAATGTTTGTTTTTTTATTTTGTGGTTGTAATTTGTATGTTGCAATTGCTAATTAATACATCTTTTAATATAGAGCAGGATGTGTTGTCATAACAAGTAGCTAAAAATGTGGAAGTAGCTCTGGATGGGAATTAGAGATTAGAAAGGTTTTGAGAAGTGTGTTAAAGAATGCTCAGATTCCCTTGGACAGACTTTTAGTAGAAATCTGGACTTTGTGGATGCTGTCAGTGAGGACTTAAAATGAAGAACATGTTATTGTAAACTAGAGGAAATATCTTCGTTAAATACTATCAACAAGTTGAGCAATTCTATTATTTGTAGTTATGTGGACAGCAGAAAATCTCTTTAATTAAATACGTTGATCTAGCTAAGGGAATTTCCAAGCAAAGTATTGAAAGGTCAGTCTGGTTCCTTCTTTATATTTTGAAATGCAAAAGAAAAAAGAGAAATTGAGGCAGTAATGTTTTAAACCAAATGGAGCCAAGACTTTATGAATTTCAAAATGCCTACCTCTCCAGATGGCAAATGACGATACCATTAACAAGAGGTTTCTGCACAAATACCAAATCAAGGGTAATACCAGAAGTCTGTGGTCTAAAAGTTGCAACCTAGAATGTTACTGTAAAATCTTTTGTTTAGATTTCAGAAAAATTAAAACAGATGTCTAGAATATTGTAAGTCACACTAATGCCCCTTCTCTCAACCAAACAACAAGATTTCTAGGATACTTAAGAGTGTTATCCTTAGGTATCTCAGCAGAGATCTAAGTTAGAAAATGGCTTATCTTCCAGAGATTTATGGGCTTGGGGTATTTTTGTTTGTTTCGTTTTGTTTAATGGCCATACCATAGTGAAAGTTATAGGAGTCCCACCAGGTTTTTGAGAGAATGATACCAGCAGAAACATTACCAATTTGGATTGAAAGGTCAAAAACTACATAAATTGAAAGCAGCAGTGGGATTGCCAAATTTCTATTCTCGTGAAAAAAGTTGAGAAAATGTCTTAGCTAGAAATGTGTGCTACACATTTTTTCCTCTCAGCAGGTGAAAAACATAGTGGACTTGAGAGCCATTAAGAGTTATTTCCATGTCTTTTTACATAATCAAATGATGAATATTTGTCTGGCTAGATGTTAGAATTGCTGTGGACCAGTCCCTCCTCTGTGCCTACCACTTCCCCATTTTTGAACACGGATGTCGTAGTGATTATCTTGTATCGTGCCATTGTATGCTGGGTGTGTGTGAAGCAGATAACTTGTCTCTTACTTTCTCAGATCTATGTATCTAGAGAAACTGTACTCAAAGAACTGCATCCAAGGAAACATCCACATATGAACATGATGTACTAGATGAGATTCTGCACTTTGAGCTGATGTTTTAGTGGGATAAGATATTTGAGGACTTGGGCAGATAAACACATTTTGCATGTAAAGAGATATTAGTTATTGCAGGTCAGAGGCCCTGCCTCTCATTATGTTGATGCACTCTTGTAATACTCTCTGCCAGGGTGCGGGCTAGAGCTAGTGACTAACTTCTAGGGAATATAATGCAGAAAAATGATAATATGTCACTTAATCTATCATTTATCAATTAGGTTACAAAATATGTGAATTCTCTCTTACATGAACTCTTCTACTCTCTATTTCTTGGAACCCTACGGAGAGGCCCAACTGTCAAACAACTGATGTCAATATTCAACAGTCATCAAGGGCCCGAAGCCAACTAATAGCCAAATAAGAGACTGAGATATAATGAATGTTTGTTGTTTTAGGCTGCAAAGTTTTGGAGGTAGTGTCTTAAACAGCAATAAAACCAATACACCCCTCAAAACTGAATCAACAAACAAAGGGAAAAGGAAAATGGCAGTGTGGTCAGGAGAGGATTGAATGTAGGAAATACGAGCAAGACTTAATGCTTCCAAATTAAAATAGTATTATTACTTAAAATACCTTTATAATAAATGACATATTAAGTGTTAAAGAATTTATAAGGGATCTGGAGGTGGAGACTATTTTAGTACCACCGAAAAAGTATTTTCTTAAAATCAGCTGACATTAAAGATTTCCACATGGATGTTTAGAGACAGACAATAGATTTTCTTTTCTTATCAGTTGTTTAAAATGATATCATATGATTTCTCCATTTGTATTTCACACGAATTTTATTTTCATTCTTCTTAATATGTGCATATATAGTTTACTTCTTTCTTAAAATCCATCAACAGTATCATTTTACGTGTGGCATAAAATTGAAGATTCTTGGCTTCTAAGCATTACTATACCTTCCTCTTCCAAAACTTTCTATGAGCAAGTGACTAGCTTGGAAAGCTGTTCCCATACACAGTGAATAATGTTCAGAAAAACTTACAAGGGACTTAGGCACAGATACTCCCCTCACACTGTTTTACTGCCATCCCACCAAAATTAGGGTGAAAAGAACCCAAAAACAGTTTAAGAATTTGTATTAGAATAAATACTTCAGGAGAAATAAGATAATTTCATATAAATACTTCATACTTTAAAAAATTATGGACAACTTAGACTGAAAAAGAACTCCTATAGCAAAGGAAACTAAATAAGATATAATAGGAAATAAAAAATATTGGCAGCACTCAGCACAGACAAGGAAGGTGAAAAACAGTTCTGATGTTCTTATCAAAAAGAAAGGAATGTTCTCTGACATTCTTAAAGAAAAAAAGTATTTTAGAAATATCATGATGTAAAACTGACTCTGCCAACCAAGTCAAAGCAATTAAAAAGGTGATTGTTAAGAAAGAAGGAATGAGGAGAACTTAAATGCACAAAATTGGTATTCCTGACTACTAGAGCTCAATAGCAAAAAGTTAAACATTAATAAAAGAAAACTTACTGAAATAAGAAGACAACTAAATATGAGCATTAAAGACAAAAAGTGAAGCACATCCTAGTGAAGTTCGTTATTTTTCAGTGGAAAGTAAGAATATGTTGCATACAATGAGGAACATAAACCATACTTTAGATCAAGCTTGTCCAACTCGCAGCCGGCGAGCTACATGCAGCCCAGGATGGCTTTAAATGTAACCCAACACAAATTCATAAATTTTCTTAAAACACTACAAAAATTATATACAGACCTATTTTTGTAGCTCATCAGCTATCATTAGTGTTAGTGTATTTTATATGTGGTCCAAGATAATAATAATTCTTCCAGTGTGGCCCAGCAAATCCAAAAGATTAGACACCCCTGCTTTAGACCTTGTCACAGCCACATCAATTGCTGAAAATAAAAGAATAATGTCTACATTCTCTTAAGAAAACAAAGGGTTACCCATTTTCATGCAAATGTAAAATCAAAACTTAACGTAAGGAACTTATTAAATACATCGTATCTCTTTCTGAAAAGAAATTACTTGTTGAGGGAATCCAGTCAACAATGAATAGTTGAAAATAAAAATGTCAAGAAAGGTGAAGACATTGTACGAAATAAATGAAACTATCAATTTCCCACTTAGCCTGCAGCAAGTCCCCTCCCAGTAGGCCCCAGGGCTGGCATGCCTAGTGGCCAGCTTCAGACCAAGCCAGAGCATCATCCAGCTGCCTTCAAGGACAACACACCCAAAGACCACACTGAGCAGACACCAGACCCCTACTAAATAAACCAAATCCTGCTCTGTAGTGTCAGTCTCTGTACAATGGCTTCTCCACTGTAGTCATGGCCAGTCCTCACAACATTTCAGGCCAAGGGTCAATTCCTCCTACTGATGTGCATACAGCAACAAAGACTCAACTACAAAATGGCACACACACACACACACACACATGCACACACACACACAAGGGACATACCTAGAGCATCCAGCTCTGGTGACCAGGGAGACTGCATCCACAGGACATCTACTACATAAAGTGACTCTACAAAGACCTGGAGGAATAGCACCCTTTCCTAACACAGTGTGGCAACCAAAATTGGAATACAAAGAAACATCCCAAATAAAAGAACAACAAAACTTCGGAAACAAAACTAAAAAAAATGGAGACATCCAATCTATCAGATACGGAGTTCCAAACACCGGTTATAAGGATGCTCAATAATCTCAAGGAGAACTTCAATAAAGAGATAGAAAACATAAAAATTGAGAGAGAAAACATAAAAAGAACCAGTCAGGAAAAAAAGGATACAATAATTGAAATGAAGAGTGCATTAGAGGGAATCAACAGTAGATTAGATGAAGCAGAGAGTTGAATCAGCAATTTAGAAGACAAGGAAGCAGAAAATACCCAATCAGAACAGCAAGAAGAAAAAAGAATTTTTTAAAAATGAGGACAATTTTAGGGGCCTCTAGGACAACATCAAGGGGATAAACATTCATTTGCATCATAAGGGTACCAGAAGGAGACTAGAGAAAACAAGGTATTGAAAACCTACAAAGGGAGACCCAAAAGAAAATAAACTTGGAAAAATACAGACATCCCAGTAAGAGACCTAAAGCTAATAATTGTTAAAGTCTATGGTTACTATGAGACAAATTAATGAGAGAAAACACAGACAAGTAAATAGTCTCAACCCAAAACCAAGAAATAGATTTTATTGTGACAATAGATCCTAGATTTAGTCCATTCAATCAATAGTATAGCTATTTGTTTCTTTTCTCTAAGATATATGAGAGAGGATGGAATTAACTTCTAGAAAGTGTCCCCATGTAGTCCAGGATTCCCTGGGAGGTGAGTGTTCTAGGAACCCATCTGCATCAGTGTACCAGCTGGCATTGTTGTGAGAAGCTGTGTTCAGCTTCAGTGAATTTGTTTTGGAGACTATTTCAACGTGTTTAACCATTTCATGAGGGGTGATTTACGTGAGCACTTTGTGGCATGGTAACGCACTTGCCCATACTGCACTGAGTGTTCGGCAGTTTTTGACCAAAAACGGCATGACCCCCATGCCCCACTCTCCCTATTCACCCAATCTCACACTGAGTAACTTTTTTGTTTGCTTGTTTCCCAGTTGAAAAAGTTCCTCAAAAGGATACATTTTGCAGATGTGGAAAAGGTTAAACAAAAACAGCAGAAATCAACAAGTTCAAAAACTGTTTTGAGCAGTGGAAAAAGCATCTCAATAGATGTATCAAATGGAGAGCACTTTGAAGGTGACTGAAGTTTAAACATGTAAGAATACATATACAATTTTATATAAATAAATTCTGGTTTTGTTTTGCCTCACTCCTTGTATTTGAGGAAATAATGATAAAAAAAAATAATAAATAAATAACTTCCCTAACCTGGTGAAGGAAATAAACATACAAACCCAGAAAGTACAGAGTCCCAAACAAAATGAACCCAAAGAGGCCCACAGCAATGCACATCACAATTAAAATGCCGAAGTTGAAAGACAGTTTATTAGTACTTTGTTGAAAATTTTTGCACCAATATGCATGAGGCATATTGACTTACAGTTTTCCGTCCTTGTAGTGTCTTTATCTGACTTTGATTTCAGAGCAATTCTAGTCTCATAGAATAATCTTGAAAGTGTTTGATACTCTTTAGATTTGGGGGTGATTTTCAGGAGAATTGCTGTTTATTTTTCTTTATACATTAGGTGGAATTCTCCAGTGAATCCATCTGGTCCCTGGCTGTTTTTTTTTTTTTTTTTTTTTTTTAATTAATTTATTTATTTATTTATTGGGAGATTTTTAAATATTGTTTCAATCTTAGTATTGGTTTGTTTACATTTTCTACTTCTTCATGATTTCATCTTGGAGTGCTTCTAGGAATTTATTCCCTTTGGTTATCAAATTATGGTGGTATACCATTTTTTATAGTATTCTCTTTGCTAAGTTGTCTTTCTATATTCTCATTTAGCTCGTTAAGCATCTTTTAACAATTATTTTATTTAAATTTTTATTGAGGTATAATTGACATATAACATTATATTAGTTCTAGGTATACAACACAATGATTTGATATTTGTATACATTGTGAAATGATCACCACAGTAAGCCTAGTTAACGTCCATCACTGTATATAGTTATATCAGTTATTTTAAGTTATTTATTAGGCAGCTCATAAATCTGAACTTTTTTAGTCAATTTTTGGAGTTTTACTGTGTTCCTTTAATTTGGCCATGTTTCCCTATTTCTTTGTATGTTTTTTATTTTGGGGGTTGGGAGGTAGGGTATTTGAGCATTTGAAGAAACAACCACTGCTCAAAGTCATTGTGTACTGGTTTTTGAAGGTAAAACCCCCACTAATTAGCCCAGCTGAAGGTTGTAAAACATCTCAAACCTTTTCTTCTCTCTTGCCCCACCCATGTCTGCTGTCAGAACTGTAGCTCTGTGTGCTGCTTGCCTCAGTTTTCAGTGGCTTCCAAACTTGCACTGGTTCTATAAGCTTCCCAAGTCAGGCAAGACAAAAACCTGTCCCTTGAGTAGCCCCAAACTATCCAGATGTTGAATGCACAGCCCACTCTTGTTTCCATTGTAAAAATATCCCCACTATATGGGTATTTCTACTGATGTCTTCATACTATGTCATGTAGGGGGAGGGGTACTAATGTCTGCACCAAATGCTGGAAATTATCCTACCCCTTTTGTTAAAATTTCTTCTTGATTTTGCAATGGCCTTGGTGTTGTAGCTTATCAGCTGGTCTCTGGAGCCCTCATAGAGTTATTCTGCTCCATATATTGTTCTCAATGCAGTATCTCTGTGGGGGAAAAAATGGCTTGTAGCTTCCTACTCTGCCACCTGGCAGAAGTCACCATTTTCTTTTCTATTTTAAAACTACAGTGGATTCTCTTGTATTTTCACCTTATCACTCTTTTCTCCTTGTTGTAGCCATCTTCTGGACTCTATCATACTACCTCACATTCAAAAGTAATTTTGTTTTTATTTTATTCTATTTTTCTATCCATCACAACTCCCACCTTAACCTAGTAAAACTCAATGTCAAAATAGGAAAAATAGCGAAAAACCTACTTTTATGTTTTCTTGAGTTACTCAATATTATTGCTACAATTGCTACATCCTAAATCTCCGTTACTTATAATCATTTAATCAACTCTCTGAAATCTTTAGCTTTAATATTATATATATTATATGTGTGTTTGCATGTATAATCTCTCTCTGCAGATATATGCACAGTAGGTATTACATGTCTAAATACAGTGGACACTCAGTAGATTGTTGCACTAATTTATGAAGAAAACCCACAGCTAGAAGTGTGGGTGGGTACTAATACAAGAGAGACAACACAGCATTTCAGAACAAGCACTTCCTTTTGCTGATCTCACTTTATAGAACTTGGAGTTTTTCCTTATCCACACATTTAATGCTATATTCTCCTGTTTGCAATGGACAGACAAGTAATTTATGCTGATTTAAAATTATCCAGTGATTCTGGCCTTAAAATTTCATCACGCCCATCTCTTCCTCAGGGTAAGTGGCTTTGAGTTTCCTATTGGTATTTGTGTATCTTCCAGAGTTAGATTTTCCTTGTAAATCTAGGGCTTTAAAGTGTTATTTTGAAGATGAGTATCAGCCTTATTAATGTTAAGTAGGTATAGCAAAACTTGTCTATAGGTCATCACAACTGTGGAGAAGAAGGCGTAACTCAGAGATTTGTTTTATCAAGATATCAGTGTGAAAAGTGAACATTGCTCCTATTACTGAGCCTTGAATAAAAGATCTGGAAGAAATATTTTAAATGTATGAACAAAGAAACAATTTTAGGGACACATTGTTACCTTGCTGTAACACTAATTTACCTTATTCCATATGATTAAGTTGCAGTGCATTTGTATTCACAGCATTCCTTTTAGATTAATGATTAGCATCCTTCACTCTCCAAAGGGAAGGGAAAGATATTTTTGGAAGTAATCATACTTAAGATCAAGGACTTGAGAATAATTGTAATCTGATCATTTCTAACTTGAAAGTATTAGAGTTTAGGAGGAGGTAAGCCACTAGATCCTGGAAAACAGCACTAATAAACCTACCTGACATTTCTTGAAATAGCCACTCTTCTCTGTGTTAGAGGTGTTACTATTTTGAGTGAAAGAAAAGGGGAATTACAAGGTGAGGTTATAGGTGGTAGATGCTGTAGCTTAAGATTGAATTTTTAAAAGACCAGAAAATAGGCAAAAATATGTATGAAATTATCTTGACACAGTATTACCTTCTGAAATCTAACCAAATTTACTTAAGTCAGTAATATTGTGATTTTTATCCAACTTGGTATTCATTCTCTATTCTGCTAAGCATATGGATTATACCTTTTTAGGATGGTTTTGGTATAGTTTTGAAACTATTAAATTATCAACATTCTAAATTGGGAAAATATCTTAGGGTTATCAAATAAGCTTCACTATACTCTTCATATGAGGGGTAAAGAAAATTGGAGAATTTTGATAATTACAGTCAAGGTTGGGTCAAGTCACAGTTATTCTTCAATAGGTAAAAGCAAAACCTTTTTTTTTCTTGCTAAGATCTAGCAAAGTGGGGAGAAGTGCTGATGGTGTGAAAGGGGATGCCAGAAAATGCACATAAAGAAAGACAGTGAGATTTTCTACAAAAGCTACTATCTATTAACCCAAATCAATGGGTCCAGAAAATTTGTCCAGTTCTATTGTTATCATTATCCTATAAAATAACATTCTAAAAGTAAATATAAAAAAGAGTCAAATAAAATCAGAACAAAATGTGTGACTCTAAAACACTGATCTGCTATTACGATTAATTTGAAAACACTACTGACCTCTTTGGCTAAGCTGTTCAGGCTGTGGGAACCGTAGAAAACAGTGTGATTGTATCAAAGGCAGTCAGTACAACCAAAAAGAGATATGAGTTGTGAGTTATTTTGTTTATAGCCAAGGGTTTACTCTCTTCCAAAAATAGATAAGATGTTGGCTAAATGTCTGTAGAGTTTATTCATTCATTCATTCATTCATTCAGAAATAAGCACCTACTATGTGCTTGGCATGCTCTAGGTGCTGAGGGTACAGCAGTGAACAAACTAGAGAAAAAAAAACTTTTTAAATTGAGTTTTAGTATACTACTATGGGGAAATACAAATAAACAAAAGATGAATTGCAGATGAACAGTTTAGGTGATAGTAAGTGCAATTGAGAAAAATAAAAGATGCAATTGAAATTTAGCTTTTTGGGAGGGTACCATGTCAAATGGAGTAATCATAGCAGCCCTCCTGGACAAGATGACATTCAGGTCAAGGTCTGATAGAATTGCAGGGCGAAGGCATGCTTTCTGGGAGAAGACCCTTTTAGAAAGTTGGACCAGCAAATGCAAAATCCCTCAGATGAGACCTTGCCTGTCACATTTCAGGAGGAGCATGTAAGTTAGCTGAGATAGCAGCGTGTACATATGAAGAGTAGTAGAAGATGAAATTGGAGAAATAATGAGTAGCCAGACTGAAGAGGAATTTGTAGATCTTTTATAGGCTCAAATCTGCTTGATAGAAAGCCACTGAAATGTTTAAAGCAATGGAATGAGGTGATTTAACATTCTGCTTGTACCCCAAAGTCAGCTCTAAGTGGGTATTTCCAGATAACTAAAGTTTACCTGGACTCTTCAGTTTGCTATTGTAACTCCATAAATGCTAATCTTACGTAGCGTTGCAGAAAAACAATAGCACCTAGGCACAGCACCTCCCACTCAATCCCTTAAATTCTAGCAAAAATGCAGAACTGTTTTTAAAAGTCACTCCAAATTACCTTTTACCTATAATTTTCAAAAAGGACTTTTAAAAACCCTAATATTTATTGAACAGCTACTATGTACCAGACACTATATGTAGCATTTTAGAATTGTTTCATGTAAGATTTTTTTCAAAACCTTATGAAGTAGATATGATTCTACATTTTACAGATGAGGAAATTTGTGCTTCATAGAAATTGAATAGATTACCCAAAGTAACATGCTCAAACTCAGATCTGCTACAGTTGAAAGGCTCTGCTCTAAATTGTCGCTATATTTCAGTGGTATATATTCAAATAGTGACTATACTAAGTGTTCTTCATTTTGCAAAGCTTCAAGGGAGGAAAGGATGAGGAAGGAAAGAGGCATAAAGGTAAATTAACATACATATACACAACTGGAAGCAATGATATCCTAGGGTTAGTCTTATGTTCTTTGACGGAGTTTAGCCAGTCTGTGTCACTCTAGCTCTCATTAGGAGTTCTAGGTCAATATTCTCAAATTCATGTCTCTCATATTCATTGAAGATGGATGCCCAGGGCCTTGGAGTCTCCTCTGGGCATCTTTTTCAAACTTCCCATTCCAGATAGTAATCCACCTGTCACTACCTTGAATCTAATCTATTAACTGTCATCTCCCATGGTCTTTATGACATTTAGCTATCCTAAATTCCATCATCCCAGGATCATTTTAGAAACAGCTAACTCACGTGAATGTCAGCATCCTAATGGAAGAGACCATTAGTAGTTTTCTGCAAACTGGGGTGCACAATTTAATCATCAGGGGGAGTGTGAAAAACAAAGTAGTTCTCGTAGGTCATTCTGGGACATTTAATGAGAAGAAAAGACAGCATTTTAACATATCTGGTACTAAAAATTTTAACATGTAACAAATCATGTATGTCAAGAAATATTATAAAAATGTAAAAAGAAAGAGATAAATAAACAATAGCTGTAAATAAATTAGAAAGCCTTTACTTACAAAGGCCTTTGCCTCTAATAATACGATTTAGAAAACAATTTATAATTGTTTTAATAGTTTATCTAACTTGTTACAAACCAAATGAAAACCAAAGGGGTCTTCTCATTAAATCAGAGGTATAGGTGCTATCTCGGCACAGCTTCAAGTACAGTAATCAAAGTATGAATTGCCAGAGCAATTCCCATCAGAAATGATTTAATTTTGGAAGCTGTGCCCCAGTGTTTCCCAATATTTTTAAATTAATGAGTTCTTCTTTTATCATTTTTCTCTATGAATTGCATGTTTTTAAAAATGTCTAGAATGCAGGCCATTCTTTTTAGACAAAATCCTTAGACTGTCTTTCTACAATAGGGTATATGCTTCATGTTTGCAATTGCCAATTTTCAAAGCATCATCACATCTACTTCACTTGGTTCTTATATCGATCCTTTGTATATGAGATGAGCACAAATATTTCTGTTTTATCAATGAGTAAATTCTTTGTTAGGTCTGACTAAGATTCCATCTTGTGACTCTGAAATGGCTGATAAATGTTTTTTGCTGCCCCCAGCTTCCAACTGGAATCTTACTTTCTACCTGTGATCCAAACCACCTTTGCTTTTTATAATAGATAAACTGAGTTAATTGAGCGTATTTCTTTTAACTTCCCAGATGTCTGTCAAGGTCCACCTCGGCATCAATTTCTTCTGAAACTTGTGTGTACTGGGGTTATTCTTCTTCTCTTGACTCTAATTGGGTTGGGTGTTTCAGGTAAGTGATGCAAGATGGTTTGTTTCTTGCTCTACTTATTCTATTTCTGTCATTAATATTAGAGGATCTTGGGGGGTTCCTTGGTGGTGTAGTGGCTAGGCTTCGGAGTTCTCAACGCTATGGCTTGGGTTCAATTCCCAGCCAGGGAACCACCACACACAAAAAAAAATGTGTATATATATATATATATACACATACATACATACACACACACACACACACACACACACACACACACACACATATATATATATAGAGAGAGAGAGATCTTAAAACACAATTTGGCCACTTCAACCTTAGTTAAAGCCAGATGGAAAAAAAAATACAATTACAAAAATTATTTCTAACAATATTTAGCCCATATCCACTTTACAAACTTCAGCCTTTCAAATTTCTCTTCCTAATTGCTCTGATAGTCTTCATGGGGTATTTCAGGTGTTTCAAGAAGTTTAGAAAAATAACAATTATGATGAAAATATAATAAATGAAATTTTAATTTCCAATTATTTACAGTTTCTTAAATACCTACTAAATTTTAGATTGCACTAGGAAATCTCTCCCATTGGATATGCACAATTAAACTCACTCTAAAGATGAGAAATTTCCCTCAAGAGTTTAAGCAATTTAAGAGTTGAAGTAACACCCTTAAGTTTGTTTATTTAGTAGATGATAACAGGTAACATGATCTCTGTGTGAGTTCATTTGTTTATATGCTTTCTTGTTTTTTCTTTGTTTATGTATGTGTCTTCTAACTAGACCCTTGGTTACTACATTGCTATTGCCCTTATCTCTGTCCATAGTCAAGCTTATTGAGATAATTCAGTTTCCTAAAGTGATAAATAGAACATATTCATATCACCACATTTCAGCATTTAATCTTCTTAATACTTTCTCTTTATTTACTAGTGATATTCTTAAGACAAAAATCATCAATAGAAAAAAGCAGTGTGGAAGCTCAAAAGAAAAGAAATGAAACAACAGGTAATTTAGTGGCTTGAATTTCTTAAGAATAACTGCAAACATTTGATCAATATCATGTATGACCTTAGTTGAGGCTCATAACAACCCATGTGTTAAACTAGTATTATCACTCTGATTTTATGTTTAATAAAACTCAGGCCTGAAAAGGTTAAGCAACTCATTAGGGTCATATAAGTAGTAAGTGGTGGCACTGGGAGCTGCACTTAGGGTCTGACTTCAGAGCCTATGATCTTAACCACCAGAACTTACTGCCTAGTGAGAAACTGCTGCTAGGATATTCAATACTTAATAACCAAACATCAAGTTAAAAAGTAAAATATACATTAGGTGGAATATTTGATGATTTCAATGACTATGTCAAGTAGTTAGATTTGATCTGAAGTCAACTAATAGAACTCAAGCATAAATGAATTCTTTAATATTGATTGTGCTAATCATTCAGAAATAAATCTTGCTGCAGTAAGTATAGCTGACCCTTGAACAATGTGGGGGTTAGAGGTGCTGACATCCCTGCACAGATGAAAATCCAGGTATAACTTTTGACTCCTAAAATTCCTAACTACTAATGGCCTACTGTTGACTGGAAGACTTACCAATAACATAAACAGTCAATTAACACATAGTTTGCATGTTATATGTATTATGTACTATATTCTTACAATAAAGTAAACCAGATAAAAGAAAATGTTATTTAAATATTATAAGGAAGAGAAAATATATTAATAATACTGCATGTAATTATTGAAAAAAATCTGCACATAAGTGAACCCAAATGGTTCAAACTCTTATTATTCAGTGGTCAACTGCATGTGTTAATAAAAATAACTATTATTGAATGACTGTAGCAGAGCATAATCTGTGTCCACATTCTCACAGAGCAGTTTAAGAAACCTGAAAAATTTTTGGAAAATGCTATTCAATAGATCACATTAAGTAGGCAAATATACCATTTGGCAATTAGAAATGTTCTTGTGATGATTTTCTCCATGGTATTTGTCACTACTTTAGTGAAATGAATTATTATTTGTTAAACATTTTGCATGTTATTTGAAGTAAATATTTAGGGGGTAAGTTTGACATTGTTAGCCAGGGAGTAGAATAGCACTGGTGATAAATTTACAGAAACTCAGAAATAGTTTTAATTCTACCACCTCTCACTGTGTGGACTTGACCAAATTTTCTATCTTTGTCTTAAAATGTAAGGGTGACTGCTTAAATTATTTTGATGATCTTTTCCTATTCTAACATTCTGTGATTTCATGTATGTTCAATATGACTGGTCACTAATTTCCAGTTGTTGGTTCCAGAATAAACAGTTAGTCTCAAAAGCCTTAAAATTGTAATAAATTGATTCATTGCTATGGTGATAACGATTTCTGAGCATTCACAATGATGCACGAGTGTGTGTATGTGGGTGTGTATGTGTGTGTGTCTGTGTGTGTGTGATTAGTTACAGTGGGGTGAGGGCAGGTTTGTAATATGACACATTTATTTCTTCTTTCTCTTTCTTACTTTAGAGAGACCAAGTGTATTAAAGTGCCCAAAACAGTGGCATTCACTCGGAGAGAAATGCTTGTTTTTTTCTCATACTCTTAAACTTTGGAATAACAGTCTAGCTGACTGTGCCACACAAGAATCCAGTTTGCTGCTTATTCAAGATCAGGAAGAACTGGTAAATAATTAAATAAAGTACTTAAGTAGAACTTAGCACTTTCTTCTAATCATATCAACATCTTTGGGCTTCAGCCTAAAGGTTCTAGGCAGATGGAAATAGTGACTTTGACTTCAAGAAGCTCACAGTTTGAGAGTAAACAGAGTGTAAGCACCTAACCATACTTTGACTAATACAACAATATACATATAGAGAGACAACTATCACAAAGAAGGAATAATTTACTTTAAGGGGAGTTAGAAAAAGCTTCACAGAGGGGGTGATACTTGAACTGGGTTTTAGAGGATGAATAGAAGAGCGTAAACCGTGAGTAGACTCAATATTTAGTCAACTTTTTCTGTTCCATTTACAGAGACTCATACAAAACCTGATAGATGATAAAGGAATTCAATTTGGGATTGGATTACATTTTGCATTACCAGAGAAGAAATGGAAGTGGATAAATTGTTCTTCTCTAAATTCTAATATGTGAGTATTAAATAAGCTAATTTTAATATTCAATTTACATCAAGATTGCATTTCAAGGTAGTAATATTATTACTGAAGATTGAGTTTTGTAGTTTTAATTTAGTTTAAAAGTTCAAAAGAGGTTCAGAAGAGATTGAGAAAATAAATAATTCTGAAGTTGGTTGAAAATTTCCATACATAAAAAGACATTAGCCCTTTATAAGAATATTTTTATCTGCAGTAGAGTCTTAGGAGACAGGGAATAGACTGACTCCTTTGGGTGGGGCACGTAAAATTTTTAAAATTCTAGCTGAAGGCTTTCGGCACACAAAAATTTTTAAGTCAAGTTTTTCAAACTTAGTGGGTCACAAACAGCATTGGACCAATTAATCCAATGGGAAAAAAATGGTAACTCAAGCACCTAAGAGAAACTACACATCCAGGGTCCAGCAGAAATTACGTAATCTATACCAAATCATTTATTATAAAAGCATAAGCATGTTTGATCGTGATTTTGTAATAAAATCATAACTCAAAGACCAGGGGTTAACTTCTGCCACAGTCTGTATTGTGACAAATATTGTAGCACATTTTAACCAGTGGTGTAAAAGAGATAATTATTTGAGGGAATGTGACAGATGGGCTGCAAAGGAAACATTAGCTGCTTTCTGCTGGGCATCTACCTCACTGCAGCTTCTTGGGAAAGATGGTCAAGATAACCGTCAATGCTCCACAATTAAATTACATATTTTAACAAAATACGCAGTTAATCATGCAGAAAAGGGAAAGGTATTTATTTCTCTCAAAAGCAAATGTGTGCAGGCATTCAACCAGGTTTTTGTAAAACACCTTTAATGGGTTTTTTAGAAGAAATGATATTAAGTATTATACTTTATGACTCTTGAGTGATTTATTTAAATTTGTATCTTATAGTTATAATGTGCTTTTATTATCGCTCTAAAAAAGGTTAAAATTTAAAACACAGGAGCATGTTGAAATTTATCTAAAATATAGTAATAAATTATTAAGAATGGAAAAGTATTAAATATTAAAAGAAATGCCGGTTTATATAACAAATTTGAATCATTTGACCCATGTTATAAAATATTTTTCAAATATGACACTTTAAACTTATTTTAAAAGAGATTATTTTAAAATAAGTTTTCCGGACTAGAATAAATTATGAAAAGGAAAACATATTCATTGCATTAAAGTCTTTCCTGATTTGTTACATGCTTTCTGGGAATTATTTTCTATATCTTATTTACATAAAAATGAAACTCTGAAATTAACTTACTTTTATTTTTTCATGTGTAGTAAAGGTTCATTTTGGTTTATTACATTATGTGTGCATGTGTTTCTTATCAGGCCATGATGTTTATTTTATTGAGGTTCATAATACAAATAAAATTTTTAAATGCTGAAATGTTTATGAAAAAAAATATAGGTAAAGTGAATGGGTTAAATTCAGTTGAATATTCCATTTTATTCCAAAGATGCAATGATGCTTTAATTAAGACAGTAGTGATCAGGTAAACCTGGAAGCTAGCAGGTTATAAAAGAAAAAGAATCAGTTAGACTCTGCTTTTATTTGAACTCTAAGTCCTGGTTTTCAAATCAAGGAAAAAAATAAAGAAATGGTGTCCAACTTTGTGGCTTCCCTGGGCCACACTGGAAAAAGAATGGTCTTGGGCCACACATAAAATACATTAACACTAATGACAGCTGATGAGCTAAAAAAAAAAAAAGGGGGGGGTCATAAAAAAATCTCACAATGCTTTAAGAATTTGTATTGGGCCACATTCGAAGCTGTCCTGGGCTGCCAGGTTGGACATGCCTAAAATAGATAATGATTCCCCCCACATACACACAGGATTGTTTTGAAGATTAGATGAGATAATATTAGAGAACTAAGCAGATATCTAATCAAGAAAAGCCTGGAAAGCAATTGAGGGCTTTTGGGAAAGGCCAGATGAGCATTTAAAAGTTTCCTTGAAAATTGAAGGATTAGAAAGGTGGAAAAGATAAAAAAATATATTTAAGGGGACTTTTGCAATAGCCCATGAGAGAGGTTCATGGTTTGTTGAGGCTGTTGGGCACTAGGAAAAAATCAGATTGGCTGCTTAGGCCCAAGGAGCTACATGACGAAAGGGAACAAAGGAACAAAGAAAAGCTCTGATGAAACTCTGCCCACTGTCACCTCTTTACTTTCTGTTTGACACAAAGAGGTGAGTCTTGAACTCAGCCCGTCCTTTCTTCCCAACCTTAATGTTGCCCGTCTCATTGTTTGACTTCTACTCCATCCTCACCTTCAGTGTAAGAGACACAACTCAAGCTTGTTGGAAACTGATAACATGGAAGCAGACACTTGTCAATCTCTGTTTGGAAAAGGGGAAAAGGAAACTTCTGACTGCATTCCACATGAACTGAGCTTTTTTCCTAGCTGCATCCAAATCCTATAAACCCGCTGTATCCATCACCCTCTAGGTCCTTACTACATTTCCCAGAACGTTTAGGCATGCCTCATTTTACTGACTTTATTGTGCTTTGCAGATATTACTCTTTTTTTTTTTACAAATTGAAGGTTTGTGGCGACCCCGTGTCGAACAAGTCTATTGGCGCCGTTTTTCAAACAGCATTTGCTTATTTTGTGTCACTGTGTCTTATTTTTGGTAATCTCACAACACTTCAAACTCTTTCATTATTATTATTATATTTGTTATGGTGATTTGTGATCAGTGACCTCTGATTTTACCATTGTAATTGTTTTGGGGTGCCATGAACCACATCTATGTAAGATGGAGAACTTAATAAATGCAGTGTGTATTCTGACTACTTCACTGACCAGCTTTTCCCCTATGTCTTTCCCTCCCATTGAGCTTCCCTATTTCCTGAGACACAACAATATTGAAATTAGGCCAATTAATAACCCTACAATAGCCACTAAATGCCCAAGTGAAAGAAAACCGCATGTTTCTCACTTTAAAAGCTAGAAATGATTTCAATCAGTGAGAAAGTCATACAGAAAGCTGAGACAGGCTGAAAGTGGGGCCTCTTGTGGCAAACAGCAGTGCTGTGAGTGCAAAGAAAAAATTCTTGAAGGAAATGAAAAGTGCTATTTCAGTGAACACAGCAATGATAAGAAAGTAAAACAGCCTTATTGGCGATATGGAGAAAGTTTCAGTAGTCTGGATGGAAGATCAAACCAGCCACAACATTTCCTTAAGCTAAAGCCTAATTCAGAGCAAGGCCCTAACTTCATTTCTGTGAAAACTGAGGGAGGTGAGGAAGCTCCAGAAGAAAAGCAAAGCTAGCAGAGGTTGGGTCATGAGGTTTGGGAAGACGTCATCTCCATAACATAAAGTGGAAGGAGAAGCAGGAAGTGCTAATGTAGAAATTGCAGCAAGTTATCCAGGAGACCTAGTTAATATAATTAACGAAGGCAACTGCACTGAACAGCAGGTTTTCAACGTAGATGAAACAGCCTTTATCGGAAGAAGATGTCATCTAGGACTTTCACAGCTAGAGAGGAGATGTCAATGCGTGACTTCAAAGAACAGGCTGATCCTCTTGTTAGGGACTAATGCAGCTGGTGATTTTACATTGAATCCCATGCTCCTTTACCATTCTGAAAATCCTAGGGCCTTAAGAATTACGCTAAGTCTCCTCTGCCTGTGCTCTCTAAATGGAATAACAAAGCCTGGATGATAGCACATCCTCTTACAACATGCTTTACTAATATTTTAAAGATACTGTTGAGACCTGCTGTTTAGAAAATAAAAGATTCCTTTCAAAATATTATTATTCTGGCAATGCACCTGGTCACCCAAGAGCTCTGATGAAGATGTACAAAAAGATTGATGTTGTTTTCATGCCTTCTAACACAACATCCATTCTTCAGCCCATGAGTCAAGGAGTAATTTTGACTTTCAAGTATTATTCTTTAAGAAATACATTTCATAAAGCACTAGCTGTCATAGATAATGACTTCCCTAATGAATCTGGGGGAAAATAAATTGAAAACGTTCTAGAAATAATTCACCATTCTAGATACCATTAAGAATATTTGTAATTCATAGGAAGAGGTAAAAATATCAACATTACTAAAAATTTGGTAAAAGTTGATTTCAACCTTCATGGATGACTTTGAGGGGTTCAAGACTTTAGTGCAGGAAGTAATTGCAGATGTGGTAGAAATAGCAAGTGTAGTAGAACTAGAAATGGAGCCTGGAGATGGAACTGAATTGCTGCAATCGCATGACAAAACTAATGAATAGGAGTTGCTTCTTATGTATGAACAAAGAAAGTGTTTTCTTGAGATGGAATCTACTTCTGTTGAAAATGCTGTAAAGACTGTTGAAATGACAACAGAGGATTTAGAATAATATATAAATTTGGTTGTTAAAGCAGAAACAGGGTTTGAGAGGATCGACTCCAATTTTCAAAGTTTTATAGTGGATGAAATGCTATCAAACAGCACTGCATGCTACAGAGAAACTGTTTATAAAAGAAAGAGTTGATCGAAGTGGCAAATTTCACTCTTGTCTCATTTTAAGAAGTTGCCACAGCCACCCCAACCTTCAGCAATCACAACCCTAATCAGTCAGCAGCCATCAACATCGAAGTAAAAGCCTGCACCAGCAAAAAAGTTGACAACTCACTGAAGGCTCAGATGATGGTTAGCATTTTTTAGCAATAAAGTATTTTTAATTAAAATAAATATGTTTTTAGTTGTAATTTTTTGTACACTTAATGGACTACAATATGGTGTAAATATAATTTTATGTGCACTGGGAAGCCAAAAAAATTGTGTTACTCACTTTATTATGATACTTGCTTTTAGCATGATGGTCTAGAACCAAACCGGCAATGTCTCTGAGGTATGTCTACTTTGTTTAAGCATTGGCACACATTTGGATACATCATCTCAATACCTCCCCCAAATATTAGGTTGTTATATCCTGCACGTTTAAGAAAATTGAGGCTCAGTGAAGTTAAGAAACTTTTCACGTGGCATGTTAGTAGTAGAATAAGGAGAATCAATGCCCAGCTTCCAAACCTCTCTTTTTAGATATCACTATGAAGTTTCTTGTTAGAAAGATTGTTCTCCAGTGAAGATAAACTTGCAGGTTCCAGAGGTTTATATTAGCTTTCCATTAAATGTTTATACCGCTATATTTGTGACTGTATTTACTCTCTGCTTAGTAATTTAGCATTCCGTTCTTTTCCTGAAAGTGGTAGGAAATACTGGCTGGAGGAGGAAAATTATGTGAGAAAATTCTAAACACTAAGAGATCCTTTGCTTTTGTTCCACAGATTACAAGTTACTGGTGACACTGAAGGAAACAGCTGTGCTTACATCACAAAGACAAAAATTATTTCAGAGGACTGTATGACAGAACATAAATGGATCTGTCAAAAAGACTTAAAAACCATCAGAAATTAAGACTGTCCTAACTCTTGATTATGCATCCCCTCTTGACTTGTTTGCTTTCCATTACAAGTCTTTGTAATTTTAACTATATATCCCGTTACAATGGCCTAATGTACACGTAGTGGCACAAAGTGAACAAATACTGAAAATTCTAAAACGACTGTGAATTTTTAAGAAGTTCATGTCTAACCTACTTGTTCTACAAATGAAGAAATAGACACATAGAGAAAACATGAATCAGTTTAAATGACAGTGATGTTCTATGGAAAGAAGCCTATATTAGCTGAGAGGAATTGTTTTTATTTCTAATCCTGGCATGGACGTGTGGCCTCCATTGATTTCTGTTATGCCTTAGCTCATCTCCAGGAAAGTTGGAGTAAATGATTTCTAAAGTCCTATGCCTAGTCTGTGATCTTTCATACCATTGCCCAACTGAGCAGTGGCAGATCATTGACTGAAGTCCATTCTCTGGACTACCGTATCAGACACCCATAACTAAAGGAGTTTGGAGAGAAGCCTTCATTCTTCCCACCATTTCAAAGTTCTTCCCATTTAAATTTTCTTATTACTTTTTTATTCTTCATATGTATCTTCTTTATGGCTCACACACAAGTTGTCGAAAATAGGTAATCAAATTTTTCATTATTCTAATGGAAAAGAAGTGATTTTTTTTAAACTCTGCTCTTGAGGAACCTGAAATAACAAAGGAGAAATGTTTATTTTGATAGATCTTTTGAGTGTTCACACTTTAAAAATAGCATGCAAAATTTTCTACAGAAATCAAACAAATGGTAATATTGAATTTACCCTATAAGGAGACATAATAAAACTTCTGAGAAATTGATATTTATTTACTCTGATAAATCTATGCCAATTTGAATTCTATAAATTCAAGTACATACTGTAATGACCAAACTATCATTTCAATTTCTGTTTTTCATGCATAATGATTCATAATATTTATTAATATAGAATTTGAACACATCAAAAATCTAAAGTATAATTTGTTTTGTACCATTTACTTAGGACATAAAATCATTTAGGAAAACATTCCAGAAGAGAACTTTATTACAAAATAATATGATAAAAGTGGGATTTTGAGGTGTTTGATACTTTAGAGGAAGAGACCTGTAAAGAACAGAAATCTGAAAAAAATTTCCCAAGATTGACAATGTACATTTCCATCTCTTCGAAATAATGTTCAAAGCAATCTTCTAGAGCAATTCAACAGTAAGACTCTCTAAGTTCATCCAGTTAGTCCAGAATTCATTCCAAACATAGATCTTTTCTTCCTCTTATATTTGTCAGGTCTGAAAATCAAGCACATACCTGTAAGAAACTTTAACCATGAAACTAACCCCAAGAAGTGAGGTTGTGGCACTGCCTTTTGTTGCATTAGATAATTAAGGAAAACTACAATCGGGTGTGATATGCTGAGATCACCCCTGAAACTCAAAGTATGAAGGTGCAATTCCATGAGGAAGGCATAGGAGTTCCCTGGTGGTGTAGTGGCTTAAGGCTTCGGTGCTGGCGCTGTCAGTGCTGCAGCCTGAGTTCGATTCCCAGCCAGGGAACTACCCACGTACAAAAAAAAAACAAAAACAAAAAACAAACAAACAAACAAAAAATCCACGAATAACTTAAATCAGCCCTCTGCATATGTGGATTCCCAACTGTGAATCCAAAATACAGTTGAGTTCTAAAAAATTGGCATGAGGAAGGCATGTCTAACCATATCCCAGGAAGATTTTATAAAAACATTAGATCTAGGGATTTTTTTTGGTTACAGTATTTGATTCAATGTTCATTGACAATAAACTAACTGCAACTCCAAGTCAAGCTAAAACAAGATACTCATTACATCATTCTAGACATGCCATTTACATTTTCTCTGTGCAGCCCATTTTCCAGGTATACCAACTCCATTCCCGAAAGACATCCTGACATTCTATGATTTCATGGTTTAATGCATGTTGTCCCACAGTGTGAGATACTCTTTTCAAACTACCCCTTTATTCCTTGCCTAGGAAAGCCTAGTAACTGTGGAAGGCTTGAATCCAATGTTAATAATTTCTTTGCAAATTTTTCGTGAAACCTATCTGCCTTTCACAATTTGTAATCTATTTTTCCCACTTTTCTGAAATATGACTTAATTTCTTCTTTGTTATATTATAATTAGTTGTTTTTATGTTTGTATGGCTGGTTCCAATTCTCTTCTGGCTAGAGTTGAACAAGTACCAAGATAGAATACGTAAAGGAAGAAAAAAGGTAGCTCCTCACTTTAATATGGTAAGGTATTAAGAGAATTGGCATATTGTCATAGTAAATGGACCTGGAAGCTGGACCAATGTTTTTTATTTTCTATGTTATATACTTGGATTTGAAGTCTATTTGCTTCTGTTTTACTTTCTTGTTCTCCCATTGAGAGAGGAGTTCTTCCATATGTATGACTGGGCTAAAAAGTAGGTATGATGGAGAAAAACTTATGAAAGGTGGGGATTTAAAAAATAAAATATTCATGATGCATTAACCTTGCTTTTTTTCTTAACCTTTGTTTCCGATCCACAGATGTGTAGGCAACCAGAAATCAGACTCTTCTATTTATCATCCAGGTATGGGTAAACAAGAGTAACTTTTGACTTTCAAACTAAACAGCTTGGGAAAAGACAATGCAAGAAGGACAGGTAAAAAGATAATTATGAAAAAGTGATTTGGGATTCTATATACCTATAGTCATGAAACAACTACCTTAACCTGGTCCGATGGGGATAGCCTCTAAGGACAGTGTAAAGCCAATTATGCTCTCTGTCTCAATCTATCAGGGCCCTTTCAAAGCAAACATTAGAGCACTGCATAGCCAGAGTGTTCTTTGGATTTATCCTTTATGCTTCAAATTTTAAAGTTCTGTTTTAAGAATACTGCATGGCTAATAATTCCTAGGTAAAAACATTCAACAGGCATAATTTCTACATCTCATTTCAACTCTGACTGAAATTGCTGTCCAGATACCTTCTTTTCTTCCCCAAGTTTTTATTCAGATATTTTTATTCATTAGTAATGATTCTCATTACAGGCTGAAAACATAGAAAGCAATATATAATTATTACTACTTTATTTCAATGTATTCTTTAGTGCTAAAGTGATTATAGGATGATTTAAATTAATCATTAATTTATAAGGTAAGTGATTTTGCCTAAGCAGCAATGGAGGTGTGGATCCAGAATGCAAACTCCTCAGTCACAATTATCTGTGCCTGTTGCTTCACTGATGTATGCCAACAATCTAGTAAAACATGTGGCCCAGGGTAGGCATTCCGTGAATCGTGAATGAATGGTGATTGATGAGGAAGTGTAAGGACTCCATGTCAAAGTTTAAACTCTGTAGGGAATTGTAAGTAGTAAAGAACAATGTTTTAGGAGATACTACATAAAATGAAAATGCTATTGTTTTGCTTTACTTACCTGTTGAAAAATTGGGATATTTTTAATGCTCAAATTAAGTCTATTTTCTCTGAAGCTACCCGTGATTGTATCAGACTTCAGTAAATGCTGTTTTCTATGAAATTTTATTGTATTTTCAATCTCGGTCACATACTCTGTATTAAACATATTATCATTATTTTCTCTCCCAATTTTGTTACATGCCAAGACAAATACAGACCTATATGGCTATTTATGGTATTTCTTTTAAAATTTTTACACTACTAGCCCCAGCTTAGCACCTAATTGAGCTGTGTCTGCCTTCTCAATAGCTCTTCCTATATTAGTATCCATTGCAGTTATCAACCAGAGACAAACAAAAACAACCCAGAGGAATAATTACTAGGACGAACTAAAATAACTTCCAAAATATCTGACCAATCAGATCAGAGCAAACAAATCAGCAGCAACTTATTCAAACACATTTCAAATTTCATTAATGAAATTATATAATGCTAAAATAAGATTATAATAGAAACTAAGTACAACTGTACTTGTTACCTGAGTCAGTTAAGTTTTTCGCTACATGACCCATCACCCCAAAATTTACTGGTTTTAAGCATAATGACGGTTTTGCTCAGTTTCTACTTATCCAGTCTTAATTCAGGTGATCTTGTTTGGACTGACTCATGCATCTGTGGGGCTGGCTGGTGCAGGGTGACCTCAGTCGTCTGTGGGGTAGATGGCTCACTGTTCACTTGACTGACAGATTCATGTGTTTTTATTCTCCTTCAGGTTATCTCAGACTGTTCACATTGCTGCCTATACAGAATCTCAAGAGATAGAAGGGCCTGGGTTTGTGACTGAACACGGCTGCCATTTTCCCCATATTCTGTTGGACAAATCAAATCAAAAGGCCAGCCCAGAATCAAGGGATCAGGGGTACACAAAGTCACATTCAAAGGGCATGGGCACAAGGAGAGATAGAGAACCAGAACTGGTGCTAAATTTTTTACTCAATTTACATATAACCCTTTAAAATCATTTCTAGTTGTCGCATACTCCACACTATATATGGAGAAATTTTTCTATTAATTGGGATGTAGGTACTACATGGCCACAAAGGTGTTTTCCAATGCAAGGATTAAATAATTCTGTGATTTCACCTTCAAAAATTACAAGAGTGGGGAGAGAAAGGGGACATTCAATCAATAAAATATGTCAATTAGTTTGAAAATATGTTTTGCCTAGGGAATGGAGTTTAGTTTTGAGGAGGAAAAGAAGTTGCAAAGTTTTATAACGCTGGATAGGACAAAAGCAGAAAGCTCTGGATGATCTGAATCAGCCACAAGCCGGCAAAAGGACATCAGGCTCTGGGGTGTGGAATGCCACAGAGTCTGAGAGGGTCCTGAGCAAGATGAATTGCCTTTGGCGTGAAAAAGATGAAATTCACTGGGCAATTTATTCAGAACCAGCTACATTACCTTTTGTCATCGAAGAGATTTATCATTCAAATCTTTCCAGATCTTTCATTGTATGTCCTATGGCCCACTGCTGTTTCATCCCTTGTTCTGTTGCTTTACTCACCTGTCCTTGCTGACTCAGGGGATGGCAATGCATAGGAGCATGGAGAGGAGTAATTGGCTCATTACTGTCTATAGTAACAATTACAAAAATCCAGTGTGTATACATACACACACATATGCATATACATGTATATATATCAATATATATATTTTAGAAACACCTACCTATGCACTGCCGACATATAGAGTACATATACACTTGATTTACAGTGATATTTAATGACATCTATAACCATATATATTTACATATTTTAAGAGAAATTATATTTTCTTCTCCATAAGAACTTATCACAGCAACAGATTGTGTTGCGTTTATCAGTCATTTCCTTCTAGTGTCATTGTCTGCAAGGACTAAGACTCAGTATGTACATCATTAGAGAATTAGCATATTCAAGTTGAACTCAAAAGATAAGTGACTCTTCACAACTAGAAAGAAAGCCAAAGATTCCCAAGTCCAACGTCCTTGTGAGAGGACATTTACATGTGACAGCTGCTCATGGCTGACCAGATAAGGTCACAAAGTTAAACACTGACAGAGCCAGTACTAGAACCTAGATCTCTCCCAAATGATCAGTCCTTGTTGGTTTTTTGTTTTGTTTCTTCCTCCTTCCAGCACGCCTGTTAGAATATTAACTACTCAACTGTACTGTTAATTTTCTCTGAGTGTCTTGCCTTCTGAGATTTTTACACGTTTCTCCTCTCAGAGCCAGCATTCGAGAGTATTATAAGAAGTATTTTTTCCTAGATGCTGCATTCACAGGAATGGTCTTACATAAATTCAGAAGTGAGTCTATCGCCCCCTTGTGACTATAATGTACAACTGCAGTGTACACTTAGAATACATCAGTGAACAGAATACAAAAAAACCCAGACTTACATAGAGTTTACCTTTCCTGACAGTCAGATTAACAATAAACAATAAAAGTAAGTAAATGTGTAAAAGGCAATAAATCCTAAGGAAGAAATAAGGTAAGAAAATGCAAAGGATGTGAAGGATGGTGATAGCATGGACTGCCATTAAATAGGATGGTCAAAATCAGACATATGTATTGAGCAAAGGCTTGAAGGGGGTGACATATTTAGCCAATAGAATATCAAGGAGATAAGTTAGGCAACAGAGTATTGAAGTGAGAGAGGAACCTAGAGAAAAGCCAAAGCCAGTGAAAAACAAATTATGACCGGCGTGTTGCAGGAACAGCAAGTAGGTAAAAATGGCTGAAGCTGACTAAATGAAAGCACAGCGAAATAACAAGATGAAATCATGTAATACCAGTGGGTCATTGTAAGGACTTTCCCTTTTCCTCTGTAGGAAGTGAGAAGCCATTACGGGGTTTATAGCAAAGTAAGGATGAGATCTGGCTTATGTGTTAGTTTTGGGGGGTCAATTTAGTTTCTGTATGGACAAAAGACCATGGAAGCAAAGTGAGAAACAAGGAGACAGGTTAGGAGGCAATTATAGAAATATATTCTATTAAATAGAACAATGTCTGTATTATATTATCATCATAACATTATATTGACAACATAGAACAATGTCTATATTTATTGAATTTAGTGTCTTAATAAAGTGGAAAAAGGTCCTAAGAAACAGACAAATCATATTAATTATTATATATACAAACTCATGTTTTTCTATAAGCATTGAACCAAAAATGCTTAATCATTTATATTAATCACTATGTTCATTCATGTTGATAATTTTCTATATAATGCGTTGGAGTTACTCAAGTAGTTTCTGAATTTCTCCCAGAGAAAACTAATCCATTTGCAGCTGTATTCTTAGTATGTTCATAGAAGGAGGAGATTTCTGGAGCTTCCTATGTTGCCATCTTGGTGACATCCATCTTCAGTGTATATATTGAGCTAAATCTTTAGAGCACCCTTTGTCAACTGGGTAATATGAGAGAATTAAGTCCCACAGAGAATAATTCACATGATGATTTTTTCAATACTTTCAAGGATGACACATACATAGTACCATTGTGAATGCATAGGAAAGAAGGTAATTCATTACGCCCATCAATAATTTAGGAATTAATTCTGTTGCAGAAGTCTGGATGAGAAGGGCAGATTTAGAGTTAAGGGCTTGTCATTGCTTTTCTTTAATTTTTCTAATACTCTTAGAGGTAGTCCCCCCAGTACTATACAACAACAGTGGAAATGTGGTCCCCAAATCTCTGTTCTCAATGGGTGATTCATTAATGGTGAACAGGGGGTGATGATTTAATTATCTTTTCCACCAATGTGTAATACAGACTGCTGAATTTTTCCCCATAAATTTACATAATTTCATTTGGTTTTCACCTGAGTTAAAATACATAATCCATACCTATTATCTTAGTCCTAGCTTACCCAAAGATATGGAACCTGCATATTAAAGCACATAAGATCTGGGAAAGAAAAATATCAAAATATTTTATAAAATATTATATACTACCATGCTAATAATATTCTGAGAGTGGAGGACTAGGACTAAGAACAACTGGAGTTTTGATACAAGTTGGGTTCACATTAGGCCTAACAGAGCTCGGATTCATGTCCAGTCCCCATTTGTGTGACTGTAACTAATGTAACAGCAATGATCAGAATCCTCACCTTTGACTTCTTGATCTGTGGAATAAACACACTGGACTAGAAGCACACTGCTTGTCTTATCCTCAGTGAACTCACACTAACAATCTCCTCCTCACACTGCCTCCTCATTTCAATCACTTCTGATTCCCAACAACATTAAGCCAGCACTGTGCGTAAAGCTCTGTACTTCAGTCATATGATTGAAATTTCAACAATAATGCAAGAAAGTTATATAACTGTGATAGCAAAGGACACAAATGACTCATATTCTCAAGCTGGGTCGTATTGTATTCATCTTTGTGGTTCAGGTGTTTTGGTCAGTCCTTGGAACATATCTGATACTCTATAATATTTTTTAATTTAATGAAATCTAAGAAAAATAACAGAGGTACAAATTCTTGAGATAAAAGCTTAGCCTATAGTCCTCCGATATTTATAGTTATTAGTGTTCTTAAGCCCTAATAGTGTCTGCCAAAAACTACTTTTTTCCTAATAAGAGAAAAGATTGCCCTAAAATAATGGATTTATATTTTAAATCTAGATATATTATGAAAATATATTAAAACTCAAGGAAAAATTTTGAGGTTGGATTTTTTTTTTTAAGTTTCACATAATCACACATCAAAAATCTTTAAAAGAAATTTCCAGAGAATCTGCTTACTAAGAATGTATATAAAACTTCATTTTATGTTGTCTTAAGGTAAATGTAACTGTAGCTATTAGTTTTATAACCTAAAAGAATCTGGCTCAACTTGGCCAATATTTAATATGAATATCACTTATATACCAGTGAGACACAAATTTTGCAAATTTTTATCTTTAGCTCCCATCTCTGCCCTGTACTCCAATTTATTCATCTGCCTACTTAACATTCCTAAATAATATATGGAGGGGGGGAGCATTTATATGTTATACACAACATGTAGAAAGTAGAATTCTTACTTCTCCATTCATTCACACCCCATCTCAGAAATTGGTTTTAAGTATTCATCTAGTAGCACTAGTAAAAATAAAAATGTCATTCTTCACTTTCTTTCATTCTTCACAGCAAGTCCAGATTACTTCACTTTTATAACATACTCCAAATATCTCTTCTCCCCTCCATCTCACTGGTTACCACCCCCAAGACAAAACTCCCATCACCTCTCAGTGTATCTCTCCCATAGAAGTGTTACCTCCCTGCTTCCATAGTTGGTTCTCTAAAACCTATTCTCATCAAAGAAGCCAAAGTAATTATTTAAAAATATTCCTCTGATTCACAATTTTTATTTGAGTGAATGATGTTTCTCCCATAACAAAATTCATTTATTGAAAAATATTTATTGAACAGCTACCATATGTTATGCAGTTCTAGGCACTGAAGGTACACTACAAAAGAAAACATAGTTTTTTTAGTGTTTGCCCTCAGTAAGCTCATGTTTAAATAGGAAAGACAAATATTGAATCAATAATCTCAAATTCAATGCAATATAAATGAGAAATTATAGGTGGTGCTATGAATGACCAAAACAAAAAGTAGCGATGGGGTTGGGAGGATTAAACCAGTTTGCAGATTTAGCTTAACAATATATTGCATTACACCTTAGGTCAAGAGTAGAGGTTTTCTAGGGAATGAAGAATAAAAGCATCATAGTTACAGAGCATAGCATAGGAAAAGCCTTGTAGTGAGAAAGACCTTTCAATTTGAGAAATTTTTTGAAGTCCACTAGGTCTAAAAGCAGGGCAAACATTTTTTGAAAAAACCCATTTGCCTGTATAACAGAATTTTGTTGAGTTCAGACTTTGTTGTTATGAACTGGAACTTGAAAGATGAAAGCAAGTTCTGAAGAAAATTTGCGTAATTCTACAGCTATTGTCAATTAAATTGAAATATAAAACTCATAGTGCCAGTTCTCTACTACTTCAAAGGGACACCTTTTCTTATTTAGAATCTTGACCTCTATCAGTTATACTGGCTCCAAGCAAGATCAGCTCCTCCTGCTGAGCCCCACCAGCCTCAGGTTTAATCTTGATAATATTCATTACATAGGCTAAAATCACTTGTCCTAGGTATTTTAATATATAGGAAAGTGAATGTAATCTGAATTAATATTGAAACAAGGTATATTTTCATCTACTTTTAGCTAACATTTTTTTGTTTGAATGCATGTTACAAAGGCATTATCGAGGCTGAGTATTCTTATAGATTATAGATACGATGAGGCAAAAACTAGCTGATTCAAAATATTAGCTTGTTTCAGCCATAGACCAATTGTTTAAAAAGTAAGATATTTCAAAGATATGGACAGAATGGTATCTTAAATGCAGATGGAGGAAGAATTGACC
This sequence comes from Lyroderma lyra, assembly GCA_004026885.1. NCBI lineage: Eukaryota > Metazoa > Chordata > Mammalia > Chiroptera > Megadermatidae > Lyroderma > Lyroderma lyra. The sequence goes on from PVJL010000889.1 coordinate 175,603, forward strand.
TTAAATACAGGATCTCCTGACATAAAAAGAAAGGAGTTGAGAAAAAATGAATTGAAATACAATCGACTGTCAGTAAACCAGTACCCATGGAGATCGGTAAATGCCAGATAAATGTAGTAATTCTTAGATTTTGTTTGTTTTTTTTATTTGTTTGTTTTGCCAGTTGCTTGAGTTCTAGTTAACCAGAAGTTTACTGTATATTTATAAGTTTGTGAGAGATGTGGAATGAAATTGCATGTGATGTTCTCAATTTTATTAATGTAATAAAATAAAACTTTGAAAAAGTAAAAGGATTCACATGTAATGCTGAGTATCTTGCCTAGCTGAGCCACCAAAAGTTTTGCTCTACAAGGAATTAATTTGTATAGCTGTGTTGTTTCTTCAAGAGCAGGCCATGATTTTTAAAAAGAGCACATTATTCTTGGTCAGGGCTATCTAGAATAATAAAGATCTTACAATAAAAAATATTCAGTTGTTTTCTCTTTGTTAGATATGGGATAATAGATTGGTAACTCTTCTCTTTACTTCTTGGCAATACTTTAAAAGTACCACAGGTCAATGGACAAAAGGAAACAGACCCCATTCAGATCTTTAAAAGGTTTTCCAACAAAGACTTTAGTGATTTGTTGACTCTAGAGTATTTTCTAATCCTGAATAAATTCTTTCTTATTTTCTTTAGCTTATAAAGGAAAATGCCTGGTTTTATAAGACCTCAGTTACATTGGGTTGGTTTTTTGGTTTTATTTTCTTTTGTTTTGTTTTTAAGTCCTGGTGGATGGAGTTAATCAGGAAGAAATTTCCCTGTTTGTGATTAACTAAATTAATCAAATATTGTGCTAATTTGCATAATTCCAGATCAATTGGGCAGAGCATAGCAAGCAACCAATTCTCTATCCTTCTTCCTGGAACAATGCAAATCACTGTCTGAAACCAAACAAATGTCCAGTGCTTTCCTAGACAATTGATTCTGTCCATAGCTTGGAATATCAATCTAACCGGAGAAAAGATGTATAAACATAGAAGAAATCACATAGATTATGTACTGTACAATGGCCATATTCTGCAAAAGCAAACATGAGGCCAGGCCAAAGAGTTTTACTTTGCTTATGTCCAGTCTCTTACTTCATCTTATATGTCCTAACACTGAGTTTTTACTAAGCGCCAATGATTGTCCTAGGCACGGTTGTTATAACTAGAGGGGACACTACTAGCATCTAGTGAGTAGAAGTTAGGGATTCTGCTAAACACCCTACAATGCACCAGACAGTCCCCACAACAAAGAATTTTCCAACCCCAAAAGTCAATAATGCCAAGATTGAGAAATACTGATTTAAGGGATCAAAGGAGTAAAGAAATTCTGTATTGACAAGACAGCAGTTCAGGGCAACACTTCTTAGAAAAGATATCAGTGCCGTGTTTCCTGGGATTTTATGACTCCAACTAGGGACATTGACCCATATTTGACAACGTGTACGTGAGAGTCGGTTACCATTTAATCCAATCCATTCCTCATTACCTTTCTTTTCCCAGGCTAAATTTACAGAAAAAAAAATATTCATGAAAGTACTTGGCACAGTGTCTGGCTTGTAATAAAGGCTTAATCAATGTTTCTTTCCTTATTTTGCCTTCTAAATTTTTTCTGATAAGCATTATCTCCTTGTATAAATCTATTACTGAACTTACTCAAAATAAGGTATCTCTAAACAATCTCTCAGAAATGAAAAAATAGGAATCTTACATGCTGAGGAGATGCTGGATAGATGGACAAATGTAAACAATCAAGCATGTCCTAAAGTTTCCGAATATTTTAGTTAGCTAATTTGAATAATACCAGTCTTGGAACTTTCTTGAATTCGATTCCCAGACAAAGAACTGCTTCTGTCACTCCCAAATCAAAAACACTTAAATGGATCACATTTGTCATTTGGACAAAATGCAAATAAAAACAAAATGGCCTCATGACTCAGCACCTCAGTTTGCTTGCTGCCTCAACCTTCATTACATACATCCTACTCTCTTCTGTTTTCTCACTGCTCTGGCCACTCCGAACCCTCGTGCTTGAGAGACTCTTTCTCATTGCTAAGTTGTGGAACATTTTTCCCTTCATTTGGAACCTGCTGCTCACTCCAACAAGAGACATGAATTTCCATTACTGACATTTTCCTGTCTTTAACATGAGCTATCACACTTTCAAGGAGGTGATTGTCCCTGCTGTTCAAGTCTGTGGTAAGCAACTCTGTTATGTGCTTTTCTTCCCCCTTGTCCTGCTCCTATCATGGCACCTATCACGTTATATTTAGCTGGTTTTGAAAATGTCTCTCCTATTAGGTTATAAAATCTCTTAGAGTGGGAATTACATACACCTTGTTAATTAATTGTGGAATGCCTAGTGCCTTTTTTAAGGTTTGGCCAATAGTTGGTGTCCAGTAATTATTTGTTGAATGAATTACAAATTTTTAAAATAAATTATCTTGCTTTTTTATATCTTTCCCTAGTTAATTACCTGGAGGCCTTTTCAAGCAATACTTAGGTTATAGGCATTGACAGGAGTCCAGTGAAAGAGGAAAATGTTAAACTTCCATGTGTTACACATAGTTAGAAATTTGGAAGTTATCCCTGAAAGGTCACAATTACCTACAAATGGATTTATACCAGAATGGCAATTAACCCAAATTGTTGAATTATGTCATATCTTGTCCCATAAGTGTCGTTACAGCAATTCAGATTAACATGCTTGATATTTACCATCAGAGGCATTGAGTTAGAAGAAAATTTGGACTGGTCTCCAGCAAAATAGGCCATGAAGTAAGCATTTTTGAAAATATAACTCAGGCATAACGCAACATATTTCCATTAAATGTATCATCACTGTAGCACTGTAATGTTAGGAAGAGGCAGAAAGTCTGATGTGTAAACTTACATGAAATAATATGGCAAGAACCATATATAAAAATACTATTTTAAATATCAAAATGATAATCACAGTGAGCTAAGTGTCCAGACTGGAAGGGTTACTCAAGGAAGACTTGAGAATGGTCCAGATGGTCACAGTGAAGTAGATCAGACCCACTCAGCTTTGATTATTTCACTTTTATGTTACTGTCTTTCCATTTAGCAAGCAAAGGAAAAGATGCACAGGAAAATAAGGATACAACCTCCAGCACCTCCCTTGTTCTTCAAACAAGTGCCTGCTTAGTTTGTTTTATCTAGGAGTTGAAGATAGAAGCAGGGAGAGATCCACTGGTTCAGAAGAATCCAGACCCCAGATTAGCTAACTTGAATACCCTTTTATTCTAAGGAGGAAAGAGAAAACCATATCTTTATAGATGTGGCTGTGAACAAAAATCAACTCCATCTCTGTGTCCCAGATATCTTTAAGTTTTCATGCTGTGACCTTTAACCAACCTCACTGTCCTTAGCAAACATACCAAAGCCTTCTAATTGATGATTACCTGTGTTCCTTAAAAGGTAGCCATAAATATTTTATTAATTATGGACAGAATGGTATGACAACCAAGATAATTATTAAACAGGTGATAGTATCAATTATAAACAATCATCCATCACTAGATGACCAGGAGGTATGGCCCCTGGCACATATAGCATGCTTTGTCTCTTTGTCTTGTCAATTACTAGTCATGAGTTATACTATTTTTTAAAAGTTACAAGAGTCTGTTAGTGGAGAATAATCTACACATATTGCTGGGTCATCTATCTGCTCCAACCCGACATCCCTGTAAGTAAATTACCGTATTATAACTTCTGTTATATTCTATGGAGTTGCCTGCATCATTCTTTGGTCTTAATATACCTTCTCATTACAGTGGCCAGTACACCTTTACCCCACCATTAAACAATACCTTATCACTCATGCCTAATGTTTAGGTTCCAAATTAAAACAAACAAGCAAAAAATCTTGGCCCCATAGTTTCATAATCTTGTCCAAATTTTATTCATTGCTGCAACATTCAGCCTATTCAAGTCAAAGTGTAACAGTAGTCCTTGGCATGGAATATAACATCTGATTAAGACTTCAGAGTTTTAGATAATAATAAAATTAAAAGCCTGAAGATTCTCAAGTGATGCCTCATTAGTACTATCCTCTTTGATCCTACCCTTCTCCAGGTAAAAAGCTCTCTAAAATTTATGTTACTTTACTATTGCATTTACATGATCTGGAGTTGATTTTGTAAATTATATCACCATATTCTTGAAGAAAATAAACTATATATTTTTGTTTCTATCCAATCACAAAATCTAAAACACATATCGATAAATATTTTTGAGCCAGTGAATAAATCTTTGTATTGAATGAATAATATTTGTTGAAATCTAAATGTTTTCTAGAGCCATGTTTCTCCGAGGACAGTAACAAAAATTTCCAGGGGGGTGGTGGTTTAGTGGTGAATTACATAATTATAAATACTACATATTTTTATTGTTATATATTCATCCCCTACTTCATCTATCCCTTATCTCAAGCTTTTAATATTATCTCTAGTAAAAGAAAATGTTATAGAGCTAGAGACGTCTGAACTACCATACTGATGGTAACATTGGACATTTGTCTATTTATTTGTATGTCTGTGTGTTTGAGAAAGTGATAGTATTTGGGATAGTATTTGGTGGTGGATGCTTAGGCAAATAGAAAGATAAAAACTGACCCTAAGTGACCTAAACTAGAATCCTATCTTTAACAATGTTGAACTTAGTTAAAAGACTGTAGCTCTAAACCCAGTCACACCATAAGTATTCATTTGGCCCTTCATGATCCATCCACTTCTACCCCATTACTCTTTTGTTGTTGTTGCTGTTACTCATTCATCCACAGGTGAATAGTGTGTGATTAGAAATTTCTTGGCAGCACTAACAATCAATTAGTGGTGAAGAAGATAAACACCTGAGAACAAGAAGGGCGAGTTGTTCCCTTATGAGGAAAAAGTGATTTCCTTTTCAATGGATTACAACATCAGGAACTGAATAGTTTATTTTCAAACTTAACAGCCTATAGACTACTTGTGTTGTGGAGCACTCAGTTTTAGTGTTGGCTTAAATGTTTCATAAAGGTGAACTAGAACTTCAAGATGTTCTCAGAAACTCTTAAACAGATTTTTAATTTCTGACAGACCCTTAAAATGGACTATCATTAATTATAAAGCTGGGAAAATCGAAAAAACATTTCCTCGTTGTTTCAACAATTTGTAAAACATATAATGTCAAATCAGCAGTTAAGGTATTGCCTCAAATTCAACTCAGTGGTGTGAGGAAAATAAAGCAATATTGTTCCATTCCTGATGAATGTCACCCAACTGGAGTAGCGGGGTAGCCAGCCAGATCTTCATCATCTTTCTCTTACCATTGACTGTCTTCTTTCCCTTTGTAAATGGTTCCCCCACGTAATTTTAGCAATATCCATGATATCAAACATAATCTATCGGGTGTAATGATTCATGAATCTATATTCACAGCTCCAACATTTATCAGAGTGCTGTATTTACTATTCTGTCTGCTAGTAACACATCCCTGTTGAACTGCAGTCACCTCATGCTTATATACCAAATTTATATCACCACGTCATCTGTATATGTATTGTGTCTTTCCTCTCTTGCTTAATTGCAACAGCATTTGCCATCAGTGTTAACCTCCCCCTCTCCCTCTTCTTCGTGCCCACATCAAAACTGCCTCAAGTTCTAACAATTGGAGGAAAACAAGATGTTGTTTGATATTGCCATTGTTCAGACTTTACCTCTATGACCTAGGCTTTGAGCAGACACCTATCTGTTTCTACTGCCACTAGTTTACTCTCATTTTTCTCTGTTTTTCATGTAATACGGAGTCATTACATTCATTACTCTTCAAAATAACATCCAAACTCCTAACATAAGAAATACACTTTTTACAAGCCAACTACAACCTTTTATTAGTGGGCTTATTGAATGTCATTTTGTATCACACTTTTTTCTTCACCAGAACTGAAACTAGCACTGTTTTTAAAACACATACAAGTTTGATTATAATTGTATAAAGTATTCAAAAAGCCTTACTTCAATAACAATTTCTTCAGTTTCTACTCTACCTGAAAAATTCACAATCATATTAATATTTCCAACTTTAAACCTCCTTATTAAATTATTTTCCAACTTTCCCATTTATCTTTTTAATATGATTCCATTGAGCATTGCTTAAAGTTTTGATATAGGATAGTCTTTGTATCACATGGTATTGCACTTTACATTGAGTGGACAGTGAACTATTCTAAGAAAAGAAGTGGTCTGAACTGAGATACACTGTGTTCAAGCTATTTTTTTTTTGTTTTTGGCATTTTGGGGATTTTTTAGACTTCAATACCTTTGTGTTCATTTAATTTTACAAGTTAGTATTATAACATTTCCAATAATAAGACCAGATTTTTTTTAATGCCTAATATTTTGCCAAACTAACTTTGTTGTTGTTTCTATTATAGCAGCTAGGAATGGTTTATTTATCAACTCCTACATTTGTCTTTCCATTGTGTTTCCTTGCAATGAAGTGATTGAATTTGTATGTAGAAAAAGGACGTATAAACCTTGTAAAATGTGATGCTAAGCAAAAGTCCAGGGGTCTGACTCTTTGGGTTTTCTTTTCAGAAGGATAACACTGAAGTAAAATAACCTTAATGAAAAGGTATTAAACAATTAGTAAATGCTAACTTTTGAGGTAGACTTAGTCACATGTAATTGTGTATTTGTCATTAAAACCCTAGAAGGTAGGAATTATTTTTCCTCACTGTAGATAGATAACTTGAGCTTCAGAAATTACGTTGAACTGATCATTCCAGTAATTTAGGTCTAACACTAAAACACAGGGCTTGCACTGCATCATTCTTTTTCTTCTAGCTTTCTTAGACTAAAGAAATAACTTCCTGCAATGTTGAATTTTAGGTTATCAAAAGCAGTTGTCTTTCAAAAACTCTGACGGCTTATATGGTGTGTTCTGGCAGAGGAATCAGAGCGGAAGCATGGGGTGAGACGTGAAACTTTTATTTGAAATAACGTAGGAATGATCTGAAGAGATATATGAGAAAATGAGGGGAATTGAGCTCAGTGGGGATTTAAAGGCAAAGTGGGATTCAAAGTAAATTTATGGGGGTGAATCTGATCAAACTGAAATATTTCATTATTCCAATACAATATACCTGGAATCCCATGGCAAACTTCATGACACCCCCTCCATTTACACAGCTTATTAACTGCATGGAAAAATGACACGACTTCGTCTGCACTTCTCAGAGTCCCACGTAGATTGAGGAGGGTAAAACAAGAGAGCCCCCAAAGCACCTAATCGCACCCACTCTCTCTCCACATGGGGGTAATCTAATTATCTATATAGCAAGAATTTTGTGTATAAACACACTGGAAATTACTTACTCTTGTTTTCACATATTGCGATTCCAAACACCAAAGGAAAGACTCGTTAGAGTCAACATTAGACAAATTAGATGCATCCATTACCCAAAGGGACCAATGGGGATGAACCTATTGAGCAGGTGACATCATCATTTCTTTCTTATCTAACTTTTGTCTAACTGGTGATTTGCATTACAGGCTCAGTGCCCTTACTTTTAAGACATTAGAGAGAATGAAGAAATACATTTTCATTGATAAACAACTTCAACAACAGACTTTGATCTGGCTTTCAAGCAAACAGGAAAGCCATGGCTGCTTTAAAAGTGATGGTCAGCTTTTCAACAATGCCTGGGAGGTAAGAAGTGCACAGAAATAGGCTTTCCTTCTTCCTTTGACTATATACCTTTCCTGCCTCTCTCCTAACTAATCTAAAACATGAATATTTTTCCTGAGACCTATTGCCCCTTTCTGAGTCTGCTGTAGTCATAGGCCTGTGGGATACTAGTCCATACCATCGTTCTTGGTGCTTGCACGTTAAACATAGTCTAGATATAACTCCCCATGTAAAGATTATTTGCCTTACTGTCTTGAGCACTTCCACAGAACCAGTCTATTTCAGTAGATAAACCAGAAATAAGAGAGGGAGAGAGAAAAGAAAGCTAGGAAACGTACATTGGAGCCAGACAATACGTTAAGGAAGGAGGCCTTGTATAGGTAATTGATTCCTATTCAAGGATGGCAAGGAAGGTCAAGGAAGAGCATCTAGTCATAGACATTGTGTCAGTGAACCACTCTTCCAATACCCTCTCAAGTCAAAGCATAAAGGCCTAGCTTTGCTTGGTCAAAACGCAAATAAGATGACATTTGACCTTGAAAGTAATCACTTCCCTTTTCCTGTCCACACTTAGGTAAATCACTAGGCATTCCCCCTTCCTTCTGATTTTCTTTCTTAGCAAATAGCAGTCCACCGCCACCCTAGCCTCTGTGTCCTACATTGTTTCCCTCCAGAAACACAGTCCTAGATCATGATATTTCAGCATGCCTTGATGGCTTCTGAAATATCCTGGACTTTTCCTCTGTGTCCTTCATCATCACCACTTCCTATTCTTGTCTTTTGGGACATAAAGCTAATCCACGTCAAAATAAGGGGTGAGTGGCAACTCAGTATGATATTTAATTTTAATGTGAATATTTTTCACATTGCTTTGCTATTATGTAGTGAGGGAAACATCTTTAAATTATTCCAAACCTATCCCTCACAACAGAAGGGCCTAATAGAGAAGAGCCTTCGTTGCTATGTAGAAAATTCATAATTTTTCATTTTCTCTCCCAAAACATCTCCCCATCTTTCTTCTTATTGGATTCATTACTGATCACTACTTCAGTTTGTCTGATCTTACCCAATCTTTTTTCCATAATTGTGTGTGTGTGTGTGTGTGTGTGTGTGTGTGTGTTGGATTGGGAGGGAGGGGTAAGCAAGGGGAAAAATAAAAACTTGCACTGAAGGAATAGTAATAACTTGCTCTAATTTAAGTGTGCTTTGGGTCCTCACATCTTATGTTAGTGTCCACCATTTGTAGTTATTTACACCTTGAAAACTGACCTCCTCAGAAATATTTTGTTATGAAGAAGAGAGAGGGTCACCTTCTGCTTAAATAGGTAAAATGAGAGTTTTATACTGAATCAGTGGATCCCAAATGCCCTCTGAATGTTATTTGCCTCAGTACACTAGAGCATCTCTAACAATTCATTTTTTTATGCCTCATTCCTGACTTCTTAAATCAGAATCTCTTGTATGGATACTAGTTGGTTTCAAGTTTCAGCTTCCTAGGGGATTTTTATGCACAGTCAGTTTGCAAACCATGTAACTTACAATGGTTTTCTAAGTTTACACTGTAAAAATCTATGAGGCCTGACTATTGTTACCTCTTACAATACTTTGCCAGGAATGTTCAAGAAGTTTCATGGCAACTTTCTGTTCTATCCCATGAGAAAGTCTTTGTTTACTTTTTCAAATTAATGCCAAATAAAGTAAAATATAACTCTTCATATGAATTGCTTGGAATTCATGCTTAATACCAGGCCACATAAATACAATTATCTATCTCATTTAGTATACTTGAGATTAATTGTATGTTTTATTTCATTATTACATTGGACTGTGAAAGATTCTTGCAAGGATAGTATGGTTATTAACCATTTAATTTAAAAATTACACATTTCAGGTGTTTTTATAAATAATAGTAGTTCCAGTATGTCTTTCATACCTAGTTTCACTTCAGAAGAGTACTGTTCTTTCATGCTTTACTATTCATTATGACTTGTTGTTCCCTTGTGTTCAGGGTGGAGATGAAGAGGACATTTTACTCACTGCATATATTGTTGGAGCATTCCTTGAAGCTGGGCTCAATCTCACCGTAAGGATTTCATCATCTTCTTGTTTCAGTCAGCTGGATGCATATTAAATAGACTAACGGATTCAGAGTGATTTGAAATTCTTGGACTGGATAAAACATCAAAAGAACATTTCATGCATTAACTCTCTTTCACTTGGTGTTACTCAAACTTTTTTCATTTATAGAAACCTTTGATGAACACTGTTGGGTTTTTCTCTAGGGAAAACACACATATAAACACATACACAAGTTTTTCATATCATTTCTGGTATTTGCAGATCTCCTGAAGTTCAGCCATGAAATTCAGATTAAGAACTCGTGCTCTAAGTATAAACATAACCTAGTATTCTATTTGTCTAACCAATTCAGTGCGTAAATATTTCAATCTAAGCGTTGTTCATCTTGGCTGCCTCCCAACCCAAAGGTCATATTATCTGATTGCAAAATCTGTTCCTGAAATAAGATATACATACTAGAAACTTTCGGGGTCATTGGTATATCTCAAAAGCCATCTTTAGAAATACAAGCTTCTACATTAGGCATTAGAATAAAATAGCCTAGCCTAAAAATAGATTTATAATCTTTGCCATATAGAAGAAATTTATATTGTTAACTAGAATATGACTGATCTGATGTAGAGACTGCCACTTTCATATGACCAAATTTTTATTTCTCAAATACTAGTAATTTATTAAAATTAATTTTAATGATATTTATAAAGTATAATACATAGGGATATATGAACATGTTTGTATGTAAAATATACTTCAAGGATGTGTTACTTATTATGTACAATCTGAAGAATGATCAGTTTGAATATTCAGCAAGTTTATAAAGTATTCAGATATTATTTTTAAATCTATTATTCTTCTTCATGACTAGTTCCCTGCTCTATGACGGGGGCTCTTTCCTGGAGAAGGCATTGGAAAATGGTATCACCAATGGCTACAGTCACGCAATGCTAGCTTATGTTTTTGCATTAGCTGGGAAAGAGGAGAAAGTGGAATTCTTACTCCAGATCCTGGATCAGTCTGCTACAAAAACAAGAAAGTGTATTCATTCACTCTTGATAATGGAGATGACCTTGAGAAGGAAGTGGTGAAATTTACTTAGCAATCATAGAGGAACCCTGTCTTCACTGGTATGAGTCTATTTTTCTTATACAGTTTCTAAGTGGTATTTTATCGTTTTCTCCTACTCTTTTTGTTTATTATTAATTTTATTTTTCAGTTGCAATTAACATTCAATATTATTCTATACTAGTTTCAGGTGTACAGCATAGTGGTTAGACATTTATATAATTTACAAAGTGATCACCCTGATAAGCCTAGTACCCACCAGGAACCATACATAGTTATTACAAGATTATTGACTATATTCCCTATACTTTACATCTCATACCTATTTCCTAACTACCAATTTGTACTTCTTTATCCCTTCATCCTTTTCACCCAGCCCCCCAACTGCCCCCCATCTGGCAACCATCAGTTTTATCTCTGTGTCTATGAGTCTATTTTTGTTTTCTTGTTCATTTGTTTTGTTTGAGTGACCCTTTATCTTAAAGAACATTATATATTTTCTGTTTCCTGCTTTCTCTTTTCTGATAGTTTCTTCTCAAATGAGTGAAGTAAAAGAAATCAAGCAGGGTGACCATGCCACAGATAATAAGAATTGCTTGTAAAACTTAATCACATACCATTTCTGACCTTAGGAAGTTGCTATTTAAAGCTCTATTAGTTTCTTAAAGCTGTCATAACAGAATACCATACACTGGATGGCTTAAGCAACAGAAATTTATTTTTTCATAGTTCTGGAAACTAGCATTCCAAGATCAAAATTGTCAGCAGGTGTGGTTTCTCCTGAGACCTCTATCCTTGGTTTGTAGATGGCCATCTTCTTTCTCCATATGCACCTGTTTTGTTTTGTTTTGTCTTCTATGGGCACGCATCCCTGGCATCCCTTTCACGTGTTCAAATTTCTTCTTTTCATAAAGACACCGGTCAGTCAGCAGCCAGATTGTATTAGCCCCCACCCCCCACAATGACCTCATTTTAACTTAATCACCTCTTTCAAGGCCCTATCTCCAAATATAGTCATATTCTGAGGTTCTGAGAACTAGGGCTTGAATGCATGAAGTTTGAGAGGAACAATTCAGCTCATAACAGAGGCCGAGATTGGAATTTGCAGCATTCTTGTGCATAACCAGCTCCCTTGGCAGGGACTATAAAATTTTTTTGCTTTTTCTCAGATAACATGATATATTGGGAAAGAGCAAAGAAACCCAAGACAGAAGCATCCCCATTCTTTACGCCTTGGGCCCTTTCTGCTAAGACTGAGAAGACTCGCTACGTGCTCTTGGCTGTCATTTCCCAGAAAACTCCTGACCTCACCTACGCCAGTAAGATTGTGCAGTGGCTTGCCCAACCAATGAATTCCCATGGAGGCTTCCCTTCCACCCAGGTGACTGGTGTGGGTCTGGTAATAATAACAGTATGTTTAATGCAAAAGACACTACAATAAATTAGATAACCAAGATAATTATAGGAAACTCCTTCTGGGATGAAGCATATTTGCTGTCTGACTCTTATTTACATTTAGTTAATTACTTATTGGGCAGTTATTTTGTATCGGGCACTGTACTAGGAACTCTGTACACAAATGAATAAAATGAAGCCACTTTTCAAGAAATTTGTGCCCCATTTATACCTCCATTTATGTAGTAAAATAGAATGTAAGTCTAGAAGTGATTGTCGTCACAAGCACCAGAGTCTTGATGATAACTTAGATATATGATTATCCTACGGTCAAACTATTAATACATATCCACCAAGAAGAAATTTCCTATCTCTGTGACCCATATGTTGAGAAAAGCAAATGAAATAAATGAATAGCAGAAGGAATGGGAATGAAAAACAATGAGGAACGTTTTAACAGAAAAAAATATTTTTTAATGTAAAGAAATGCAGTTGGGGAAAATCTTCACTTCCCTCTTTTCTTTCCTTCTTTCAGCCTCAGTTTCCAAGTGAAACCAATTGTTAGTGAGTCTCCTGGCATCCTTTCCGGATTCTGACCCCCCCATCTTTGAAGGTTGATGGGCATAAGCATTATCCAAGGCAGCCTGATTATGTAACACCTCAACTTTTTTAGAAAAGATTCACTATTTTCAACAAAAGAGATTATGCTTCATATAATCCTTTAGAAAACTAAAATCTGATTAAGATTTGCAGAGGGAGAGGAGTGGGGGAAGCTAAATATAAGGTGATGGAAAGAGAAGTCACATTAGGTGGTGAACTTATTATACATCAAGTTGACAATGCACTGTAGAATTGTATGCCTGAAACCTATGTAATCCTTGCTAACAGATGTCACCCCAATAAGTCTAACAATAAAAATGAATTTAATAAATAAATAAATAAATAAATAAATAAAAAAGATTTGCAGAGGGAAATTAATTTATTTGGCATCGACCAGCACAAGCCAATATAGGTTCCTATTCTTTAGGATATTGCTTCTTGGTGTTCCATTGACCTACCTGTCCTAGGAATATTTCTATGAATTGATTCAAATAAAGTTCATGGTCAAATTGTGACTAATGTTGCAGCATAAAAGAGTTTGGTCTGGTGCTTGTACTGTTCTGTGCAGGGCACTGCTGTCTGTCTTCTTGCCGTAACCCGCTACGTGAACTTAACCTTCTCTAATGGTGAACACACTGTCACCTTTATCAGTGAAGACTCCAGGGAGATTTTCAAGGTTAACAGTGACAACCGCTTACTGGTCCAACGTTCAGAACTAACAAAAGTGCCTGGCCAGTACACAGTAGATGTGGATGGACAAGGCTGTGCATTTATCCAGGTAACAGAACGCTACCTGAGAGGGAGATGAACATTTGCCAGTAAAAAAATCGGACTGCTCAGTTATGTATGAAGTGTTATTTTAACATTTTTGCATATTTCCATGATTATTTCTACTATTTCTTTCATTGATATTTTTCTACTCAATAGCTGAATGTGCAAGTAATTTAATGAAGAGGTATTTACTCTTACAGAAAACTGGGTAACTGAAAATTTTCGTGATAATGTCACTGTTATGACATATTCTAATATTTTTATTAATGATGTTAAAGATTCTTGTGTCTTCTGAAAGCTTAACAATTGTTTTTAGTGTTATTCCTTTATAGTAAGATGTAAACTAAAGTGCATTATTAATGAAAATGAGAAAAACAATAGGATAAATGGATGGATTTTCTTTTAATTTGCTGTCTTTTCCTGGCTACCGTTAGATATAATGTGCTACTACCTAAGAAGGCATCTGGATTTTCCCTTTCCTTGGAAATGGTAAAGAAAAACTCTTCAGGTATATTTCAGAGTAATTTTGACCTGACAGTAACTATCAAGTAAGTGTCCCATTTTAATATCAACTCCTAGGTTAGAGAGAGGGTAATATATCAAAAATGAATGATTTTAAACAGTAACAAAATAATAAAATATGAATGATGGTAACTATGATGATTCACTTGCTGGTATGTAATTTCTATAGGATAGTCACTTTATACCTCTCTGTGCAGACACCACAATCTAGCACATCTGAAGTCAGAGCTAAATTATGCAAGTACAATTTTTACTCTATGCAAGTATGTATAATTTACAAACTTCTGCCACACTGATATTTCAGCAATGATTCTATTTTTTGTGTGTATTTGTAGAAATGGTATCATTTTTGGACAATATAGACACTATTTTGTATCCTAAAGACCAGCACAGGTGGGATGATAGGAGATAACCTACAAGTGCTTATTTTATAACTGTACAAAGCAAAATTTTAGATATTTATTTTTCAGAATAGAAAAACAAAATAATTCTCTTAAATTCAAATATAATATTTGGATGCCAAAGAGTTTTAACCTTAGTTCATGTGTAAAGAAGCACTGAGCAAAATTAGTTTGAAAGATTTTCTTAAGATTTCCAAATGATAATCTATCTCATGAGTGCCAGAGCTAAAATCAGAACCAATTAGCAGTCATTATGTCCCTTAGTTTATAATCTATTTATGTGGCTTCTACTTGTTTCTATGAAAACATCGTGGCACAAGAGAACATCCCATAAGATAAATTCCTGACAATTGGTTAAATAAAAGTTATGAAGCACTCAATACTGGGATGGTACCTCCAATGCTTATCTCCCACCCCTCTCTGCCAATTTCTTCAAAGCTGGAAAACAATGACCAAGTGATGAAGGTTGAAGTCAAGAATGACCATGTTCTTTTCTACTTGGAAAATGTAAGTTGAGCCTTAATTTTTTTTCTCCCATGGCTTTCTTTTCTTCTAAGGGTAATTGGATGATCTTATTTCTCATAGATATACATGACAGGGTTGGTAAATATATGTATATGACATTAAAGATGATCAGTGCTCTACTATCCCAATTAATCATCTTCCCCCTATTAACTCTAATGTTATTTCATGTATGCCTTGACTACCTGCCTAGACAATTATTAACTTTAGAAACATAATTTCCTTGTCTTTCATTCCTCACGGCATCTAGCATAGTCTGGTCACAGAGTAGATGTATAATTATCTTATAGTTTGACTTGAATTGCAGTGAAGGCTAGCATGAGTTTTAAAGTCATCTTTTCTATGTGTATATCATTATCATTCATGTCAATGCATAAATTACTACTTTCAATTAAATTCCTTGTCTCTCAATATAAGCAATGAAACTTGAATTTTTATACAATTTAATGTTACCTGACTCACTATTTTGTCATTATGTAAGATTGTGTAAGAAAATCTTGTCCAACCTGCGGCCCTCGGGACAGCTTTGAATGTGGCCCAACACAAATTTGTAAACTTTCTTAAAACAATTCGAGATTTTTTTGCAAACTTTATTTTTTAGCTCATCAGTTATCATTCGTGGTAGTGTATTTTATGTGTGGCCCAAGACAAGTCTTCTTCCAGTGTGGCCCAGGGAAGCCAAAAGATAGGACATCCCTAATGTAAGATATTGCTATCCTAGATCAATTTCATTGGGTAAATCATGAACTTCTGGAGAGAATTTGCTTAGCAATTTTTCTTTCTCTCTCAGTCTCTCTCTCTCTCTCTCTCTCTCTCTGTTTCTCTCTCTCTCTCTCCCTTTTCAAATCTGCTCTAATTTACTTGTAATTTATATCTTTATAGGTTTCTGGTACAGTAAACAGTTTTACTTTCTGTGTTGAGCAAAGTAACCTCGTGTCCAACATTCAGCCAGCCCCAGTCATGGTTTACAATTATTATGAAAAAGGTAGGCAGGCAGCAACCATGCCCTGAAGCCATTGAACATGATATCTAAGATTCCCTGAACTACCAAATTATCCAAAATCATCCTTAGCCTGTAAAGACTAAACAATAAATCGTTTTACTTTATATATTGTTTTTCTGGTTCGTGACGTATCTTGTGATGAGGCCAGTTTCCAGGTACCAGAGTTATTCAACCTAGAATCTTTTTGATGTTGTTGTTGTTGTTACGGCAAGACATGCCATTTCATGCTACATTTATGACCTTCGACTTGAGGAGAATGGGCGACATTCTGAATAGGTACAGGAAAATATTTATAGATTAGATTCCAAACCAAATTACTAAGATGGTGTGCAGACCAGAAAATTTTTTCCTTGATTGCGAGTACTATTAATTTCTTGGTAACTGTCATACAAAATTTGTCAAGAAGCATATGATTTCTAGCTCTGTCATTTACTAAGTGAATGTACTTCATCAAGTGCCTTAAATGTTAATAAGAGATTTTTGGATTTAGAAAACAAAGAAGTAATTGATTCTCTTGTAAAATCACTGAAAAGATTAGACCTACTGTAGCTACAGTAGTCTGAAATAACCTGATTGTAGAAAATTGGAGGTCTAATAAGGATCAGTTTTTCCTTTATTTTCCAAATGAGTATGCCATTGATTTTTACAATGTCAACAGTATTTCAGTTCCCCAGTGAGACAAAACAAAGCACAGGTAAAGGTAAAAAAACTTATATACATTATAGACCATTGAAAATATATTCACGTAAATGTTACACTCGTATGTGTGTGTGCGCACATTTGCGTGTATAATACGTGTTTGTATATCTATATATTTATGTATATCTATTTATTGTTTAAACTATGTTTTTAATTCCCAGGTAGAAAACTATTTATTTTGAACAAACTTATTCTGTATCAAACCTGGAAGGAAACCATGGATACTCTGTAATCTGCTGACTTCCTCCCAGCTTTTATTTCTTTATTATCCCATTAAATGCTGTGATTTTGCATTTGAGTCTATGATTTTCTTTTCTTTCGGCACTTTATTCATAATTTTCATCCTGGAAAATGCAGGGCTTCATTTGATAGCAACTCTAAAAATTTACTTTATTGTTGTCAATTCTGAACTGAAGTTTTTAGACATTCTGGCATCACAATATGGAATCCCCTAACATTCAGAGACAGAGAGAAAGGCAAGATTGATGAGGGAAAGCAAAACAGACTACGTTGAGGGGACTTTATGTGAGCTCAAGAAAATAAAAATAAACACACAAAACACAACAGAAACACACAACCTCTTGTCAATAAACGATCATCAAAGAATGGAGGGGTGATTACTTATAGTCATAAATTAACCAATGGATTTACTGAGTTCATGCTTATTATTGAGAGGGCAATCCAAGGGTATTTTATCCCTTCAAAAATTATTTTACTGTTCTAAGCTTGTCACTTATTACTGATAAGCAATACTAAATGTGTATCATTTGCTTACCTTAATACTATTACAGCAACGAATTAATATGGAGAAGAGGGAAGAAATGAAAACAATTTCTCCACTAACTTTCACACAGGCTCTGACTCTGCTGTGATACTGCTACAGACAACAAAGCCATAGATAAAACTCCCGTTGTGGAGTTAGAAAATTCAGAGACGTGGTGTCCTAGACTCTATCAATATCCAACAAATTTAAGATACAGTGTTTTAATAGAAGATGTTAGACTTATTTATTTTTGTAATTTCCCTGCCCAATGAATACTGCTAATAATACCTAAATTGCGACTGGCCCTTAATAAATGTTTATTAATTGGTTTATTATAGATGAACTGTTAGATGTCAGTCTGTGTCTGGTGCTACAAAAGTTTATTTCACTGTGTTAGGAATTCCTTATGCCATCTTAGTTCTCCTGTTTCACCAAAACATAGCACATCACGTTTGTAGATAACACCTCAGTATTTATATTTTTAAAAGCACCCCAGACTTTATAGCTATTCAAGGATTCCACTCAAGAAAAATGTGACTTTTCTAGTACATTTTGTGCTAAAGATTCAAGAAAAATGAAGGGAATTTACTTTGTGGTAAATAGTCTCTTGGTGGGAAGCTCTTTTTTTTTTTTTTTCAAAGTAAATAATCAATTCTTAGTCCTTATTTTACTTGGCACGTAGTCAATAGTTAGTCTGCTCATAGAATAAAATTGTTCCTCAAATTATAAGCAAGCATGGAGGGTTTGCAGAATCAAATACTTGCTGGTCAAAGCACAAAGGAAATCTGAGATGTAATGTTGACATTTGCAAAAATTTCTTGGTGTCACAATGAGCATTGGAGGTAATAAGGAAGTGAGAGCAAAATAGTTTCTAAAGCGTTGAAGACTTTAGATGAACAATACAGATCTGTTACTTACCTTTTTCATTGAAACCTCTCTCCAGTTTATTTTGGACAGAAAAGTCATTTTGCCAGTCCAAATTATAACAGAAAATAAGGCATAAGGAACATTCCACCTTAGGAGAGTCGAATGGGAAATACCAAACTACAATGTGTGTGTGTGTGTATGTGTGTGTGTGTGTGTGTGTGTGTGTGTTTAAGAAGAGGTCTTACTTCTCCCACAAAGAAATACAAATGGCCAGCAGACATATGAAAAAATGCTCAACCTCATTAGCTATCAGGGAAATGCAAATCAAAACCACAATGAGATACCACCTCACACCTGTGAGAATGGCTGTTATCAACAAGACAAGGAATAACAGGTGCTGGAGAGGGTGTGGGGAAAAAGGAACTCTGGTACACTGCTGGTGGGAGTGCAAACTGGTACAACCACTGTGGAAGGCAGTGTGGAGGTTCCTCAGAAACTTGGGAATGGAGCTACCATATGACCCAGCAATCCCCCTTCTGGGGATCTACCCAAAAACTTGAAAACCTTTGTCCGCAAAGACTTACGTACTCCAATGTTCATCGCAGCGCTGTTCACAGTGGCCAAAACATGGAAACAACCAAAGTGCCCTGCGACAGATGACTGGATAAAGAAGCTGTGGTACATATACACAATGGAATGTTACTCAGCTATAAGAAAAGATGAAATATTGCCATTTGCAACAAAATGGATGGACCTGGAGATCATCATACTTAGTGAAATAAGCCAGACAGAAAAAACAAAGAACTGCCTGATTTCACTCATATGCGGAATATAAAACTGAAAGCAACAAAGAAAAAAGAAATGCACAAACAAACAAATAACCCATGGACACAATCAATAGTTTAATGTTTATTTGGGGACAAGTAGGGAAGGGAGGGGAGAAAGGGGAGGGGATGGGAGAGGAGTGGGGGAGCTAAATATAAGGTGATGGAAAGAGAAGTCACATTAGGTGGTGAACTTATTATACAACAAGTTGACAATGCACTGTAGAGTTGTATGCCTGAAACCTATGTAATCCTTGCTAACAGATGTCACCCCAATAAGTCTAACAATAAAAATAAATTTAAAAAAAAAGGAAGAGGTCTTTAGTAAATCAGAACACCATGGAGTATTTCATGCAGGATGTATAGCTCTGGTTTGAATGAGGTTTTTGCTATCAAAGCATTATCGGGCACTTGCTCCTCTCTCCCTTCCACACAAAAGTACTTTAGGCAGTGGGAATTCATTCCCTCTACCATGGTCTCATACACTAATCATGCTTTTTTTTTTTTGCATTTTGAAAGAAATTATGCACATATTTAACTGGCATCTGTAATAATAATTTCTTTTTACTGCTTCCTAGAAATCCCATCCTCTTTGGCCTTCTCCTCATTTCATTATTTTTGTCTTCTTTCTCTCTCTCTTTTTTTAGTCTGAGTTTCTTTCCTATTACTGTTTTATTTTCTTCCAGCATCACATAAATATTTTATTTCTTTCCCCAATATATACATTTTCTTCTCACTTTCTGAAAACTTATTAACTTTTTTTGGCTCTACTTTCTTTTCCCAAACATTAAATAAAATTTTTCTTCATGATTCTAACAAGCCCTCTTTTCTTCTCACTATACTAAAATCTAATGATTTAAATTACCATCTGTACTTTTATGATTTTCAAATACATACCTCTCTTTCTGCATTTTAGCTCCATATATGCCACTACCTACTGTATTCTTTAACCAAATACCACACAGGCACCTCAATAGGATCCATTATCTATCCCCAAACTATCTCCTACTGAGACTCTGTTCAGTCTGTGAAAATATCATCACCAAACGATCACCTAAGTATCAACATTAACTCCTTCTCTCTCTCATTCTATTAATTATTCTTGATAATTTATCATTGTTGATCTACCTCTGGAATGACTTATGAATTCACTTGCTTTGATCCACCATTGCTGTGCTGCCTCGGTTCAGACCACTGTTCTTGAGTGCCTATATGTGCCAAACCCTGTTTTAGGTGCTTTTCATCTGAAATAATAAAATGAATGAAAATAGTAACAATGGCTGCCTTTTGGAGCTTACGGGCTAATGGCGGACACAAAGGATATATGTAATACAATCAAACAATTCACACAAACAAAATCAACATAATAGATAAACAAAATACAGGGAATTTGAAGGTACTAAGTATTATGTGTCATTAAAAAATGTAGAGATAGGTAAGAGGATCTAGAATTCCCAAAGAGATGGGAAGAGGGGAAAAGACTGAAATACCAAGTAGGAAATTCAGAGTTAACCTCATTGAAGCTGTGAGATTGAGCAAAGGTTAGAAGGAAGTGAGGGAATTACTCACATAGATGTCTGAGGAAAGAATATTCCAGGCAGTGGGAGCAGCTAGGAAACAGAAATGGGAGTAGGACATAAGGTGGAAGTGCGACTTGTGTTCAAGGAGCAGCAACGAAGTCAGTGTGGCTAGAACAAAGAGCGAAGAGGAGCACACAGAGGTAGGTAAGGAGCAATCAACACAGGGAGACAGACTAGTAGGGGATTGAGGGTCACCATTAGGACTTTAGCTTCCACCTGGAGCAAAACTGGGAACCAATTTAAGGGTTTTGCACAGAGGAGTAACTTAATCTGGTTATGTTTTAAAATGATCATTTAACTTCTGTGTTGGGAACAGGCTAGAGGATTGCAAAAGTAGAAGCAAGGAGACCTGGTAGAAGCCATTGCAGTCATCCAAGTAAAAAATAAAACTAATGCTGGTTTGGGCCAGGGTTGTAGCACTGGTGATGACAAGAAGTGATCAGATTGTAGGTATGTTTTGAAGGCAAAACCAATAGGATTTCCTGATGGATTGAATGTAAGGAATAAGAAAAAGTGATCAAGGATTATTCCCATGATTTTGATCTGAACTACTGGAAACTAGAATTGCCATCACCTGAACTGGCAGTGGTTAAAGTAAGTTTGGGGTGGAAGATTAGGAATTTGTCTTTAAACATACTCACAGTGAATTTGTGATTTTATATACAGTTGACCCTTGAAAAACACAAGTGTTAGGGGAGCAGACCCACACACACAGAGACCATGCCCTGCACAGTTAAAAATCTGTGTATAACTTTTGACTCTACAGTCTGCCTTTCCATCCATGGTTGGTTGGATCTGCAGGTGCAAGCCCCACAGATAGAAAGGACCAAATGTATTTACTGAAAAAAAATCTCCTTATAAGTGGTCCCATGCAGTTCAAACCCATATTGTCAGGAGTCAGCTGTACTCAAATGGAGATATCAAGTTGGAAGTTGAACAATCAAATTGGGAGAGAGAGTTACAGGTTAAAAATATAAATTTGGGTGATTTTAGCACATAGACCATGGATGGGAAGAAATCACTAAGGCAGTGAGTCTGGATAGTAAGAATAATCAATGAATTTGCTGCGAGGCACTTGAACATGAAGAGGTAAAGAGGTAGGTTGAGGAGAAATCAGTAAAGGAGACCATGAAGGAGAAACCAGTGAAGTAAGATGAAAGCCAAAACAGGGAGTTCCCTGGTGGTGTAGTGGCTTAAGGCTTCAGCGCTGGTTCTGTCAGTGCTGCGGCCTGGGTTCGATTCCCAGTCAGGGAGCTCCCCACATACCAAAAAAAAAAAAGCCAAAACAATGCGGTCTCCCGGAGGTCAAGTGAGAAAATGTATCATGGAAAAAGGAATGACCAGTATAAAGTGCTGCTGAGTAGTCAAGTAAAATGAGAACCGCAAATTGATCATTTACTTACTTGGAAAAATGTTACTCACAAAGGGACATCACATACCAAAGGAAACTGCATTCATACTTCTTGAGACTTTAGAACAAGTGTATTAAGACTCATGGTTCCCTCGGGTGAATTACTTTGAACTTTCTAGGTGCCTGGGTGTTAACAAAAAATATAGATGGTGATGTCTCACTTAGAACAACTTAATTAGAATTTCTCCTCCTCTCTCTCTCTCTCTCTCTTTCTCCCTCTCCCTCTCTCTGTCTCACCCCCTGAATCATGGTACTTTGCTATAACTACCTTGCAAAGAAAAGAAGAAACGTTCTACATACAAACAAAATTCTTAATATGCTAATGATCAAAAGACAGGGTGAGTAAATCTAGTTTCTTTTGGGCTACAATCAAGGTATAATTTCTTATGCAAAGCGGTTGCATTTACTACAAACCTTTCCCGGCAGGGTGCATTCATTCCCAACCGCACTCTTACTGAAAGACAGTCTGCCTCTCCTGGTGAGAAGATTCTAGAAATTTTTATAACTTGCTGTGACAACTTGGATGCCAAAAAACAAAACATTTACGGACACATTATTTTTAGTAACGGTAACTCAGAAGAGAACACTGTGAGCTTGCCACCCCTGAGAGTGTCCCATCACAAGTACATACCGCTGTGGGTCTTCACACAAAGAGAGGTCTGAAGGGAAAAACGACAGATGAGCATGGCTTACCTACCATCTACCACACGGCACATCTGCCTGCTGAGGCTGTGGGCAGAATGCTCGATAAGAACAGGGGCTGCATGGGGAAGACGTTCTCATTCGTTTCATGACTCACAGTAAGCTCCTGGCAGATGTCTCTTAAGCCCTTTAGCCTCTGTCTGAGAAGAAACGTTGCCTAACACTAAATATTATGTAAGATAATGAGAGTCAAATTTGCAAAATGGTTAGGGTTCTTTCCAGAAGTCTTATATTTCCCTAATGTGAACACTATAGATACCACCCCAGGAACCATACTTTAAAGAAAGTGAAACAGGAGAGGTAGAAAGGATATAGGACAGAACAGAGGTTCTGCTCCAAAATTAACTGAAACTGAGAGTATATTTTCATTAAGACTGAGAATGCATTTATTCTTTTTCTTTTTTCCTTTTCCTTTTCACAAGCATGTATTACCTACTTACTTTTTAAGAGTATACAATATATTTTTAATCATTTTTATGGTAGACAAAGTTATGTGGATATTAAATGTTTATGTAAATAAATATTTGATAGAAATAAAGCAATACCATCTACTAATATTTGCAATATATTCATAAGATCCACAGACTTGGACATGTGCCTTATTCATATTTTATTTTGAAAATTACTTACAGGCATACCATAGGGTCAATAAAACTGAGATTAAAAACTAGTTAAAGAGAAATGAAAATCAAGGACCCTCCATACCTTACCAACCAAGGAAAACGTATGACTTAAAATATGATCATCAAAGAAAGCCTATAAATAAAGGAGACTGACTCACTTTGCGAAATTAAAAATAATATTACACGAGACCAATTGAAGAACACTTGAAAGAGTTGAATTCATAAAGATCAAAAGAAAAATAAATAAAGCAGAAAATTGAAACCAAAAAAAAGCAATAAAATTTAAAAGTGAATTCTTTGAAAATAAATCTCACAAAACTCTCAGAGTACAGAGCAAAAACAACATAGGACTGAGAAAGGATGCGTAACTTATGCCAGTACAAGCCATGAAAAATTTATGAATGCAAAACCTAAGACCTTTTTGGCCTGAGACCAACAGGCTTGTGCACATTGTCCTCAAAATGATTATTAATAATGGCCTTATGTTCTCAAAAGTCCTAAACTATGTAATATAGTATAGAGTTTCCTTAATTACAAGAGATTATTAAGATGAATATCAGGAAAATAATTTTGAAAGTAGAGAGAAAACAGGTATTTCCTAGTATAAAATACATGACTAAAGTTGACCCAAAGGGAATGAAAAGCTGGAATAAATACCACAGGAAATGTTAGTAAGTTAGTTTTACTAATAAAGGCACCTACATATGGTTTCCTAACTGGGGTATATCTTACCTTTAGGTTGCTAGAGGCTTCCAATAAGATTTCCCCTCCAATTCACTCTATGACGTCAGCCTAATGCCAAAACCCAGAGATATGGTTCACAAACAAAACTTGTGTCAATATCAGTTATGAGTATAGATTAAAAATTCAAAAATGAAACATTATAAAATACAATCCAAGAATATATCAAAAAATAAGTTTTATTTACAAAATGCAAAAGTAACTTGATATTCAGACATTTCTAATACCATTTTTGTCAACAATGTGCAATCATTGGATTTTTCACCAAAGGGAATTAAAGTTCCTTTTTAAAAAAGCATTTCCCAAACTTAGATATTTTTCTTTTTTCATTTATTTTTAATTAAATTCATTGGGGTGACATTTGATAATAAAATTATGTTAGTTTCAAGTCCACAATTCTATACTACATCATCTATATTTTGTATTGTGTGTTCACCACCCAAAGTCAAATCCCCTTCCGTCACCATATATTTGACCCCCTTACCCTCTTCTGTGTCCATACCACCCTGATTCAGCCCAATTCTTGTCAAACTTAGCTTTTGCTCGTACCCTTTTCACTGTGCTGATGACAAGTAAGCAGAGGGCCAATGTAGGAAACATTAACATATATTTATAATGCTTCAGTATTTGGAAAAATAAGTGAATTATATTAGTAATGCACCAGTCATGACTCACAGAAAGAAAATTCACAAATCTTTCCAGTTGGTTTATATTCTAAAAGTAGTGCTCTTTTCAGATAATGCAGAATATTAGAAACAAGTGCTTTCTGAAAGAAATGAAAAAGAGATGTTTAAATTAATTGTACAGCCTATGTATTTATGGGCAACTGAAGGCTTTGATAAAATACATATTTCAGGAAAAAAAAACTGTAATAAGCATTTTCCTTAATGGTCAGTGGGGTATGTTCTATTACACTCTCATGGTATTCTAAAGAATTCAAAAGATGAAGATTGAGATTTGTAAGAAGACTTAATATTTTTCAGTTGACTTTTCAATAGTTTTCTATCCTGTTTAAGAAAAAAAATTAAGGCGGAAAACAACCATACAGCTTTTAACAGCTTTTGATCTTGTGTAAATTTAAATCCTTACTACTTGTGTTCACCTGAATACCCATATGCCACTTAGCTCTCTCAGATTGTGCCTAGCAATCTGTTCTTCATTCCACCCCACTGGTACCATAACTGTAATCCATGAAGTGGGGTGTTTTATTGCATGTTGAGTAAGATAAATATTTTTTGGTGAAATATACTTTCCTAGTACGCTCTGGTTTTCAGCAACTTTTTTCTCCATTATCAAGTAATTTGTCATTGGCAATGAATTTCTGGTAAATTTTTTATAAAACTATGAAATGCAAGATGTTCAAATATATTGGAGATGCCAGCACATGAAGAAAAAGAAATGGCAGGAATGATGGATGTCCTTGAAGCTACTTCACCAAGTTTGTCTATAAGAGGTTTTGCAAGGTAATTGGGGTAGGGTAAAGGGATCTAGATAGGATGTGAGAGACAACACCTTTTATTCTTGGTTTCTTGTATTTGCTAACACCTATTGCAGGTTCCTAGGTGCCATCAATTAAATTGTTTATACATACAAGGGCTGTCTGGAAAGTATCCAACCGTGTAATATCAAAACTAGAGGTATTTATAGCTGGATTTTCTTTCTGGACAGCCCTTGTATAGCCATCCTTTCGTGTATATATTCCTATATGCATGGATCCCGATCCCAAATATCACTGTCAGGAAAAACTGACCTTTGTTATTTTCCCCTCGGGGTTTGTTATTTTTGAAGGGCCATCACAGTACTAAGAGTTTGTGTAAAGAAGAGAGACAGACAGACACAAAGGACGAGAAGAAGCAAGCAGAAAAGGAAAAGCAGAGGGGAAAGGGTGGAAGAAGGGTGAACAGCTGGTGTGTGACCTTTCTTCCAGTCTCAGAGATGCCTGAGGACTTTATCTTTAGTCAAATTCTCCTTGACACACTAACTCAGATAATTTATGAGCACATCAGATCTAAGATAAATGAGAATCTGGATGAGGTTACTCGGCCCTCATTGTCAAGTTTATTGAGTGAAGTGTGGCAATGAGGCATAGACATGAAAGGAGAGCAAGTCACACATGCTTGGGATGTGCATCAGAGAAGGTGATGTGATTAACAGAGCATAAAAACTTAAGTACCCAGAACTGATGGCTGCCCCAAGCTGAAGTGGTCAAATCAACTCAATATTATCGACCATGACCTCATGACTGCACATGTCCAGTTGTGATGTGATGGAGGGATCTCAGAATGCTGTTTCTGAAAATGTTGTTTTGCCCATCCTGCATATTTTTATAAAGAAAGTAAATTTAGGCAGAGTGAGGCCTTGAACCTCATGGGTTTCACTGTCAGTATGAACCTAAAGCCACAGCTGCTGCTCAGGCCAAACAAGCAAACAAACAGAGGTATTGGAGAGTGAGAGTTACTTAGTGACAGTGGCAGGTTGAGAAAATACTCACACAGCTCTTCACTTCTTCCAGTACTGCATGCAACATTTTGAGAAATTTTCTCTCCTTTTTGTGGAGCTGGAATATCTTAATTAAAATACAATGTTATGTTTAATATTCAATCCTTTTTATGTAAAAGTTAGAAAGTTACGTTATTTCATTGTCCATTTTTTTTAATTGCTGTAAAATTGTTATGTTTGGATACTCTCCAGATGAGTAGAACTTTGGGAAATTTGAAGTATTAGAAACCAGTATCTGTTACTTCCTAGTGATACCAAATTGAGGGTAATTTTTTCAAGGAGACCTCCGACATAAAGGTAGATATGCTTTTTGAGACATGAATTTGGTTCACAAATTGCAGTTGGCCTTCCCTCTTTCCTAGAACAGTAGCAAGTTTTCCTTAGCATCTTCTCTGTTCTCAACTTACACACTTTTCATCCTGGTCACTCTCAGAGACCAGGGCTTTCTTTTCTACCTCCTGATTATCAAGGTTCAAGTTTGGCCCTTCAAAAACAAACATGCCCTGAGGGGAAAAGAACAAAGGTCAGTTTTTCTTGACAGTGATATTTGGGACCAGGATCCATGCATATAGGAATATACATATGAAAAGGTGGATATATGAGGGCTATCAGGAAAATAAATCCAGTCATAAATGCCTCTGAGTTTCATATACATGGCTGGATCCTTTCTGGACAGCCCTCGAATGATGAACAATTTAATTGATAACAGCTAAAACCCTGCAATAAGTCCTAGCAAATACAAGAAACCAAGAATAAAAGGTGTTGTCTCTCACATCCTATCTAGACCTCTTTACCCTACCCCAATTACCTTGCAAAATCTCTTATAGACAGACAAACTTGGTGAAGTAGCTTCAAGAACATCACTCATTGCTGAAATTTCTTTTTCTCCATTTGCTGTCATCTCCAACAATATTTGAACATCTTGCATTTCACGGTTTTATAAAAACTTTACCAGAAATCCATTGCCAATGACAAATTTACCTGATAATGGAGGAAAAAATTGCTGAAAACCAGAGCCTCCTAGAAAAGTGTATATCCCCCAAAGAATATTTCTCTCACTCAACATGCAATAATTCCCTCCACTTCATGGAATGAAGAACAAAGGATTAAAAAAGAAAACCCAAAAGACAAACAACAACAAAAATTGATTAGATAGCAAAGATTGTCAGGCACGATCTGAGACAGATGGGAAGTGGTATAGGTACTCCGGTGAAACAGAAGTAGTAGGAATTTAAACTCACACAAGGCCAAAGTCTCTTAAAATTAAACGTTAGAGGCTCATTTTCAGCCTTGATTTTTTTCTTAACCAGGATAGTAAACTATTGAGAAGTCAACTGAAAAATATTAAGGATCCTAAAGGCAATGGCAGATACAACAAAAATAAACACAAATTCTGAGGTGAGGAGCAATGTTGTGAAAAGCATACCTGTGAAGGAAATATCTTCTTCTTGTAGTATGTTCAAAGAACTGTCCAATGAATGATTCTAAAAAAATAAAATTCAGAATATTTTTATTTTGGTGAGATTTTTTGATTTTGGTAGATGACTAAATCTGTCATTTGTGTGAGTTTCTTTTTGCTAAATATTGTCACTCAGAAGACAAAATGAAACTAAGACTATGGTTATCCCTACAGATTTAAATTTTATTCAATAGATTTTAGTTGGCATATTCTCAGACAATTAGGTCATTGCAGTCCAGTTGAAGAGAGTTCTATAATCTATGTCTCTGCCCCAATGCCATCGTGAATCGGTGCCCAATTTTGGGCTCATGACAAATCCAATACAACTGCAGTGAGTTCACGCTCCATCCTTACACTGTCTTAAACCTCACAAGTTCATTGACAGTTACATGGAATTTTCTAGAGCTCACACAGCTGTGAGTTAAGTAGACAAGCCACAAATACTTCCTTCATGCACCATTTCCTCTATCTTCTGAAGCATGCCCTAAACAGTCACTCGCAATTTCATGTGTCCAATGTGAATTTCCTCTTGGCGTCTCGTCAATGCTGTTTGTCCTAAAAGAATTATACAATCTTGGTAATAGTTTTCTGCTGGCCCAATTTACCTCTCACTCTTGGGAATAAATGATAATTTATTTACCTTGGATGGCAAGCACTCCATTTCTGAAATCACAGAAGAGAGACTGCCACTCAGAGGATGTGCTTTTTAAGGGAAAGCAAATTAAATCAAAGGAAATAAAGGGATTAAATTGGATGCAAATCAAGTGATTAGATCAGGCCTGTGTGACTGGCATGCATCCTGATAATCAAACCTAAGCTTCAGGTTCTTTAAACATGAAAGTTTCGTATTCTCACTTTCATGTGAGTGCAAAAAATTTCTGGGGGCTCATATAATCCCTGAAGCCCATTTATGAAACAGTCATATTTAATATCCCTAGATAATTAAAATTTCCCTGGAGAGACTAGTGTCTAAACAGTCAATATTTATCCTGCACCTAAAATTTAGGAAGATTTGTGGTGATGACAGGGAAGATTAAATATAACTATATGGAGAGGTTAACCAAAAAACAAAGAACACTTCTATTCAAACTCTGTTTTTCACTTCTAGAATTTGGATTTGAGAAAGAGAATATAAACTTGGCATTGTGATAGTGACTGAAAAATATTTGATGAATTCCTAAGGATTTCTTTCAATCTGTCAAGTGACAGAGTGACAGTTGTTCTTTCTCAGCTCAACAGTTCTTTATTTGTTTGTCTTGAACAAGATCAACCAAAGGTCCTAAAGAGAAATCAACTAAAGATAACGTCTCCCACCCATACTCCTCCTGGGAATCCTGACACAGAGAGCAGCTGCTACTTTGTGCACGGGGTTGCTTGAACACGGAGTTTTCCATCTTTAGGTGGATTTGAAAGACATTCCTAGTCTAGTAATATTAAATACTAGTTTGGTGTTGTGTTTAGGGACAAAAATAAGGATTTGTGAATTTCTTTAACTCTTTTTTGTCTCTTGTTGTCCTTAAATTTTTGCCCCATTGTATAAAAAAGAAAGAAAGAAAGAAAAATAAACAACTTCAATTTGTCCTCGGGAAGGAAGTCACTCCTCATTAGGGAAAAATCTTCCTAAATCTCTCAATTCTTTATAAACCTAGTCTTTCAAAGTCTTGTTAAGTTCATTAAGTTTTTACTAAAGAATATACATGAGGAAATAAACTACAATGATAACAACTTTAATTTTTAAAAATACCTAAAATAGCACTTGATTTAATTTAGTCTTTATTCACTTGGGGCATAAACAGTTCAATTCTTTCTTACAAGAATTGGATTCCTTTTAGAAAATTATTGAACAGAAGTTCAGAGACCCTAATTTTCTTTTATAATCAAGTCTTTTAAGTGACTAAAGAAGTTACTTATTTAAGAAAATCATATGCACATTGATCCAGCATTCCTGGAAGGTAAAATCAATTTTTGCAAGGGCCTTGTTCCCCCATGGCATTCAGTCTCCCTAGAAGAAAGGACCTGTAAGGTCTTCCTTACTTAACTTTCAGCTTCCAAGCCAAGATCAAAATGAGCCTAGAATAATATTCAGCACAGAATAAAATCTCACACATATTTAATCAATCTCTTTTCCAAGTTTTGTTTTGTTTTCTAGTATGCACACCCTGGATGCCTCCCGAGCATGCACTCACTCTGCTGTTACTAGATGAGTAGCAGATGCCTGAGGGCCAGAGGGGCGGGTGACACTGTGAAAGGGATCCACCCATGAAGGAAGTCAGGAGCTCTTCAGGCTGTTAACCTGATCAAGCCCTTCCTGCCTCCGCTGTAATCCATCAGGTCAGGTGGCAGCCGAAAATGTAGGATTAACTCAATCAACACAATTTTTAACGGGTCTATCATTAACATTTCCTTTAAAATAGTTAATGTTTTTCCTATCACTTCAGAATTAAAATACATGTGTTAGTAAGTTTAAAATGATTGCTGACGATGAGAGATCACGGTAAGCATAGTCCCTGATGCAATTTTGTTTCAGGAAGTCTTAATCACTTAAATTGCATTTCTTAAATTGTACTCTATGATAACTTTTATCAGTGCTCAATCAAAAACTAGTGATTTGAAGTGCATATTTCTCTAGTGTTGGACTTTTATCTTCATATCTGTTTTATTTCCATTTTCCTCTGAGGCACATCCTTTCACCTGTCTGGAGACTGGAATACACCTTTCTAAGTCTCTACGCTTACCCCCAAGATGACTTTTCAATTTAAAGGAGAAGTGTGACATTTTCATTCCTAAAAATTCCTTTTCCATTTGTTTGTATGCTTTGGGAGGCACAGGTGGTATTCATTTTGGATTATTTTTCTCTGAACATCAAAATTATTTTCTTTTCAAATTCCTTTAATGCGTAATTACTTTACTCTCAGTTTATGCTTGCTATCTAGGTCAGTAATTCTATTTTGAATCCGGCTTAATTTATTTTTTGTTTTAAATTAATGTTTGTTGTTTAATGATATAATTTAGCTCAATATATTTTAATATATTCCTTTTATCATCTTACTATCCATTGTATTCTCTTTTTAAAAAATAAACATACACTTGAGTAATAGTTGTACCTAATTTCTATCCTTACTAAATGTTATGCACTGATGCAACTTTTATCCATTCTAATTTTTATAAATTTGATGTTTTTTTATTACTATGCTTTTCCTATATAATACTGTCTTAAAACCATAAAACAAAACTAAAGACTAATCTTATTTATTATTTATCACTCTCTTACAGGCTTTTCAAAAGTATTATATTAGGAGGAAGTGTGTTTTATTGTAAGAATTAAGGAATTATCCAGTATATGGAAATCAATTAACATTATCTATCAATGTTGTAAGTTAAAACTGTAAGTTAAAAAGAAAATTATCAGATGATAATTTTGATAGGTGTTAAAGGAAAATAATGTGGCACTATATGTCAAGCTTGTGATTTTAAAAAATGCTTATTAAATTAGACAATAAAATACTTTAAAAAAATAGATCAATTGATATAATACAGACCTTTTAATGTTGAAATTTTTTAACTATCATATTTTGCTGTGTATAATGCACACTTTTTTGCCCAAATTTGTGAGGGAAAAATAAGGAGGTACATTATACATCGGTAGTACTAATTCCATATCTATATAAATGTTTTTAATTCTTTTATTTATGTTTATGAGTTAAAAATGTAACTCTAGAAATCAATAACAATATCTATAT
Source organism: Lyroderma lyra (assembly GCA_004026885.1). NCBI lineage: Eukaryota > Metazoa > Chordata > Mammalia > Chiroptera > Megadermatidae > Lyroderma > Lyroderma lyra. Next base: position 207,585 of record PVJL010000889.1, read on the forward strand.
ACAAAATTATAGCCTGGAATATGATAATCAGTCTCATTATATGAAAAGAATTTATAGATAAAATTTCTTATAACTTGTATCTGTTCTTTTGTTTTATAATTGTTACATAAAATTTCTTGTAGCATAATATTTTAAAAAATAAATATTAAAATTCCTTTATAATACAAAAGACAAGTATCTAAATATAAACAAATAAAAATTTGAATTAAAAAATTAAAACAAAAGATTTTTTCCCTGAAAGTTTGGACCAAAAACATGGGTGCACATTATACATGAAAGTATATTATATATGGTATTATTTTTAATAAAATAATAATCAGCTGATTTCTAGCTGCCAGCACAAAAGTAAAAGTCCTCTGTTGCTAGAGTTTGTTGCTAAGGGACAAAGACACTGGTATTAGCAGGCGGGCTGAGCTGCTCCAAGAATTACCTACCCCTCCTGAGACTACTGCATGACTGAACAGGGCGACTGACCAAAGGGTCATTGTAGGAGCAAATGTTTCAAGGGCCTTGAGAGACTTTTCAAGTTAGCAAAATGTCACCTTGCTCAAACAGAAATTCTCAAACAGTCCTCACAAACTCCCAGTATTTATAGTCTAATATCCCTTTGTCATGGTTGCTTCTTCACATGTTCTTATCCATAAGCCCCCAACAGACACCTCAGCAGCTGGCCTGCTGACAGCTTACCCATAACAGGTACAGAATGATGACATTCGGGCTTGACTTATTTTATTCTTATATCAAAGCAACTTCCTTTTGGTCTTTGTCATAAAAAAGTGTATTTGAAGTCATATTAAGCCAATACATGATGAAACAGCATGGAAACCTGATGCGTGTAGGAGTCAGGGGAGAGGGGAGGAGCTCTTCCGTCTTACATTGGGACGACCAGCTCACTTGTCCCGGCCTTGCCTCCTGGCATGAAAAGCCTCAGCGGGGTTGCAGTGGTTCTCAAAAGTCTCAGATCAGAAGTTAGGCAGCACCTAAATCTGTTCCTCGATTTTCTACACCGAAAGGAGGGACACTGGCCATGATTTAATTTATCCCACTCTTGAATCCAGCCCAGTAGCTGGGCAAGGTACATAGGGCCATCGCTCCCTCTCTCCTCTAGCTTGGAGCTCTTTTATGTCATCTGGGGAGCTGAAGGATCCCCTTTAGATTTGCAAAACTAAGGCAGCTTTCCCTCCAAATTACTCTCTGAGTAGTTCCTTAAAACTGTACGCCTATTTTCTCCTTAGGAAATTGTAAATGACTTGCTATTACTGGATACAGTTCTCATTGACAAAAAACAGTGACCTATAAGAAAAAAATCTCTCCCTTATATTCCAGTGACAGGAGCCAGGTGATAAACAATAAATGCTATGCTGACCATAGCATTTAAATTTCAGTCTCCCTCCCTGGTTTGTGACACTACTGATTGCCCTTGCCCTGCCTTCTTTTTTTAGTAGCGCTTGTCATTTTCTGATGTGTATAATGCACTTATTATATTTATTGTTGATTGTTTGGCCCCTCTCACTGGAATATAAAGCAGAGGTTTTTGTCTTGTGGGCACTGTTCCTTCTACATGAAAATTCTATCCAGGAATAGCAAGCATTTAATAATTATTTGCTAAATAAATGGATGAAGAATCACGTGTCCACGAGACATGACACTTGCTTCTCATTGAGAAGGTGATAGAGGAGCAAAGGTTTAAGGTAAGGAAGTTATCTATCAATGTGAACATCTGAGAGAAGAGAGATACAGGAGAAGGGGGGAAAAGCCCAACGTCTTTAAGGCAGGAAGTTTCTCAAGTGCTGGAGAGAAGCAAAGAGTTCAGCATGGCTGAAACAGGCAAGGTGGCCGAGTCAGCAGGTTGCGGGTGTGAGGCCTGGGGATCTGGTTGGGACTGGGGTGTGCACAGAAAATGTCATTCTCCTGTACAAACTTCCACTGATGACTCAGAGGAAGGCTAGGCTGGATTGAACACTATTTTCCACTAGGGCAGTTTTTACTGATGTGTATGAAGAAAATACTACTGTAGTCTACATAAGACAAGATGGAAAAATCACAGCTTGGTTGACAAGCCCACTGGCCCGATCTATGAATCAGCAAGTTGTCATGAAAGATCACATATCACAACCAGAATTCCCACTCACTTTATTTATTTAAAATATTGCTATAAATGTCCTGTATGTGTTAATATGAGCTTTACTTTCATTCTGCATATGGTACTGATCCTAACCCTACCTCCCCCAATGTACACTGAGATGGCAAGGACACTCATTCTCACCCACTCACAGTTGCTCAATGCTCTGTAAACACATTTTTCTGTGGAAATCACATTGGTTTAGAAATATGTCCAAAGGTAATGGTGTTTTTCATAGTTTTTTGTAGATAGCTTTATTTAAAAATCTAATATTGTATCAAAATTCTCAGCAATTACAAGATCAGCTCTTGTCACCTTTCTTTCATTATTCTTCTCTAGTCCTTGTAAATATTTAATGTTATTATTAGAGTCTTAATTTAGCTTTTGTTCTGTCTTTTTCATATAGCAGTAAATAACTCAAGCTTTTAATGTTGTAAGAAAGTCTCCTTGGTTATCCCTTTTGATAGATGTGTAATAACCTACCAAGGCAACATTCAACATGTTTTTCCATTGTTATTAAACATTTCTACTCCTCTAAAGTTTTACTAATATTAATTTTTGCTTTAGTAAATAATTTTAGTGGGCGCATTTTTACTTTTTGTATGGGAATTTCTTAGCTGACTCAGTTATACTTGATGCTCAAAACCATGGACCTTACACATCCATTAGGTGTAAAATGTCTCTAGCACAAAGCAGAGTTTCTAAGACAAAAATCAACAACAATAACTGAAAAAGCTGTCTTACTAGCAATAGCTGACACTTACGTAACACTCTATGACAGGTACTTCCTAACTGCTTTATCTATATTAATTAATGCAATCCAATGATAGGAAAATTATTATTAAGCCAACCTTACAGATGAGGACGCTGAAGCATCATGAGTTTATATAATTTGCTCAAAATGGCACAGGAAGTGAGAAACCTGGTTTTCTATCCCAGGTAGTTTGACAATTGAATCTGTCCTCTTAACCATTATGCTGTGCTGCTTTGAGCAGTTAAAATACTCTCCTGTTGTATTTCAGATTGTTTCTTTTCCATATGTTTTTACTTTCTATAAAAACATTACTTTAGCCAGGAAATGATGCCAAATTATTTTATTTATTCTTTCACTTCAACAAATTTTGAGTGCCTATTAAATTGATAACTGGAATATCATTACCCTATTTTCATTCACATGAATTAAGTGGCTACCTGTTATTAAAAGTTGGAATGCCATGACATTGATCTTTGACTTTGACATTTGGCTAAAATCTGCCATACAGGTTCATTTTTGGTCTCAACCTATTTCAACATCACTTTTGGAATCCCTGACATTGTGCCTGATCAATAATCCTATGATCTTTGTTAGTAAAAACTATATGAAATCACTATAATAATGTTGATAATACAATCGAGTCATGATGTAGATTTATTTTAATATATAACTATTCACTTATTGGAGATGTATTTTGGCGTGAAAAACTTCTTATCTTTTATAAAAAGGCAACTCTACATGGTGACATTTGCACAAATTCTCTTAAGACATCAGAAGTCCATTGTAGGCCTCATACATCCACCTGTCCTAAATATATTTCTGTAATTAAAAAAAAAAAAGTCTGATGTTGAAATGGGTACTTTGGGCCCATTCTGGAATTTTCTGCACTCATATATATTAGAGTGGTGGGTGGCACTCTTCCCTTCTCCAACTCTTATCAATGTTTGTATTGCTTATGAAAGTCCCACAGAAATAAAACACCCAGCAGTGGGCAACATGTTTCAGGGCCTAGGGAGCTCCTAGTCCATGCAGCTCCCTAGAGGGGAAGTGAGCAATCTTTTTGGAAGCCCAGAAAAAGCTGTTCCTTCAAGGATGCCTCACAGGATGGTAGCTAATGTTTTGGACCCACTAACAACCTCAGAATACACCTAACATGACCAATCCCCTGGGGGAGTGAAAGGGGAGTGGTGTTATTGACAAATCAACATTTATTCAGATTGGACAGCATCTGATCCCACCAGGAGGAAAGAGCAGAGACATTTTGGGGCCCCCAGTCCCTGCCACTTCATTCTTGGCATCCCCAAGCAAACTCAAGGTGAAGACCCAAAATCAGACCTTAAAGAGGGAAGAAGCACCTTGCCCAGAGAAGACAGTCCAATGAGAAAGAAGGCAGAGAGAACCAGACAGCACCCAGGAACAGAGCCTGCCCACTCAGGGTGACAGGATGGTGGAGCAAGGCATAAGCTGAAAGACTAAGTGGTGGGGGATTACAGGTGGGCATTCTGGATAAACCACCCCTCAGATCCTAATGCCATTTGCCCTTCATAGATAAGGTCTCCATCTGGGAGATTACTGCAGCTAAGCCCAATGCCTCCTTTGCTCTTCAGCCCTGGTGTATTGTAATTCTACCATCTTTTCTTGAGTGCTTTTCCTTGGAAGCTGTCAACAAAAAACAAAAACTGTTCTCAGTCTTACACTTTGTGGATTTTGTACCCTGATCCTCCGAGGTGCCCCATTTCTGCCATCCAAAACCTTGGCCAAGTCTTGCATAGGGATCTCTGCCTTTCATTCACAAGGGACTGCATTTGGTCTCTTCACAAGATGATTTCACTTGTGAATTGTTTCCTTTTTTTTTTCTCATTAGCCCTAACTCTAGGGCTTTGCTCTTAATCATTGATATGGACAGTTCCTTTCACAAACTTCCATTCTCTCTACAAGCAAGACCCAATGACTTCTGCAAGACTTTAAAATTCTGTCCAGATATATCCAGATAATATATTATTTGAATCTTTTATATGTCTCACTTTATTCCTGTTGGTGGGAAGAAGAGATGCTTAAGAACCTTGGGTTCTTAGGTTTGAATTCTTTAATAATACTTAAAGAACTTTCCTTGAATACTAGTTTTGTGTGACTATTGACTCTGGGATGTTTGTGGCATCTTTCTGAAAAAACTAGTTGCTCAGGTACACCATAGAGAAAGAAAAGATCATTTAGGCCACCCTTTATAAAGCTTTGCAGAACCTCTGGGTCACAGTTACAATTTCCAGAAGAGATTTCAAGACCTTCAGCCTGGAGATTAAATGGTCTCAACTGGGGCCAACTCCATGATATTTGCCAGTGAAGATAATGAGTTGGCAAGAGTCGTGTTGCTTTAATCGACCAGGCGAACATTTCTCCCATGGCACACTGAGAGATCTACAAGTGGCCTTGTCAACTCAAGACAGCTTTCCTTCTTTCAATTGTCCTGCTGACTTTGGAGCCAACACTCATTCCATATGACTCTATCAAGTACTTCCTGTCTCTCCCCTTTGAAAGGTCATTTATAAGAAAATTGTATGGAATTCAGAGCATTTTTGTCCCCATTTTTTTCAAAAAATGTCATAGGTGCTGGTTACTGTTTAAGCCCAAACATACTAACTAGTTTAACTTAACAATGAAATCTTCTAATGGTAGAAATGAACTACCACTTACAACTGTTTTGTTCTGGTTTTTTTTGATATACAAGAAAATGATTACGAATTCCAAACTGGGTTGTCAAAAGGACCCTAGCAATGTAGTGCAAGCCCCGTGGTTCATGCCCACCTTCACTGTCAGCCAAATGAGAGGAAGAGCACCCTAGTTGGTGCAGTGGCAGGGATTTCTGGAATCAAGACAGGGAAGACAGGCCACGGGCAATGAGGAAAACAGGAACTACAGCAAGAGCGTTTGGCAAGCAGGGACGACTCCCAACCTGACCTTTCTCCCCCTCTCTCCCAGCTTCCCTTCCCTCGCTGAGCCCCTAGGAGTAGGTTTGGAGTGTGCTCTAGACACTGGAGACACCTAAAGACTCATTATCTCTTAGCATCCTGTTTTCAACCTTTAAGCTACATTGAAAAATTACAGCCTGTGTATTTATTAAGCCTTAAAGCCTTTTCTTTTTCATGTGAGAGGTGTACAAGAACAACATAATGAAGTAATTTTGATAGGAACTTTTTTTTTCACAAGAAAGAATTGGGTATAACAGTTGAATTAAACTTAGCAATTACCTGTTTTTAAAAAAGAATAAAACCGAGAGCATGGAAAGAAATATTGACGTGGAAGTGTCTTACTTCCTCTAGGTAACGAATATCCAGCAAGGCTCTTTACCTTATCGTAGAACTCAGAAGTGGAACAATTGTCATAGGGTTATATATCTGTCAGTTTATTAAAATTAAAAATGAAGTAATTTTTTCTATCAAAAGTAAGTCTAATTTGATTATTTTGACAATTAGAACAGGCTTTGCAAATCAAGCTATTGGTAGACATTTTCTAGGCATTTATTCACCTACATGTGAAAGTCACAATCTAAGATGAAAGCATTTTATGACATTTTACATTGACAAAATCTGATTAAATTAATATTTCAATTTCTCCAAATTTCTTAAGTATACTATATGTGTTAAATAAGAAAGTAAAAATTGATAGTCATTCATAAGTGCTAGCAATCCTTTTTTGCATATTTTATGGAAACTGAGAATGAAAATGATTCTGAGGACTGAGTTCTAAATCCTTTTACAGTTGATCTAGTTTTCAGTACTTTCAACGACATTCAGGAGCATGCATCTGATTTATCAGCTGACAGATAATTTAAATTACTTTAGATAATTATAATGTGACCTTTGACTTATAACTTTGATGCCTAAATAACTAAATAATATTTGTTGTAACCGAGCTTCTCCCATTTCTCTCTCTCGTTTACATGAACAAGATTTCCTGGTGCTTACATCTATACAGTAGGAAATAGAATAAGAATATTCCAAATAGAATAAAATGGGATAGAAAGTGAAGAGATAGTAGAAACTTGTTTAAATCCAGCAATAAGTAATATTCACCCAAAGATACAATATCTAATTGGGACAGTGAAAAGGATGGATTGTACAATCTTTCAGTAAGAAATGATTTTCAAACAAAATTTTATGTCTCATGTTTAACATTTATATGATTGTAGTAGATATGTGTCATTTTGATACATAATATACTGAAAATAATTATAATGATAATTCAATTCTTTACTCCTCAGAACTAAATTATAGGTAAAAGAAACTTTTTTATAACTTCGATTAACTCTAGTTACAGAAATGTATGATAAGATGATTATTAAAATACATTGAAGCATAAAACAGCAGGATAAAATTATCTAGGATTAAAATGGAAAACACAAGACCAAGAAAAAACAAGAATGATGTAAAATTTAACTGATAAAAAAAGGAGTTTAGATTGTAACTGAGTCACTTGTGATTTTAAAGCCTCTAATATTTTTGGCAGCTAAAATTAAATACTTTAATTCCAAATTAGGCCTTTGTTCACATGTGAACCACTCTTCCTGCTCAACTCCTTTCATTCTCACAAATGTCATCAGAAGTTGTTGATGGGATATCTCTTGGTCAAGCAGGATAACTTCAGGGTCATGAGAAGAATTTATAAATTTGTTTTGCAGAAGAGAAAAATGTCTCCAAGGTAGTTGTGACCAGCTGCTGATGCCCAGGAATCAGACAAGAAAAAGTATTATCTGTGACTAAAGAAACACAGACTTTTCTTTCAGTTCCTTAGAACTTCCCCTCCCCTACTCTCCAGCTGCATAAAAACTCCCTGCTTTTGCTTTTTAAAAGAGACGTGGTTGAGAAAAGTTTCTCCCCATCCTCTAGCTTTAGCCAATTTGAATAAACCCTTCTCTACCTCCAAGCACCGGTGTCTCAGTGTTTTGACTTACTAGGGCATTGGGTACATGAACCTGGATTTTGAGAGGTGATTCTGCAATAATGTATGTTTTAAATAGATAATGGTAAGTCACAAATGACTACAGTATTTACATTTCACTGGATATATTTAAAAAGTGATATACTTTTACTTTTAAGTGTCAATATTTATATTACACATTTTGGTCATCTTTGTCATGATGAAAAATTTCAGTTGTCAAGTATATATGAGGAGTTTCATGTTTACGAAAATTTTTTTAAGGAATAGAAGAAAAAAAATTGATGACCATGAGAGTATAAAATTCTTGGGAGCTCCCTGGTGGTGCAGTGGCTTAAGGCTTCGGCGCTGGCGCTGTCGGCGCTGCGGCCTGGGTTCGATTCCCAGTCAGGGAGCTACCCACATACCAAAAATAATAATAAAAAAATAAAAAGGAAATAAAATTAAAAAAAAATTCTTCATCGTGAATGCTGAGAAAATATTGTTAATGCCATATAACGAATATTTTAAATGTATCTACTAAAATTCTCAACGTAAAACTACAATAATAAAGTTCTGATAACACTTCAGATTTATCCTTCCATTCCAGAAGTTCAAACTATGATGATAATTTTTGCTTCATCCAAACATGTATTCTTTGTCAGCATTTGGCGAAAACACAAGTTTGGTGTATATCCAAAAAGTATAATTATTCCTGGGAAAAGTAATACAGGCACCTCTTCAAAGTCATTTATTGTTTATCATAGGTTCATTTACCCCATATTAAGCTGGCAGAGAATAGGGTATTTATGGCAGTGCAGGAGTGGAGGTAGGGAGCCTGGGAAGATCAATGGAAGTGCAGAGAAGATAAAGAGTCTGGTGAGACAAGGAACCAAAACGAAGCAGAGGAGTTTTATATTCATTCAGCAAGCATTTGCCAACTGCCAAGGACTAGCACAGTTTATTATTACAGTTTATTCTGTTTGACTTGGCATTATAGTCACATGTCACTTGATGACAGTGCTATGTTCTGAAAAATGTGTCGTTGGGTGATTCCGTTATTGTGTGAACATCACAGAGTGCAATTACACAAACCTGGAAGTTGTAGCCCAGTGCAAACCTGGGCTAAATGGTAGAGCCTATTGCATCTAGGCTACAAACCTGTAAAGCATGTTACTGTACTGAATACTGTCAGCAATTATAACACAATAATATTGGTATACGAGGTGTGATAAAAAAGATACAGTGAATGTTTAAATTTTAAAAATCATTACGGTAAAAGACACATTACCATTAACCCCCCTCAAAATTCTCCCCCACACTTCGAACACACTTATCTCATCGTTCTTGCCACTTTCTGAAGCAGGTCTGGAAGTCCTTTGTCATGAGTGTCTTTAGTTGTGCTGTTATTCTGCCTCGGTTCAGGTCACACATTGCTTCCAGTATGGCAATTTCTGTCAAATAAAATCATTACGGTGTGTCCTCATCCACCTTACTCACCAGATCTGGCACGGTACCACTTCTGGCTCTTCCCCAAAGTCAAAATGTCCATGAAAGGTAAACGTTTTGAATCGATTCAAGACATCGAGGAAGCGATGACAGCACAACTAAAGACACTCATGAAAGAGGACTTGCAGAACTCCCTCAGAAAGTGACAAGGATGATGGGATTAGTGTGTTTGAAGCGAGGGGGAGCAATCTGAGGGGAGCTAATAGCAATGTGTCTTTTACTGTAATATTTTTTTATTTAAACACTCCTTGTATTTTTATCACACCTCATATCTAACCACAGAAAAGGTACAGTAAAAATGTGGTATAAAAGGTAATGTGTGCATGGGCAGGGAGCGCCTGGGCCGGCTCCCGGACTCCTCTGCTCCCTCGCCAACTCCGGGCCCCAGCTAGCTGCCGGCAGGCACAGGGCTAGTGGACAGGTCCTGAGACTCCTCGGTTACCTAAAGCACTCGGGCTAGCAATAAATTCAGTCTCATAGTTCGGCCCAGGCTCTTCTTCCAACATCGCAAATTTTTGCTTATCATCTATTATAATCTTGGGAGACCACCTTCATATATTTGGTCTGTTGTTGACTGAAATGGCATTATGCAGCTCATGACTATGGATCACCCATAGGTTATTACAATCATTGAAATTTTAGTATCTTACACATTTGTACTTTGACAGTTCACCAAGTCTTGTCATGTACATTATCTTCTTTTCTCACTCTTTCAAATCATATACAAAAATGTATGCCAAGAATAAAATATACCCCATCCACAAACGTGCCTGTTTCTCACCATATCATGTTTTATCATTTAAACCAGTTCTTTAATCAAAACATACACACTTCAATTTTATGAGGACCTAGTTACATTAATGTAACAGTATGTATCCTTCTTATTTTCAGAATTCCACTAAAATAGGTTTTAACATCTCAAACTCCATTGGAAAGCAAATAAGATGATGAATCGCTACTGATAAAATATTTCTATAATGCTCAAGCTGAAATTAAAGAGAGTGTTCATCAAATACAGTCATTTCCATACAGAGTAAAATAAAATAATTGGCTTTATATTCTAAAAGTTAAATGAACTAAGAACAATAAATACATGCTACCTGGGTTATAATATCTAAATGAACTATCCTTTTCTTTGTTAACAAACACAGGTAAAGATAGCTGTAAAAAGCAAAGGTTAAACTTTTAAACAACGGAGGGATTATCTTCAACTGATTTTGTTTAAAGTTTTGTGATAAATTTTATTTCTTTGTTTCATATCATATAGGAAGAAGCTTTGGGAAATATTGATGCTCCCTAGACTACCAAGAAGAGATTTGGGAGATATAGTTATATTAATAGTTCTTTAAAAAAAAGAAAAAGAAATCAAGATTATTGATTGATTTCATCAAATTATGTGATTTATTTTGTTTTTCCTTTAAAATGTTTAAAGTATTGATTAATGATCAAAGCTAGTAGAGCCTCAAAGCACAATTGTTCAAGTTCTTCGAAAATTTGACAAAGTGGATGAAAGAACACTGATAGTTGTGATCTGAAATTGATTTTTTTTATACTGAAAGTAGTTAATGTGTTACAAAAATAAATGGTTAGCAGCTTGCTTTCACTGCCCTTCAAGTAAAATAAAAGCCAGTGATTCTGGAACAAGAGCAGAGTTCAGGGAATCAAGGGCTCAGGCTCCCATTATCTCCTTTTCCTGTCCACACCATGAGGCCAAACCAACTGCCCAATGCAGTCTGCATTCTCCTTTTCTTGCTCCTTCCCAGAGATGCGTCAGCTACTTCAAAACCGTAAGCAACACTTCCAGAAAAGTCTATTATCCTCCTCTTTCCCATTGCGTCACCTGCTTCGTCATGTCTGTCTTTTTATTTATTTTCTGATTCCCTGAGAAATGGTTCATCGTCAAAGGGGATTGGAAGGGTCAGTAAGTTGTTATTTCTCATGTGAAAATTCTGGAAATGCAATTCTGAAAAATGCAGAGACATAGGGCAGTAACATTTGTGAAACGTTCACCCAATAAGAACATAAAATTCTATAATATTGATAAACTACAAAGACTATAGAATTCCTACCTCTTCTCCTTAAAATAATAAATTCTTGATTGGCTCATGACAAGAGTTGCAGTGTCTTGGTCATGGTGAAGCGACTCAGGGTGTGTGTTTTCCCCAAGTCAGGGGGTACCAAAATGGATGCATGGCCTACAGAGAAGCCAAGATTTGGGTGTCAGTTCACTCAGTTCTTTTAGGGGCTGGTATTAGATCTTGGAAATATAAACAAAATGTGGACCTTGTCCACAGTACCTCATAATATAGAAAAGAGAAAGAGTTAGTGCACTGCAAATGGAAAACACAGTGTAAAAACAGAAGCCAGCATTGCAGGATTCTGTGAGAATATTCACAAAGGAAGCCTAGCACCTCATGGGCCCTGATAGAAGCGAAGGGGCGACATCTAAGTCTGTCTAGAGAAAGTTGCTTTTGAGATAGATCTCTCTTTTTTTAAGAATTTTTATAAGAGTTTATTTGAGCCAAAGTGATGATATATGAGGGCTGTCCAGAAAGTATCCAGCCATGTAAATGAAAAATAGAGGTACTTATGGCTGGATATTTTCCGGACAACCCTCATATGCCAGAGAGTAAGAGCTCGAATGCTCCTCAAGCTAAGTCTTAGGAGCAAATAGAAGTTTTCCAGATAGACAAGGACACTTTAGAAAGAAGGAGTCATGGGCAAGCAGAGCTCTGCTCACAAATGGTGAGCGAAGAGCAGCAGGAGAGCGGTATTTCCTTCTGTGTGTATATGGTAGTAGGTTCGGTGATCAGCCTAGCTCGGCATGGCTTTCCTCCCATCGCCAGCAAGTGAAAGATGAAAAAGAGCTAAATTGGCTTCTGCAACAAGAGTAAAAAGCAATTCAGCTTCAATCTATTTATTAAATGGTATCACTTCAGTGTTTTCTAAAACAAAGAAATTCATGATATCATTCATATGAAACCCAAGACCACATGAAGACAGGTTCTTAATGTTTTCAATGATGAGTAATTGATTAATTAATTAAATGTTTTTCCACTTTTATTGACATAGAATTGACAAAAAATATTATAAGATATTTAAAGTGTCCAATATGATATGATGCTTTAATATATGTATATACAAAGACTGCCCAGGAAAAGTCCAGCCATAAATGCCTCTATTTTTCATATTATATGGCTGGATACTTTCCGGAAAGCCTTCATATTATGCAAGAGTTCCCCTCATTGAGTTAATTAATGGAGCCATGTCTTATGTATTTACTCTTGTGTGTGTGTGTGAATCCTTAAGTTCTATTCTCAGCAGATTTTTGTTATACAATAGAGTATTTTCAACTATGGGCACCATGTTGTACATTATATCCTTAGACCTTATGCATCTTATAACTAAAAATTTGTACCCTTTTACCAACTGCCCCCTATTTCCTCCATAACCTCCCAACCCTGACAACCACTTTTCTAATCTCTGTTCCTATTAATTTGATTTACTTTTTTTTTAGAGTCCACATATAAGTGATACCATGCAGTATTGCCTCTCTGTGGCTTATTTCACTTAGCATAATGCCTTCAAGATCCATCTATGTTGTCACAAATAGCAGGATTACCTTCTTTTTTAAGGCTGAAAAATATTCTATTATACGTAATTACATTTTCTTGATCCATTCCAAAAGTTGAAAATTATTTCTATTAAAATACATAACAAGTCATGGATTGCTTACCCATAGTTTATGAACAGATTTACCAATATTATAAGGATGAATATTTCTGTAAGAGAAGCATATTAATGTTTAGCTTACTGGGGGTTTCTGAGTTTCTAAGGTCTTTTTGGTTTGGCCTTTAACGAATACACATCTATACACTCTTGCTGAAACCCAGCTTTGTTCTGATTGGTGACAATAGCAAAGATCGTCTGGGAAACAACCACAATAATGACGCCTTTTTAACATCTCCATGGCTGATGCACATTCCTCTTCTCCACAGGCAGTACCTGGTACTGGTCCCATCACAACTGTATACTGGGGTGCCTGAGAAGGCCTGTGTCATGCTTAATCACCTGAATGAGACGGTGACACTTAACATAAACCTGGAGTACGAAATACACAACAAGGCTCTCCTCACAGACCTGGTGACCCAGAAAGACTCCTTTTACTGCAGTCCCTTCACCGTCAGTATCACTCCTTGGGATAAGGGAGATCATTAGAGAACATGCATATTAATTAATGCTTTGTAGTCTGACCCCCAACAATAAAAAAGCATAACAAAGAAAAAATGAAGGATACAGAGGGAATTTCCAATTCGATGCTAAAAATGAAACTTCTACTGAATGTGCTTATGTAATATTTACAAACAGATCTAGTGTAATACATGAAAGGTAACAATAGTTACAGGAAAGATTTCATTTGCTCTTAAACTTCTAAGATAAATAATGTTGATGTCATCACAAATATAAACACAGATTCATAAAGTGAAATGACTTATCTCACAGATGGCTAATGGTAAATATACTGTCCTTATAACCTTTATTACTGAAGAGCTGGCTTTTTGCTATGAAAATGCAAGCACATTATTTCCTTCACTGTCATTACTCATTGAAGAATTAGTGCATTTTATTGCAATGACGTTTTTCTTCAATTCAATCAATGAATTGTTACTGTCATTACACAATTATAATAATCTTTAAAATGGGAGAAATAATTGTTGACCTATCCCCTACTAATTCTCATGGGAGTAACCAGAGAAATGAGAAAATCATAAAGGCCGAGACATTTAGCGGTAAGTCTGGGCAGATTCTTCAGCTCATTTCTGTTTTACAGATTCCAGAGTTGCCAACTTCCTCCGCACTCATTACTGTGCAGGTGAAAGGGCCAACCCAGGAGTTCATAAAGAAGAAGCTAATACCCATAACAAAAGTACAGAGCCTAATCTTTGTCCAAACAGACAAACCCATCTACAAACCAGGACAAACAGGTATAAGGAACTGAATGAGCAAGGGTACCCTTAATGGCCAGGGGGTGGAGGGTTCCCTGTTACTTCATTCTGCAGTTATGGAAGTCCTGGCATATGCTTATCTGTGTTATTACCTTGGATTCCCATTGGAGGGTTTCATGGGGAAAATCTCTATGTTTCAGTGAGATTCCGCATTGTCTCTGTGGATATCAATTTTCACCCTTTGAATGAAATGGTGAGTCTCATAACGATGGGTGAGGTTGGGAGAAACAGGCAAAAAGTTGAAGCACTTTCTTTTCTCCAAAGACCAATAGGAGGTACCTAAATCTACCACAGAAAGATTTCATAAGAATACCACTACTGGAGAAAAAGGGAAATCAGTTCATCAATTACATTCTTAAAATAAATTAAATATCCACTTTAAATTATACTCTTAATGATACCAGTCATTTTTTTATTGAACAAAAGAAAAATCAGTGCACTTGATTTCTCCCTTAGAAAAATGGAGGCTTTCTCAGAGATAAATGCCATGACTTCTTAAGAGAGGTACATCCCAAACTGAACATAGAAAGTGCTATGAACCAAATTGGTACACAATTTCTTGTTTGGACGAGAAATATATGGACTCACTTTCTTTGATCCAGATACCCTAACAATGCTGATGTTACGGTTTTGTCTTTCTAAACTCTTATCTCACACTCACATTATTTCTTTCTTTTCAGTTACCAGTGGTGTATATTGAGGTAGGTAATATTTTATGTATCTCAGTTGGAATGAGGATTTACTACAAGTTGTATTAAATTGTCTCTCTACTTCCTCCCTCCCAACTAGTATTTCATAAAAAGTACATAGACACTGTTTTCCCTATCTCCCTTAAATCCTTTGGAGACATTTAAAAGAAGGAACAAAATTCTTTGAGATGATGCAATTTAGTGACTCTTCCAACATTTCTGTCCACAATAAACATGCCTAATCTCAAAAAGAGTTACTGTAATTTGTAATATCTCATAGCTGGTAAATGTAGTACCCTTTCCTCAATCTAGAATTTCTAGAAAACTTTGCTAATGGCTTTGGTGCTAATTCACTGACCATCTATTATCCAACTCTCAATGTCACTTTTCCTGAGAAGCTGTCTCTCTACACTAAAGTATATATATTTCGATTGTTTCTATGAACTCACAATGTTTTTACCAATAGAATCCCAAGAGGAACCGAATTTTCCAATGGCAAAGGATCAAATTGCAAGGAGGGCTCAGCCAGCTCTCTTTCCCCCTCTCGGTGGAGCCCAGTTTGGGTTCTTACAGGGTCATACTGGAGAAGGAGTCAGGGGAAAAAATACAGCACTCTTTTGAGGTGAATGAATACGGTAAGATTTCTGCATGTGCCGAAGACATCAATGACATTAGAGTGTTTAAGATTGGATCGTTTTTACATGCAGGTGACAAGCAAATATCTAGCACGTAATGGTTGACAATTGGCAAGCCTCTTTATTTGCCTAAATGTTTGCTAAGCACTTTTCCTGCACTATCTCAGTTAATCCTCACCACAGTCCCTATGGGGTAAATACTATATTATCTCCATTTTATAAATGAGCATATCAATACTAGAAAAGTTGGTATTGTATCAAAATCACAGAGTCAATAAGAGGCAGGAGACATATTAATAGGCTCATTTGACCCTACTCAAACCTAAATCATTAATCAACACATTGTGTTATCTATTACACATGCTTCTGTTGATCTGTGTCTTATAACTAAAGGGGTTTCCTGGGAGTATCTCCTGACTGTCTACAACCTACCCTCTTCTAATCATAGTGATCAAACATTGAAGCCATCTTATTAGTTATCCATTATGTAGATTTTTCTCATGTAAATTAATTATAGGATGTCATGAACAAGAAAACCTATAACAAAAACATGATTTCCAAAACTCACCAGAACTGTTAGAAAATTATAGAAAAGGGAATTATTAACTAACCTTATACAACTGTGGGAGGGGCCAGCAAAGTAAAGGTCTAGCAGGAGGAGTTGATGAATCAGAGGAAATTACTAACCAGTTCTCCTAAAGCAATGGTGAGAATGGATAAATCAGAACTTGCAAGGGTACCTTCAGCTGCTAAAGTGGATCACGAAGAGAAACTGATAGAAGAATCTATAAAAAGCTATTACTGCTTCATATCTACCAGCTTAGTATTTCTGTAACCAAGTGTCTGGTGGTGGGCCTAGGGCCTCTGTTAGTAAGAAGGGCTAGCATTTAGGAAGAAGAACTGGACACAGAGGGAAAGATTAAGAACAGACTGGAACCTACTGGCTTCTGTGCGTGTTACCACCTCTAATCATGATGATGTTCAGAGAGTGGTGGTGCTGTTTCTTTCCACCTTTGAAAACGTGAACAAATTCAGACAATTGTCTAGGAGACTAAACAATACGGTACCAGTTTAACCAAGTTAACATGGCACACCCTGCCCGTGGTTATGAATGGCCTCTTCTTTTCGGTAGTGTCCCTATTGCTCTGTATTGTAATTAAAAACATTTCGTTGATCCTATGTTGTAAGGTTCTGTAATAGAGTCATTACAAATACTTGCATTATCTCCTGCCTATTCTCACCTCTTTTTCTCTTTTATTGACAACAGTTTTGCCCAAATTTGAGGTCCAATTGAAAATGCCCAAGGTCATTGGTTTTCTAGATGAAGAATTTATGGTATCCGCATGTGGCCTGTGAGTTAGATGTTTCATCTCATCTCCATTTTCTTACTCTATTTGTATTGCAAATAATTGTTACTGGATTTTGAAGTATTTTAATTGGAGGAGAAATGACTTCCTATCCAATTTGCCTGAACCCCAATAAGGGAACAAGGATGGTAGCATATGACACTTTTACTACTATTACTAAAATCATTTGGTGGACACTTAAAATGTGCCAGGCAATGATTTTAAGTGCCTTGTACTTATTAACATTTTTTACACTAACACTGTGAGATAGGGATAGTTATCCTTAATGTACAAATGAGGAAGCTATAACACAGAGGATAAAAATAAACAAAAACAAAAAATCTTGCCTAAGTTCCTACCAATACTAAAAGGCAGACTAGAAATTAAATCCAACGGTCTGGCTCTAGACCCCAGATTCTTCATCAATGTTCTGCATTGCCACTGAAATTTTAAAAACATTAGCTACATGAAGCATTTATTGTATCCCAAACTCTGTGTGAAACTGAACCCAGACCATTCAACTCTGGAGCTAATGCTCGTAACTTCCGTGTTATTGTGTCCTATTATCCCCCATTTGTTTATTGCTTTGAATTTCTTAAACTAGGGAAATTTAGAAGAAGCTAAGCAGACCTTCTGTCTTAAAGACTGGATATATAATGTAGAATTCAAAATACATGCCATAGTATTTTCCTCCTGGCTGCCCTTTAGTGCAGCAGAACGTTCTTCATTACCTCTTGCTTTTGAAAACAGCATGAGACACGTTTTCATCTTTCTCACTAGCTGTGATCCTTTAAATTTTTCCCGCAGAGGAAATGCCATTTGATTCAGATTTAAAGGTAAGATTCAACAAAGTGATTGAAATTTAGTAAATAATATATTACTTTATCAGCACTATTAGAAATTCAGGGTGGAAGCACTACAAAAATGGAAAACTTTGGGGACATTCAGGCCAAATCTCACCTTCCTTACAGTTTGGGCTAAAGCAATAGGTTTCAAGATGACGAGTGCATCAGCATCTATGGAGGTGCTTAGTTAAAATGTAGATTCCTTGGCCCCACCTCTAGAGATTCTAATCACTAATCTAAGGATTTCAACATAAACATTCAGGTTATACCATATCATATCCTTCCATCAGTTTTGGCAGAATCAGTCTAAATAATTAGATGCTATTCATATAACATTTTTGTTTCATAGCTAATGCTTTCCCATTTAACTTTCCATTTATCTTCTTAAAATATAATACATATGAACCAGGTAAGCCTTAGCAATACACTCTCTGCATATCCTTATTTTTTCCCTAAACAATATGAGTTACTATTAAAGCTGGAATTATAACCTTGTACTCTGATACAAGAGAAAGAAGGAAAGAAGACAAGCTTATAATAAAACCTCACCTGAGAGGGAGGAAAGGTTTGAGAAACACTACATTGTTAATTTTCCATTTGGAGGTGTTTCAAAAGATTCAGTAAGTATATTTTTCGTAGTGTTATAGATCTATGCCTACTTAATTAAGACACGATTTCAGAATAATGCTTCAAAAGTACAACTGCTGTGGAAGAAAAGACTATTACTGTGAATGAGTAAAATGGAAATATGAATGGATCAAATCATGAGAAAAAAATCTCTGAGTTATTTTTATTAAATATCATTTTGTGTTACTGCTTTATTGTTCTAGGTATACATATGGAAAGCCTGTCCCTGGTCTGGTGACAATTAATGTGTGCAGAAGATATTCACAATTCCCTTCCCCCTGTCAAGGAAGTAGTGTACAAAATGTATGTGAAGAATTCAGTCAACAGGTACATGGAAACCACTCTCCCCAGATCTTATTAATATTTTCTCCTGGATTAAAATACAATAGAGACTGCAATAGAATATTGTATTGTGAACACAATACAACAGAGAGTAGTGTTTGAAATAGTCACCTCAGAAAATTGTGGAGTAAAGGAAACCATATGACTGCCTGGCAATGTTAGAATCCGACTTGAGGGTTGGGCTCATGGATTTAGAGTGATATTATTTGGCTAGTGTTTTAATTTCTTTCCAACAGCAATCAACATGCCAGGTATAAGGGCATAAAAGGATGTGGAAATATCTAAAGTTGGCTTTTATCAAACACATAATAGAAAAAGCGTGTGGCAGATGTTAAGAATTCAGCCAAGGGTAGAACCAAATGGCAGTACTGTGGAATCTAAGCTGCATGCGGAAGAACATGGAACCAGCACCAGGTTGAGGAGAGGAGGCCCAGAGAGACAATGGACGGGAGGCCTCATTACACAGAAGTGTAATAAGAGTAACTAAGAGAAACAGCAGAGAGTAAAATATGTCATACTAAAAAAAAAATGTATAAATTACTGATTTCAGAGGAAGGGTACGTAAAAGTCCTGGGTGTGGTGCTGTGAGCAGGCACTGTAAAGGTATGGAAACATGATCAAAGCTGCAGAAAGCTATTAAGTGAAAGGGTAAGGCAATAAACATGCTGACGAACGTCAGAATAAACACTGAGAAGCAGAATAAACATGAGGGAAATCTAGCTGCCAAAATCTTCAGTATTAGAAAGACTAAGATTAATTTTTATTTTCAAGTGAATCATGACCTTTAATTATAAGTTAATAAAATACGATTAAATTTTATAAGGCAATAAGTATTTTCATGGAAGTACAAAACTAAAAACAAATCTTTACTAAAACATGGTTCCCAATATTTAGTTTGGAAATCTGATCAAAGCCATGCATTGCATAACGATGTTCCAGTTAATGACAAACCTGGTTTACTTCTGTCTGTAACGTAGCACAATGCATTATTCACATGGTGATGCTGGTGTAAACAAAACCTACTGCTCTGCCACCCATATAAAAGTATATAGTACATGATGCTTGATAATCAATGACCATTGCTGGTTTATGTATTTTTCTATACTAGGCTTTTTATCGCTATTTGAGAAGGTACTCTTTCTGTTTACTAAGATGCCATCTACGTTTTTGTAAGTGCACTCCATGACGTTCACCCAGCTACCTAATGACATATTTCTCAGAAGTATCCCTATCATTAAGTGATTACACTATAATAATCCATCTATTCAATGGATATATATGTTTTTACAAATGTCTGAGACATCAAGAAAATATAATCCTTAGTCAATATTTAGATGGAGATGGTTACAGAGACTTCTTAGAAGACGTTATGTCTGAGTTTAGAAAAGCAGTAACTGTTGACCAAGATTAAAACAGGAGAAAAAAATGTTATCATTTGAGGAAGAACATATGCAAAAAAATAGAATTATGAAATACTGTAGCACCCTTGGACACTCCATGAAGTTTAATATGAAAGAAATGCGACAGACTTTCAGAAGAGAGGGAAAAAGGCAAAGGTACCTCAATGATAAATTAATTTTATGTTATTGTTGGACCTGGAAAAGTGTAAGCACCTAAAAATAATGCTCAGAACATTTTTAAAATTTTCTTCTATAGCCAACAAAAAACTTTTATAAGTTGATAACTGACTTTTTGGATAGCAAACCAGAAGACCCAGAAATTCTCTTCTTTTCTCTTCAGGCAGACAGTAAAGGCTGTTTCACAAAACTCGTGAAAACTAAATTATTTCAGCTGAGACAGAGGTGGCACAGTATGACATTAAAAGTGGAAGCCAAGATCAGAGAGGAGGGAACAGGTTTGTATTATTTTTAAATATTAATAATTCATCCATTTAATAATTTATTAAATACATATTAAAATTCCATTTATGTAAACACTTTATTGTTGCTGGGAACTATGAAAAGGATATTATCTCTGCCCTCAATGAATTAGAAACCTAAAAAGAAATTACACATTTATATGTATGTGTGTGTGCGCATGCGCATATATATATATATATATATATGGTGTCCAGAAAGTATCCAGCTATGTAATATGAAAAATAGTCATTTATGGCTGGATTTTTTCCAGACAAACCTCATATATATATATAACCATAGTAAAATTGCCACATGAAATGTAAAATCTAAGGGCTAAATGGATATGAAGAAAAATAATCAATTCTAATACAAAACCATGGAAAGCTTTAAAAGTAGCATTTGGGCTGATTTGTATACTGAATACTATTTTGAAAGATAGTGATGGACTTGGAAAGCATGATAAGCATAAAACAAACGTGTTTGGTCTCAGAAGAATCTGAAAATGTAGGTTGATGTAAGATGTGTACAAAAATAAAGTAAATCATATACTAAAGAGGTTAGATTTTATAAAAAACACTGGTATCTTCAGATATACTTGATGAGAATGACCTAAATAAATTGATATTTTTAAAAGATAATTCTAATAGACGTGAAGAGGACAGGCTCGAGGAAAAATGTGTTACAATGTGATACATCAGAATATTATTCAAAGATGACCCCAAAGGTTACAAATTTGGGAAATGGAAAATAGAAATGCAATTACTGTATTTTTCTGTGTATAAGACAATACTTTTGCCTAAAATTGTTAAACCAAAAATTAAGGGTTGTCTTATACACAGGAGTAACTTGTTGATATTAATTTTTTAATGTTGGGTTAGAAAAGTAAGGGTTATCTTATACACGGGGGTGTCTTATACACAGAAAAATACAGTAACCAAGATGAGGAAAGGATGAGAAAGAACTATGGTGATGAGAATGTATCCAAGATGATTCATTATAATTTGGCATATAGAAATGGCAGTTGATTAATTCAGCAGATAATTTAAAAAGAAAGCCAGAACAAAATCAGGACCAGAAATGTAAATCTGAAACCATTCCCATCGTATCCATATCCTTCTAAGAGTAAATGCAAGTGTTCTGAAAATGAATTCATTTAGCAGTGCTAAATTGAGGCTAGAGGCAATAAGGAGGGGCCCAAAGACAGAAACAACTACAGTCATCCCCCTTATCTGTGGTTTTGCTTTCTGTAGTTTCAGTTACCCATAGTCAACTGTAGTTCAAACATATAGCTTTGCATGCATAGAGAAAAACATAAGATATGTAGGGTTGGGTACTATCTGCAGTAGCAGGCATCTACTGGCAGTCTTGGAACATATCCCCAACAGATAATGGGGGACTAAAGTACAGTTAGGAGACAGTATCAAATAAGTCAGCATAATAAAATTAGAAGTCAGAGGGATAAAAGGAAAATTAAAAAGTACAATTTCTTAGAAGTCACTGGAAGCATTTTAGTTGTACTTATTATGTATGAAGTACTTTTCTGAGAGTTCATTTGTTGAAATCTGAGATGAGATTACTATATTGGGAGCAAATAAGAAATCTTGTAGACTTTGATAGAGTGGTGCTTTAGATGTTGAAGACAAAATACAAATTACATTTTATTGAATAGAAGAACATCAGGGAGGGGTTGGTTATACTTTGGATAAGCCATTCAGTGAAAAGAAGGGTCTTGCTGGAGGAGTTGTTTGTGATAGAAATTTAAGCATATTTTTAGGCCAACGTGAAGAATTATGTTGTATACAGAAAGCTGTAGGGGAAGAGCAGGGATGTGAGCGAGAAAGAAACAAAGATAAAGCAAGATCCCAGAGCAGATGAGAGAAAGTTAAGAACATGGGTGGAACAGGTAGGATACCTGTGAAACCAGAGGAATTGAAGAATGCCAATTATGGATTGGCCATCGTTTTTTATACGCAGGTGAAGCTAATGTCCAATTGCTTGTGTTTTCTAATTGTGAGAAAGCCTGGAAAGAATAAGAAAAGAGGATATGGAGGGTATTTTGTTATGATAGAGGGAAGCTGGGATGGAGGTCAGAGGTGAATTGAATACATAGAACAGTTCAACTGCACTTATTTCTTTTGCAGAGTTGGAGTTAACTGGGCATGGATCATGTGAAATCACAAATACCTTAAGCAAACTGAAATTCACAAAAGTAGATTCACATTATAGACGTGGGCTCCCTTTCTTTGGGCAGGTAAAATATCTTTTTAATATATTCATAATTGGAGGATGTGGCTTGTAAGGAAATAAATTTTAAAGTACAAATTTATTAGAAAAATGAATATCATTTACAGTAAGAAAAATGACAGCAAATTACAAACTTAGAAGGCAAATATCATCACAAAATCCAAAAAAATAAAGCATATGTTTATTAATTAACTTCCTAGCACACCTCTATAGTACATTTTTTCTGAGTAGTTTTGCTGCATACTGTTTGATTGCCTCTTTATAAACAATGATTTTTTAATATTTTCTATAGAAAAAAATAAATACTCTTTCATCTAGATGATTGAATTTTTGCATTATTGATAGTTTTTAGAAGGTTTTTTGTTTGTTTCAAGTATCAATATTGGCTATAATATTGGTAAATCTTAGGATTAATGTTCAATTTAATAAACTATTAATTTTCTTTTTTTACAAAGTAAAACTTTATTTGCTTATTTTTAGATTTAACACTCATCAAATTACTCTGTCAAATTTTTATAATGGTTTCTAAATGTTTAGTCCTGATATCTGTGCTTTTCTAGCAAGAGACCAGGAACAGGTAGAAGATGGCCTCATTCTTTTTTTTTCTTTTTTTTTCAATTTTCTTTCATAAAATAAATTAGAGATTTCTGGATATTTTTAACTTTCATTTGTAGTAACTAATCTTTGAATTCACAGTATATAGCCATTTTTCCCATGTTAGTGGTACATTATAAATTTTATATTATCTTCATTTATTCCAGTATTTTATATCAAATTGGCAAGACATTAATCAATGTATAGATATGATGGGGCAAGGTCATTTCAGGTTGGGGAAAGAGCATGATAAACAATGAAGATGACTTGGGCAGAAATTTAAGAAAGATGTGAGAGTGCCCAAGTCTCTATTCAAGAGCAAAGAAATAAGAGGTTCCCAGTGTGACTTGAGATAGAAGATATAACTGGATTGTTTGAATAGTTAGTCATAGGTAAGCTAGAAGAGACCTTAAAAGACTCTTTAATATAGGCTCAGAATTTTGGATTGAGAAGTTGCTGAAGGTTTTAAGGAGAGTAACATGATCGGTTTAGCTCGGGCTATATAGAGAACAGTTTGAAGCAAAGACGAAATATTAATAGCAAAAGGATGGACTGCATAAGATGAGATAGAAAGCTGCGGGAAACCAGATGGTAAAAAATACTGTGATTTTAACTGGAATGGTAGCAATAGATTTGGAGAGAAGTAAATAGCAATAAAATATGTTTTATAGGGGAAGAGATAGCACTTGACAATGGGTTACATACAGGCAGTGAAAAAGAAAAATGACAAAAAATAAAAAGCCCTCTGTATTCCTGCATAAACTATTGGATGGATAGAAGCACAATACACCGAGATAGAGAACACTGGACATAGAGAAAATCTGGGAAGGTAACAACATGAGTCCACTTTTGGATATTCTCAATTGAATGTTCATGAGTTACCTAAATTGAAATATCAAAAAGAAAAATTGTTTAGAGCCTAAGAAAGCAAATCTTATTTTCAGGTTCTAAGATCTTCAATAGATAACAGGGGTCAAGAGGTCAAGAGTAAACACAACAAAGAGAGAAAAATGTTATGGCTATACAACACTTGAAACTAGCTATCCCTTTCATATTTCTAGGTTCTTCTACTTGATGAGAAGGATAAGCCAATCCCTAATAAAACTCTAGTTGTCAATATGGGTCCAGCTGCATACCAGTCCAGATTTACTACTAATGAGCATGGTTTGGCAAACATTTCCATCGATACCACCAACTTCACATCTTCTTTTATTACACTTACGGTAAGTGGAAAGGGACATCTGGAACTAAAAAGATAGAGATCACTGAAGCCACATAATTTATGAATATATGGGAAGCATGTGAACTCTAGAGATAAAAGAAAAGGTAATAGAGTAAAATAGAAATTAAGCAATGTAGACACAAATCATAAGAAACAAAAATTTCTCTGTCAGAAAACTTACTTTAGAGCAACTGTTTATAACATAATCTAACTTCAAGAAATACTTATTATATTATCTTGATATTCCCTTGAAAGATTCAATATTTTTACCATTTTATTATAATACAAATAAGGTTTTTCTTGGTATCTTTGGCATACCACTATTTTTGTTTTGTGTTGAATATACAAATGATCTTATGCAATTTACATTCATAAGCGTATAAGAAAAAGTAATTGATCTTGGTTGTGAGTGAATAATACCTACTAAACTGGTATAACATAACCTAAAATAAACTTAAGGGAAATTCATTCATAGGTTATGTTTTATTTGGGAAAGCAGCCTAGGGGAAAGGAAGCAAGTAAGTGTGGTTCATATAAAAATCTTCAGTAAATTATAGAGAATGACTATTATATTAATAACAAATAACCTATTTAAGCCTTTTGTCCCTTCCATTAGGTCACTTACAAACAGAATATCCACTGTTTTGATAACGTGTGGCTTCAAGAACTTCATGCAGAAGCACACCACTCTGCCAAGAATGTTTTCTCCCCCAGCAAGAGTTATGTTCACCTTGAACTTGTTGCGGGTACTATAGCCTGTGGGAAAACCCAAGAGATTCGGGCACACTACATTCTGAATGAACAGATTCTAAAGGATGAAAAAGAGTTAACCTTCTATTATTTGGTAAGAATAAAAGCCACTGTAGCGCTTTTGAATTGTGTAGACCCCCAAAAGATTGGATTCCTATCTATGTAATACACTTTATAAGATATCAGTATAAATATATGTATATTTGTTTCTATGCTTGAAGAGAAGTTGGTTTCATAGATAAGTAAGCAAAAGATAAGAATCAAGAACTTACTCAACAGATAATAAAAATGTTAAATAATCCTCTGAAAAAATATTCAATTTTGACATTAATTGGAGAAGTGAAAATTAAAACATTAAAGCAGTAGCATTTTATACATATAAAGGTTCTAAATAATTTACAGAGTTTATGACTGGTGCAATTGCAGGGAAAAAAAGGATAATCACAGGTATATTATAAATTGGTATGATATTTTTGAGGCCAATATGCTTTTACTCACTTATGTCCCCAAATTAAAAATATTGAAAGCTGGTAGTTACTCGGTAAACCACTTCTAAAAGAAAAAAAAATGCATGCATAGAAAATTCTGTATAGGAAAATTAACTATAAATAATGTTCTTTAGAATTCTATAAAAAGCTTTAAAAATTAATAATAATTTTACTTTTATTGCTGCCTACTTATGTGACATTGAGTAATTTACATAATCTCATCTGTAAAGAGAAATGTCAACCATCTCACCCAAATACGGAAGATGGTATACAAGGGCTGTCCGGAAAGTATCCAGCCATGTAATATGAAAAATAAAGGCACTTAGGGCTGGATTTTTTCCAGACAGCCCTCGTATGTAATTACTTCATGAGGTTACTGTGTAAATTTAATAAAATCCTAAAACCAAATTATTTAGTTCAGTGCTTGGCACATAAAGAGTGTCAATACATTTTTTTTAATAGAAACCACAGAGAATACATATAGTTTATATCCACCTTCATTTATAGGTTGCTTTGCATATGATAGATGTTAAAATATTTTAATATGTGAGTTTGAAATGTTAATATTTACAATACTAAGTAAATATTAAGTGAAATACAAAAACATTGTAAAAGTACATGTTATTCAAAGTGCATAACTATACAGATAGAAAAATATTACAAGAGAAATTTAGTGATCAAAAATAACTTCTGGACTGTAGTAGTGAGGTAATTATTTATATATTATAAATATGTTTCCATAAGTTTAACTTGTACCCTTTAAAACAATAATGAATGCATTCCCCTCTGTCTTCAGATCAAAGCAAGAGGAAGCATCTCCCAATCAGGAGTCCATGTGTTGTCCATTAAACAAGGTAACAGTAAGTATTTTCAGGATCTTCTTTTTTTCCTCAGGTCAAATCCTGAACGTTTCAGCAAGAATGAGTGATGTTTTATTTTCAAGGAAATGGTCAGCAACCTTTTCCCATCAATCAAAGATCAGAAAGCTGATGCAAAAGAATGCCATATTGGTTCTATTTTAATCCATGTTGTATTTTTTCTTCTTTTTGTAGTATTTCTATATTTTAAATATTATTCCTACAGAAAAATGTATTTACTTTATAATTGTTTTTAAAATGCAGAAAATACTTGGAAAATGCAAAAAAATCACCGAAGAAAATTTTACTCCATATGGTTTTGTATTAATTTCCTATTGGTTCTGTGATAGATTGCCACCCACTTTCTGTTTTCAAACTATGCAGATTTATTACTTTGCAGTACTGTAGGTCAGGAGTCTCACTGGGTTAATATCAGGACTACATTCTTTCTGGAATTCTAGGTGATTGTTTCCTTGCCTTTTACAGTTTCTTCAGACCTCTTGCACGCCTTCATTTGTTGCTCCTTCTTCTATCCTCAATACTAGCAGCATGCCATTTTCAAATTTTTCTTTTACATTTCTGCCTTTCTCTTTTAAACTTCATTGTGATGACACTTGGATAACCCAGTATAACCCTCCTGTCTGCACGTCCTTGACTTAATCACATCTGCAAAGTCTTTGTTGCCATATAAAGTAACACATACACTGGTTTTTGAGATTATGACATGGATATCTTTGGGGACACATTATTCTGCCTACCACAAACTGCCCTCTTGCCCCAAATATTCACATCCATCCCACATGCAAACTGTATTTACCTCATGCCAACATCCCTAAAAATCTCAGTGTATTATTACAGCATTAACCCAAGTCCAAAATTTCATGTAAATCTCATGAACTCCAAAGTCCCAATTAGCATCATCTCAGTGATCTAAATTAGGTGTTGATGAAGCCCTGAGTATCATCCATTCTAGGACAAAAAGAGTAATCAGTCCCTAAAAAAACATTTTTTGAAATTCATATGCACAAATAGAACTCTATTTCAAGAACTAGTAAAAATCCTCTTTGGTTCATGTTTCTGCCCCCTGGGCTCAAGTCTCCACTCTCAGAACCATCCTTTCCTTTTCATGGAGGGTAGCATGTGTTTGCCACTGAGTAATTTTATTAATTTGTTTCCTACCTGTAGAATATGATGAGTCTAATATCCTTCTTTCATTTTCTACTCTCTCTGTCCCTTTTGGTCCCAGCGGGTAGTGTTTCTGCTGTCAGAAATTTCTCAAAAATCTTGTGGGTCTCCCATGTGTCACTTGGTCTCACTCCATTAAACAAGAAGCTTCTTCACAGATTTTCCTTGAATAATTTTATCTCTCCTTTTAGCTCTTGCTGAGATATCCGAGAGAATCTATGAGTCATACACTTAATTTCTTCAAAGAGCTTTTATGGGACAAAACACTGATCTTTTGATTTCTCTGAGATAGTAGCAAAAAGCTGCTCATCACACAGGCTTTTTCTCTAAAGCACAATTTCCTAACAGTGAATGTCTACATTTTAGTGTCTTTTGCAATCTAAATAAGCTGAGAATTTCCCAAATTATCACGTCTTGGTTCCTTTTAGATTAACAACTTTTCTCTTAATTTTTCTCTTACCTCTTGCATTTTACAATAAGCTAAAATGAATAAATAAATAAAAACACCTCTGGCTGAATCTTAAACACCTTGCTTAGAAAGCTTCTCAGCTACATATATATGCAAGTTTACTATTTACAAAATTTACTTTCTACATAACTGCAAGACTAAGTTAAGATTTCTGCCACTAATAACAGGGACCCCTTTTGCTCAAGTTTCCAATAGCATATTCCTAATTTCCATCTGAACCCTTGCTGTCATAATTTTAATGTCCCTATTTCTACCATCGGTCTGTTTATATAAATTAGATATTCTCTAAAATGATGCATGTGTTTCTCTACCATGCTCCTCACTTTATTTTGAGTTCTCCTTTGCATAGATTTAGCATTCGTATTTCTAATTGTATGTTTAAAGTGATTGAAGTCTTTTCTCTCAATGCTCCTCAAAACTCTTCCAGAGTTTCCCCATTACCCAATTCCAATACCATATTCATATTTTTTAGGCATTTGATACAACATCCCACTTCCAGGTAACAAAATCAGAAGTTTTTAAGTCATTTTCCATGAATTCTTTTCAAAATAGTTAATTTATTTAATAATGTTCAATAGCCAGCTTTATATTAAATTACCAATACCTCAAAAAGCTTTCTTTATGCTTTTAAATATTCCTCTACAACAAAATCTTATTTACTAGAAAATGTTCCATCAATTCTAAAACATAAATCTTGTCCCAAGTTCCTATCTTTGGATGTCTAGGTTAAATTATAACTAATAATGTAGTAAAACCCTTGGGTTTTTTTTTTCTACTCATGTCCTCTTTGGGGTTATTTTTCTTCCTTTTTTTATATCTTCTTCTTTTTAACAACCTTATTCTGTTTCTATTAAGGGATCATTTTTTCTTTTGCAGTTTGTTAATGAAGTGAATTACATTGACTGATTTTCAATATTAAACTAATCTTGCATTCCTGGATTAAAAAAGTTTGGTTATGATATATTATCCCTTTACATATTGTTGGATTCAGTTTATTAAAATTTTGTAATTTTACCATGGTTTTGGGATTAGGTTAAAGCTGCTCTAATGGAATGATTTGGAAAACATTTCTTCTTCTTCAATTTTCTGGAAATTTTTATTTAAACATTTTTCCCTTAAATATTTGGCAGAATTTTTCAGTGCATCTCTCTGAGCATGAAATTTTCTCTGTGAGATTTTAGCTACAAATTCTTTTTTTTTAATAAAGTGCAATCTAGGTTAGCTATTACTTCTTGGGTAAAATTTGATAATGTGTAATATTCAATGGCTTTGTCTATTTCTTTCAGTTGTCTGCTTTATTGACATAAAACAGTTCATAACATTCCCTTACACTTTTTTAATAGCTGTAATATCTATAATCATAGCACCTCCTTGAGTCAAGATACTGATAATTTGTATCTTATCTATTTCTTGATCAATCTTGTTAGAAGTTTAGCAGTTCATTGATTTTCTCAAACAATTGGCTTTTCATTGAATTGATTTTCTGTTTTCCTATGTTTATGTCATGATATCCACTGACTTTTATCATTTATTCTTTTTGCTTACTTCACATGCAATATGCTTTTCTCAGTTTCTTCATGTGGAAGCTGAAGTCATCAGTTGAGACTTTTTTCCTTTTCTAATATAGCAGTTGGTGCTATGTAGTTTCCTCAAAATACTGCTTTAGCTGCATCCTACAGATATTTACATGTGCTATTTTACAGGTGATATTAAAGTTGTTTGTGATAGCATATCAAAAAGCAAACTGCCTTATAAAGTAATTTCTTCAAAATCAGTTCCTGTAAATTTATTAATAAAATTAATTTATTAAATTAATTAATAAATTAATTTTTGTCTATGTTTAGCCCTGTTCCAGAAATCCACCCTCATAATGGTTTTAGTATTTTTGTTTCCAATTTATTTTGATCCTGCTGTTTTTGTGTATTTTCACCAGAAACTGACCTAAAATATTTTATAGATATCCAAAAGCTATAGTTTTTAAAGAATTTTATGCTACCAAGATCAAACTTAGGACATTTATGAGAAAATCAAGAAGACACATTGTATAAACAGTATGTAATTCACATAGAAAGCAACCACTAAGATAAATACACAGAATTATTTTATAAAAATCAGAGGCACATCTTGTCTTATAGGTGATTGTACCTCTATCTCTGCTCTTTTGTAAATGATTTGAACATAAAGACTGTGTTGCATTCTTTGAATTGTCCTCTGGCATATGACAAGAATTGTGCTGATTTGGCCCACAGATAGAAATAATTAAAGATGTCATGAAATTTTTCTCTCGACTTTTTTCTTAATAAATTTTTTAATTTAAAAATTGATACAGGCACTAAATGTTTTTTGCTACTTAAGCAGAGGAAATAAACAATTTAACCTACATCTTTAAGGGAAAATGTCATTAGTTCAGCATATATTTATTTAACACTAATTTGTTATGTGTACAGTGGTAAAATGCACATCTTTTTTACTTCAGTATACTCCAAATGTGAATAAGTTAAATTATTGGAGAACCTCTTCTTTATAAAGTTAAGAATTCTTCCCTCTTCCTAATCTATTTTCTTGAACTTTCTTTATTCTCCAGTGAAAGGGGTATTTTCCTTCTCCTTTCAAGTGGAAACAGACATTGCTCCTACAGCCCAGTTGCTCATTTATACTATTTTACCTAATGGAGAAATTGTTGCAGATACTCAGAAACTTGACATTGAAAATTGTTTTCCCAATAAGGTGGGTGTTTTGTGTACCAGTACACCAGTCCTTTTATCCATCTCCCTTTTTGAAGTGTGGAAAACCATAGTTATGTACATTAAAAGTCTATGTAATGCTCCTAAAACTTTCCTCCAAAGTACCTCTAGAGATAGTGATGCCATGCACTGAGAGGTCTAGTGTTTTACCTTGTGTAATCATGTGAAATTCAGAAGTTATTCCACTATAAATCTTCAATAGTTTTAATTTTGAAATGTTCTGTTCCCAAATTTCTTAATTATAATTGATGCTTCAAAAGGCTGTGTCAACTGTGTTCCATCATACCCTCCCCCAACATACCTTCATGTACTACTATGGAAACTAGTCACTTCTTGTAAGTTTAAACTTAGTTTGATAATACAGAATAAGGATATTTGTATGTACCCCGTTTTGAGAAACACAGCCTGAGCACTCTGATAATGACTATAGCATAAAAATATGACATAGTTGTAAACGAGAACTTCTTATACTAATGTGTAGCTGTGATGAGAAGCTTACTAAGATAAATAAGCTTTTCCCAACAGAATTTGGTGCTGTAATCCTAACATTAACAATCAAATAGGATCCACCAACTTCAAGTATCTTTTTTTTTACAGTGAATTGTCAACTTGTTGTATAATAAGTTCACCACCTAGTGTGAGCTCTCTTTCCATCACCATATATTTTCAATTATCTTTTTAAAAATATATCTAAAAGGACTCTTTAATGTTTGTTTTATGGAGATTAAAACAATATGCATTTATAGCAAGTGAATATTTCTGTCATGAGAACTATAGATTATCCATTTTTAATATACAATGATCAAATGAAAATACACAATGGTTTCTGATATCCATCTTACTAAAGAATGCTATTAAATCTGAACAGGTGTCCAAGCACAGTTTCTGTTCTGTTTGGATGTTCTATGTGTTTTGTGTGAACTTAAAAGAAATTACTGCTTTGAGCCCCAGTGCCCTTACTGTTAATCATGGACAGCATGGACAGTTAGTTGTTAAACCTTAAAATGGACATATCACGCTACCACTTTCAACACACTTTACTTATCTAGCAGTGGTCTTGCTCCAGATAAAACATATGAAAACTCCTGTGTAATACCATAATACTTTGCCACAGAAGCAAAAGTCCATGGACATTATATTAAATCACCTTAAGTCAAATATCTTTTAACTTATCATTGATCAAACATGGAGATAAGTTATTTAAAAAAATAAATAATTATAGATGAAGCATTTAGAAGAAAATTTATAGTATAGTAGAGATCTATTAAAGTTAAGAGTTAAGGCCCTTAGAAATTAGACATCTTGACAGAATGGGCAAACAGAGTAAAGAGCAGGCTGAGAATGTGAGGAAAAATCCAGATCAGTTGGAGACATGTGTTCCTCCAAACCAACGTACTTTAAATATCTTTTTCAATATTGGTTGGGATAGAGAAAAACTGTTCTCTATTCAAAATCCATATAACCCTTTATTTAAAAACAACAGATTTAGTATATACATTAAATACTATGTAACAATTTACATTGCCTGTCATTCTTAACTGGATATAATTATTCATTGAAGATAGCATTGATTAATATAGATTGGTACAGACTCTCAAAATACATTTTAAAGTTCTTTTTGGTTCTCGTATCAGTAAAACATTTGACGTTTTCAAACATATCCACTTCTTGATATTTATATCCAAATATAATATTTCATTCCAAATATAAAACTCACTTAATATGAACATTAACAAACATATTTTAATGAACTTAAATTTTCTAAAAATAAAAACAAGCATGTTTAAAATAGAATTGTCCATAAGCAGTGTTTTCATAGTATATTGAACTGTCGAGATGAATACTACTACATCTTGAGGGAAAAATCAATTATTTATTTTTTTCATATATGTCTCATGATACATCAGTTTAGAGTTATCATAGTTAAACCCAGCAATGTGAGTCAAATATTATTGCACTAAACACACTGACATTTTATTCCAATCCAAATCAGCTTTTGGATTTCAAGAGCCTTAGTAGATTACCTGTTGCTACTACAGTAACTAAATTCTGAATTATTTTATAATTTGAATATAAGATAAAACTCAGATTCTACTCAAGAAATGTTTACACAAACATAAGAAACCAATAGATTCACTTACCAATAGATGGCTATTTGCTAAAGCGGCATCAAATCGCCAGAAAACAAATGCCCAATTTTCCATTATTTTGTAGTCCTTATTTTTTATTCACAATTTTGTGAATCTTCACTCTTAGGATGCATACTGGATGTTTAATTTTTTAAGATCCAATAAATCTCTGATCCTGATAAACAGAACTGAACTGTTTTAGAATGTCAGGTGACTAAGGCTGCCACCTGGAGGAGACTTCGGTTGACTGGTCTCAGAGGTGAAGTACAAGTATGACTTTTCACAGCACCATGAAAATACACACATTCATCATAAAAACACTGCAAGGAGATAGGTCAGCTACAACGAGGTTTGTGTCTTTGTTAGCATGAGCGTTCCCATTCCCATTCAGAATTCTATTTCAATGTGATCAAAACCAATATATATTTCACCAGTTATATAAGGAGTGGAAAACCTGAGTTAACTGGAACCACATTTCCAGTTTATTTCAGAGATGTTTAACTGGTAGTCCCTAGACAGATTCACCTCTTAATCCTGCTCTAAAATGAATGAAGAGAAAGGAAGCGCAGAAAGGATTAGTCCTAGCCTGGGGTAGAAGAGAGTTTTAAGATTGCAATTGTTAGAAAAATCGCTGCTATAATCATATCCTTCTTACAGGTAAACTTGAGCTTCTCCTCAGCCCAGAGCCTGCCCTCTTCAGACACGAACCTGAAGGTCACAGCCACTCCTCACTCCCTCTGCGCCCTCCGTGCAGTAGACCAGAGTGTCCTGCTCATGAAGCCTGAGGCTGAGCTCTCGCCTCAATCAGTGAGTCCCATTTCAATCTCAGACATTAGAAAATGTACATACGATAAGACCATTTTTGGAAGCTGGAAGTTGTAACTGCAAAGGACAAGTTCTTCAGAGGGTCAGACATAATGTAGTAAGTTATGCATGAGT
Source organism: Lyroderma lyra (assembly GCA_004026885.1). Lineage (NCBI taxonomy): Eukaryota > Metazoa > Chordata > Mammalia > Chiroptera > Megadermatidae > Lyroderma > Lyroderma lyra. The sequence goes on from PVJL010000889.1 coordinate 241,851, forward strand.
TGGAATTCAGTTCAATTCTACAAAAGACATTGCACACGGTGCTTTACAAATATTACCTCATTTCATTCTTTTACAATATAATCTCAGTGAGCATCTTGCTCACCATTACATTCCCTGTGCCTAGCACGGTACCTTACATGTAAAAGATGCTCACCACATTTTTAATGAATGAATAAATGAATAATAATTTTAAGGTGGGTATTATTACCTTAATTTTAAGAATTAAAAAAAACAGCTAGAATAGATTAAGCAACTATAAAGGGAGTGTGCCAAAAACATATTTTAAGAGTGGAATTCGAACCAAATTTTGATGCCACTTCTATTGCACCGCATTTCAAGGTAGTATGTGAAATGCCAAATTTTTAAGCTTTCCCTAAAATTCAAGCACTTAACTCATTTGTCCTCAGTATGGACAAAAGAGAGTTTTCGTTGAGACTTGTCTTTTAAATATGTTTCTTATAATGAAGCACCTTCAAAGAGGTGCTGCAGTTTACAAGCTTCATGGTCATTTACTTATTTAACAAATATTTGCTACATCTTGGTTATAGGATGGATCCTTCTCTGAGAATAGGCGTTTCTATGGTGACCAACTAAATGTGGTCATTGACCCTTATAGACCCATATGGTTGTGCAGGTGGCCTTATACTGGGCTCTGGGCAAACACTGAAGAGGAATTGATTGATTCCAGAGGGAAAAAAATGGCACCTAATTTTTTCTCAAGCTAAGCTTGGTCCTAAAATAAAAAATAATAAAAAATAGTAGACAAAAAATAATAAAAATAAAAATACTTGGTTAGAACTTAATCAAATAAAATGGCAAAAGGAAAGGAATCAAGTATTTACAGAGGTTATTTCTGGGTAATGGCATTATGAGTGGCTTGTGTTTTCTTGTGTCACTTCTCTGTCCTGTTTGCATTTTCTGCTTCCTTTTAAAAGGAGGCATTTGGACTCAGAGACAGGTGACGTGGGTTTTATTCTGACTCAACTAAAACAGGCTCTGAGACTCAGATCAATTAATTTGTCTTCTCTATATATTAATTTCTTTTGTGCAACAAGAGGATTAGGATCCATAACCTTTAATATCTCTCCATGATTTTCTGTGTTGCTTCATATAATGTTGTCATGGGAGTATTAAATAAACATCACGATCTTTAAATACCAGCCACATTGAATACTATTACTCTTAAAGTAAGAACACACACACACACACACACACACACGAGTTTTTTCCTTTGTTCTCTTAATTTTGCAGGTCTTTAATTTGTTACCAGTAAAGAAAGATCTTGGTGTTAGATATGGAAGTTTTAGGAATGAAGATGGTGAACAATGCATACATGCAGAAGACATAACTCACAACGGAATCATTTACACACCAAAGGAGGTCCCAGACGATGATGATGCTAACAGTATCTTTAAGGTAATTCTTTTTCATAAAAGCATACCCAAAATGGATGTCTAAGTCTTTGTTAAGCTCTATGGATGCCTAAACTCTAGAATCAGGCGCTGCTCCTAGCCCTCAAACAAAGCTATGATTAACGGAAATGCCAGAACCTCAGAGGCACAGTGAACTTTGTGTACATACAGATATTCAATCATGAGTTTCTCTGGTACTTTAGACAGCAAGTGGTATACTTTTTAGGGCCCACAGACTTAACTAAGTTAACCCCAAAGTCAGTTACCACTGTCATATTTCCCTCTCAGTGATTTGCAGAACTTTTAATATGAAAGAAAAACACTTTCCATAGTACCTCTGATCCCCTTGGAAAGATGAGGACCTCATTAGCAACTATTAATCAGTTATTTGCACGATAAAAACATGTTGAATGACTGAATACACAAAGGACTTTACTTGAGCCATCACCTTCAGTGCAGTCAAATTTCAGGAAAACTGAAAGTAGCCTTTCACGAAGAAAAGATATACAAGACTTGAAGTAGAGATGTGAGCATGCATTAGGTAAGTTACATAAAATGTGTATCTTCAGGATTAACTATAACTAGGCAGAGTTATGGAAGGCAGTTTATCCAGGTTGTGAGACTAACCAAAAAGGAATGAAAAGTCTCATTATACCTTGGAAAACATACCTTCCAAGGCAGGTCTGCAGCTTAGCTGAAAGTAATTTAGATCTCCCTTTTCTGGGATCTCCAGAATCATAAATCAGGTGGTGGTGCAAGAACTGTTTAGGTTTATTAGTTCACTGTATCACCTTTAAACATTTGTTTCTTAACTTCTTTCTCCTGATTCTGTGTCACTACCACCACGGGCCACTATGCTCAGAGTCCCACAGTTTCCCATGTACTCTGAGACAGGGCAACGCATAGTATTTAACTGTGACTACTCTTGAAGAAAGGGGCATTTGGGAACGGGTGGGCTCGAGCAATCAGCTACTGTGGGCGTCTGCATGTGTGTTTCGAATGCAGAGATTCAATGTAGTTTTTAAAAACTGAGAACGAAAAGAGGAAGGGGATGGATGAGTTGAGCTTAGCTATTCAAGGAAAGGCATATTTTCCAATTAAACATAAACAAAACAAAGTTTACTAAGACTAAGGGAAAAAACCTCCAATATGCAACCCTACAATTTCAAATGAAAAGAAACAAAAAAATTGCTCTGCAATATAGCTATGAGGTATGTGTGTATATATCATATATGCATACATATATGTATTATATATATATATATATATATGTTATATTTGTTTGGGGTGGGGGAAAAGAAGGGAAGAAAACAACCAAGATAAAATGCTCAGTTTCCTGGGTGCAAATGATAAAGAGGCACTTGCATGCAACAGACAAAAATTCAGAAATAAGAATCAGAAGAAGTTTCTGACCCCAAATCCCTTTAGTTAACTGGATAAACTGGACTTTCTGTGACTCCATTTTCATATTTATCAACTAGCTCTCTTCTCTACTGTGTGGAATTTTCATGATGAACCTATGAGCTACCTGTATCACAATAGTGAAAGTGCAATACGAATGTAAGAAACATTCCATTTCCAAGATTAGATTGCCAATATACTCTAACAATTCATTCTCTTCCAGTCTGCAGGATTAAATATTTTTACCAACTCCAAAATCCACAAGCCGTATTATTGTCAGCTGCCTCAGATATATGCAGAAGCGCCAATGGCCTATGTAGGTGCAGGTGAGATTTGTTTGTCTGCTAGCATAATAGAAACTAATATTATATTTCTATTATAAAATACTAGAAAATAGAATAATAAAAGAGAAAATTGATGATTTACTGTGTTGTGTTGTGATAAAAAGCTATTTTTCTACATATTGAATATTGTGACTCTATAGCAACTACTTGGTAGATTTTCTTCAAATAACATTTTTCTCTGAACAGATAGGATTTTTTAAGAAATTATTTCTGTCTCCCTCTCTGAAATCAAAACTGACTGATTTTTGTCCTAGCCTTTAGTAGTCTTGCTACTTCAAATTCTCCTTCAAATTATGCACTGTGGATTCAATCCCTAAATCAGTCAGGATAAGATAGATTATGCTGCAGTAACAAACATCCCCCCCCCCCATATCTCAGGGGCAAGCACATAGCAGTTTATTTTTCACTCACACAAAAACTGCTTGTGAGTCCAGGAGCTCTCCAGAATAGCTCCCTACCAATCATAAGACAGGGATAGTCATTCTGCTTTCACATGGTGACTCCATCACCTCCAATATGCCTGTCAAGGTTACTACTACAGGGAAGTGGAATAAATGTGCGTGGGACCGTTATGGCCAGCAGTGAGTGGCATAGATCACACCCACCAGAACTGCAAGGGAGGCTGTGAGACATGTGAAGGAGCATATGGATAGTAATTGTCCGTCACATTCTTTTATGGAAATCAAAGTGATTGCGGCACATTGAACAAAACAGAAACATTCACCTTTCGGCAGATATCCTATGATTCTCTGTGTTTCAAGTACACCTGGAAATGAGGAAAAGTTGAAAAGATTCTGAGAATTCTTTTCTGCTACTATCAGGACTAGAGAAATTTCTTTCTGCATGCTTGGATGCCTACTAATCCTACTTTCTATTAACCAATGCAGTGATATAAAGTGTTCTTTGAATAAAACGAACACATATGAATATTTTGATGAAGTAGAAATTATTTCTGGGAACAAAAGGAATAAAGTTCTAGTTGAAAAAAGAGGAGTGACTAAGAATATTCTCTCAACAGAATGAAAATTCTGTGTAGTGAGAACACTGTGCTAAGAACAAGTGGATATGTTTGCATCACATCCCTATCTGGTATGACACATGTGACTTTAAAATTTGCAGACTCATTTAACATTCTGGAGGCACAAATTCCTCATAGCTAAAATCAGACTGACAACACCAGTCACTGAGGTGTTATGAGCATCCAACGGAAAAATATAATTACGATTCCATGTAATAGCATGTTATTTCTTAAAACAAAACAAAACTGAAAAACCCTATCGCTGTATTGCCATAGCCTTCTTAATACCAAGTTTATATATTTATTTCAGTCCTAAGAGAAAACATAGTGGAATTATACAGAAAACCTAAAAACAGAGCACCATCATTACACTCTTACCTCAAATATTCTGTAATACTCTTACACAAATTTTTCATTTGGTATTTGTCACCTATTCATTTTCAGTTACACCTGTCTCTCATTATTTCATAACCAAATTGCTTATAACCACACCAATTGACCTTCCGTGCCTCCAGTCTTTCTCTACTTCTATCCATCCCACCACTGCGAAGGGCCTATCCCCCTTAAATATTGCTTGTATCATGTCCCTTATTTCTCATACATAGTCACTATTTCCATAATTCATAGAATAATTCTACTTAAGGTTTTAAAAGAGCATGTCCAACTCTATTTTATATATATATATATATATATATATATATATATATATATATATATATATCATATTATTTATATTTGCATATCATACCTATTTATATATTTTCTGATTACTGGAGTATCGCTCTTTATCAAGCTAACCACTGCCTAAACAGATCTAATGTATTTGTCCTAATCTTCATGGTGTTTTCTTATATAATTACACCTACTAATTACTCAACTACGTTAAACACACCCCCAAAAGAGACATTCCACCCAGAGGGTTAAGCATTTCACTACCACCTCTGATCGCTGTGTGCATACCTGCATGGCCATTTCCTTGAAATGTCTTCTCCATTCCTCCTGTTTTCCATCCTTCAATGATTACCTTAAGTTCTACTTCAGTAAAGTCTTTTCTGGCCAATCTAAAGTTCATTTTCTGTCCTTTATTGAGTGTCTGCTGTCTATCACACATACTGTACTATATCCTATTATTCATAGCTCCATATCTTATTCACTATTAAATTAAAAAAATCTTTCCTGAAATCCTCTTGCTGTAGCTACGATCCATCCCTCCTGTTTGATTCTCACCACAAAGGGAGAAAGCGTGATCATCATTTCAGCGCAAAAGCAGTATTTGGTATATTAAATTACTCTGTTTTCCACCCTCCACCTGCTGAATAATCAGCTTAAGGAGAGCTACATTTGTTTTCACGTGTAGGGAAAAATACATTTACCTCCAGACTATAAGAAAGACTAGCCTCCCTACAGGACAATTAGGTAAGTGACAAAATAACAAGTTCATAGGTTAAATTGTTCCAATAAAAAACATTCCCTGAACAAATGACCTTATTCTATTTGATAAATAAAGCAACTATAAGAAAGTAAGGATGAAAATGAGGTTTACATTGGGCCCTGCATGTTGTCTTAAAGTCAGAGGCTCAGCAGGCCTACACGGAGGGCTCCGCCTTGCTGGGGCGAATCCAATGTGGGTGCCTGAAAGTGAAGGCCTTGCAGCTGAGGCAGCGAGAGAGACCGTCCGCAAGCATTTCCCTGAGACCTGGATCTGGGACTTGGTGCCACTTGAGTAAGTTGCATGTTGCCTGGATTTTAGTTTAGAAGATTCAAATGCTCCTCTATGATTTGGGTGTTATCCTTGGTGCCTGATCCTTTCAGTTCTGCTCCCCTCTTTCCTGGTACATATTTAGGTTCGTGGTTCATTTATGTCCTAGTTAAACAATGCAATTTGTTTCTAAGATTGTCCTGATATACCTAAAATTATAAAGAGCCGGAAACTACCTTCGGCCCTAAAACAAAACAAAACAAAACAAACAACTTTCAGAAACCTCATTAATAGGGACAAACCTTATATCAAGTTTAACATTTACCACACTAGGTTACTAAGTTATCTTGCTTTAGGATCAGCTATGGTCCATGCTAAAAAAAAACGGGGGGCGGGTGGGGTGGGGGGCGTTCATTCACTCTCCTGGTCTTCTTCTTGTCACTAGCGTGTCAGGTAGCAGCGAGGTGCCAGCGAAGGTCCCGGACACTATCACGGAGTGGAAGGCCAGTGCATTCTGCTTGTCTGAAACGGCAGGGCTTGGCCTCTCCCCCACCATCTCTCTTCAAGTCTTCCAGCCCTTCTTCCTAGAACTCACCCTCCCCTACTCCGTGGTGCGAGGAGAAGCCTTCACACTCAAAGCCACCGTGTTCAACTATTTGTCCCACTGCATTCGGGTAAGTGAGCAGAAGCAGAAGGCAAGAACACGGTCACCATTCATGCCCTAGGTAATCTCCGAGTGAATCGTAACTAAATATGATGTAGCCTAATCTGGGGATGGAGTAGGTACTAAGGACAAAGCTACCTGACAGGTGCGAGGTGGTAAGGTTATATTCCTTGGGGACTTTACAGTACCTGTGTATTCCTAAATTCAGATATTATTTCCACCTGCTTACTTCATTTTTCTTTTCACTCTAAGGAACATACCTCATTCTTGCTTTGACACAAGCCTAAATCCTGGGCATTTATCCTAATTCCTGTCACTTTTAGAATTCCCTTATTGCAAACATCTAAACAACAAGTGTTTGACCGAACTCGAACAATGTCTCAAAGCCTCTCCGTTAGTATGTGTTGTCTGTAGGCTTCATTCCTCCATCACTGACCTTCTCTGCCTGTGTTTTTTCTCAAACTCGTGGCGGGTTATGGAGGACAGGTCAGTGTGCAGCTGGAGGAGTCCCCAGCCTTCTTGGCTGTCCCAGTAGAGGAGAATAAAGAATCTCACTGTGTCTGCGGAAATGGGAGGAAAACTTTGTCCTGGGCTGTGACCCTAAAGTCACTGGGTGAGTAGGAACGCTATTGACAAGTCCTGCTTCTTATGTCGTAATGATTTGCTTTCCTCTCTGATCCAGACATACTGTGTTGTGCCATGTATAATGTGCTCCCATGTACAATGTGCACCCACATTTTTGGCCCAAACTTTTAAAGGAAAAAATCTATCATTTTAATTTTTTTATTCAAATGTGTATTTGCCTACATTTAGGTACTTGTTTTTTGTATTATAAAGGAATTTTAGCATTTATAGTGTTATCGTATTCCAAGGTATTTTGCATAGTTACCGATACTTAATTCTAGAGTTACACTTTTAACTCATAACCACAAATAAAAGAATTAAAAACATATAGATACAGAATTAGTACTACCCATGTATAATGACCATCCTTATTTTTCCTTCACAAATTTGGGCCACAAATTGCACGTTGTACATGGCAAAATATGGTATTTTTTTTTTCTCCTCTAACAATGATTGATTGAAAAAAAACATTACACACATTGGGGAACTTTAAAAAGAAAAAAAAGAACACGCAATCTGGAATCACTGTTTAACTCCTCAAGGATCGTATTTCCTAGGAAAGGTGAATTTCACAGCGACGGCGGAGGCCCTGCAGTCTCAGGAACCGTGCAGCGAGGGTGAGGTGCCTCGTGTCCCCGCCCTCGGACAGAAGGACACTGTGGTCAAGCCCTTAGTGGTTGAGGTACGCAGCTGTGCTTCTCAGAGGGCTTATTATGTAATATGTGAGTCCCAGTGACATTTGATTCCCAAAAGTGTGAATGTATCCACCGCTTAATTTTTTACTATCATTTTCTTCTCTAAGTGATGGATTTTTTTTCTTACACATTCATTGTCACTTTACTTTCTGACTTTTGTTCTTTCAATGTAAAGCCTGAAGGAATAGAAAAGGAGGAAACTTTCAACACACTCCTCTGTGCATCAGGTAAGTGTCAAAAATAGACAGAAGTCTCACGTTAAGCCAAAGTGTATGGTTGTAGAACACCCTTTGGGGCCTGTTTTTCCCTAGGGAAAAAAATTGTATACTTTCCCATGTACAAATCTAAGGACATTTGATGAAATACAACCTTTTCCTGAGGAAGGCATAGAGAAGTTAAAGGACTTATCTAAAAATTCTTGGTTAAAAATGAAAACGAAAGCAGAGACTAAGACAGAATTTTTTCTGATACAAAACTCCTCTCTAAACAATCTTCAAAATATTGAAATATCGGTGTGGAGCTAGCACTATTTACTATTCAATTAATAGTTTAAAGGTACTTCTGGGTTTTTTTTTTTTCATTTAAACAAGTTACCATATTTTGCCGTGTATAATGCACATGTTTTTGCCCAGATTTATGAGAGAAAAATAAGGATGCGCATTATCCATGAATAGTACTAATTCTGTATCTATATAAATGTTTCTAATTCTTTTATTTATGCTTATGAGTTAAAAATGTTACATAAAATTTCTTGTACCATAATATGTTAAAAAAATAAATGCTATAATTTAAAGGAATTATACCAAAAACAAGTACCTAAATATAAACAAATAAAAATTTGAATAAAAAAATTAAAACACAAAATTTTTTCCCTGAACATTTGGGCCAAAAACGTGGGTGTGCATCATGACACACGGCCAAATGTGGTATTTTAATAAAAACTTCGAGTCTAATCTGCTCTTGGAACACATCCAGCATGCTCTAATCTCTGGAGTCTTTTCATTTTTTTGTTCCCTTTTCCTGGAAGTCTCTTCCCCCAGATATCTATAAATCTTACTCTCTGACTTACTTAAAGTCTCCAATCACCTATAATTTTTTTATCGATGACCTTTTTAATAGGAAGCCCTCTACCCACACACCTTGCATTTCCTGAGTTGCCTTGTCTGATTAGCTCACCCATAGACACACTTACCCTGGTTTAATTTTCTCCACGGATCACTTCTTGGCCTTTTGGCTAAGATCAAGTGTAATTTTCTCCACAGAACTTAACATCTATTATACTCAATAGTTATTTGTTATCTTATTGCTCCCATTAAAAGGAAAGTCCCAGGAAGTCAGGAAATTTGTTTTGAAAGCTACTATATCATTGTACTTAAAAGAGAATCTGTACATAGCACATACTTAATATATATTAATGGAATAAATGTGATTTTAATATATACCAAAAATAGTTGAAATTACCATAAACAATGAAGAGAAGGAAATAAGTATACCATAAGGTATATACATAAATAAATCTATGGAATATGGCACAAATATATATATGATTAATGTGAACTGCACTATGATATGAATCATAGCTTTAGAAAAAATTTTGATTTCATCAAATTATATAATGACCCAGATAAATGAAGGGGTTGAATATTGATCAGAGAGAGGAAAAATACTCAAATAAAATAGAATATTCCTCTTGCTTTTTCCTTCCCTCATATATATTTGTTTTCTTCCATTAGAAACAGGAGTACCTGAAAAGTTGTCACTAAAAGTTCCTTCAAATGTGGTTCAAGGATCTGCCAGGGCTACGTACTCAGTTTTGGGTGAGTGTCCCCGCCTAGAAGAAGCAGCTGTCCATCTCCATAATTCTAGGGCATGGGGCTTCCCCATCCACTGCTAATGATGTCACTGACTAGGCACTGGATTGAGTGAAAAAGCCCTAAAGGAAGGATTGCATTGAATGTTAGTCAGAAAGGAAATTACACAGATGTTGTAATAGATACATATATCTTGATATACTGTAGAAAGCAAGGAGGGTCACCTCTCTGTGTCTTCATCTTCAAGAGACTGACTATGTGGTGATGCTTCCTAATATATTTGAATATAGTTGGGTTTTACCACATATGTGGCTCATCAGAAAGGATGTATCCTGGCCTTCAGTTTTTTCCATATTTTTTCCACCCTGGAACCACCTACTTTATTTTGACTACTTTTCTCTTTCATTTTCATTTCTTGTTTTTCTTCAGCTCCCATGCTTTCTTGTCCATCTCTCCATATGTGAGTTGACCTCTCACTTAGCTACTAATCCATCTTCCTATCCCAACATAAACCAGCTCTGAGTTCCACTGATTTTTCTGTGTCTTTCATTCCCCAGGTGATATCCTAGGCTCCGCAATGCAAAATCTTCAGAATCTTATTCAGATGCCCTATGGTTGTGGAGAGCAGAATATGGTCCTTTTTGTCCCTAACATCTATGTTCTGAATTATCTGAATGAGACACGACAGCTGACAGAGAGAATCAAGTCCAAAGCCATCAACCACCTCATCAGTGGTAAGCGATCACCCCAATGGAAGGAAGCTTGAGTCCTTAAATATTTCCTCCAGAGAACTCAAATCAGCCTTCCTTTGGTTAATATTTAGTGATTATTGTTGCTGTGACATCCAATAAAATGTCCCACTATACAATCAGAAAATTCAATGATGTCATTAAACCTTGGAGATATCTTAATAAAATAGCAGTTTCCCTATGACTCCTCAACAAGTTTTGAGGAAAGGACTGATTAACTATCTAATGTCTCTGTTATATAATAAATCTATGAAAACTTCCTCTTCAGGGTACCAAAGACAGTTGAATTATAAGCACAACGATGGTTCATATAGCACCTTTGGGGAACGTGGTGGTGAAAGTCAGGGAAACACTTGGTAAGATAATTATTTCTATATGCTCTTTGTGGATCCATACTATTTCAGCATTCTGGAAATAGCTATTCCTTCATACTTGGAGTTCTTTCATGGAAATCTGTTATTCTTTAAAACTCCAGATGTGTATCATCATCTGAAATGATCTCACCATTCATCTATGAAAGCTCACCTGCTCTTATAGCACAGTAAATAGCAGTAAAATAAAGATCATTCAAATGGAAATGTAAGGCAAGGAGTGTCATAATGTGAAATGATCGAGGAAGAAGAATCTACACTGTTCATTAAGAAAGGGGAGGGTGGAGAGGACAGGAAGAAACTGTGATGTAGGGAAACCATTCAGCAAATGAAAGTGTCAGTGGTGGAAAGCCCTGGAGCCTCCAACAGACATAGCATGAGAAGAAAAGTGAAAAGTTTCAACTGGAGAAACTAAGGAAGTTGAGAGATTTAAAAAAGAGACTCAGATCAGGGTGATAGATGGAAAGGGGTTGGGGGGCAGGGTAAAAGGTGAAAAGATTAAGAAATACAAATTGGTAGTTACAAAATAGTCATGGGGATATAAAGTACAGCATAGGGAATAGAGTCAATAATATGGTACTATGTATCGTGCCAGATGGGTACTAGACTAGTCAGGGGGATCACTTCTTAAATTATGTAAATGTCTAATCACTATGCTGTACACCTGAAATTAATGTTAAATAATATTGAGTGTCAACTGTAATTGAAAATTTTTAATAGGGAAGGAAAGGTGAAGGGGAATACAAGGTTCACATTTCCAGGTATAAAACAAATAAGTCATGGGGATGTAATGTACAGTATAGAGAATATAATCAATAATATTGTGATAACATAGTATGGTGTCAGGTGGTTGCTGGAGTTATCATGGTGATCACTTCTTTAGATAGATAAATGTTGAATAGCTATTGTGTACACCTGAAATTAATATATTGTAAGTTGCTATATTTTTTAATAAAAAGCTTTTTTAAAAAAAGACTCGGATGTTTGTTAGACAAGCAAGACAATATTCAGAACTCAAGTAACATTTCCCCACCAATTGCCCCAACAATTTTCTTCCCTGAATTATGAAAACCAATGTCTGGAGGCAGTGTATATAGTGAGCTTTAGAAGTGAGTTGGTTTTTACATCTCAGACTCTTCTTTGCTGGACAGGCTCACTGCATTTGTGCTCAAGTCCTTCTCTCAAGCCCGGTCATACATCTTTGTGGAGGACTCACACATCACAAGTTCCCTCACCTGGCTCTCACAGATGCAAAGGGAAAATGGTTGTTTCCGACGCTCTGGATCACTGCTAAACAATGCTATGAAGGTGATGTCTTTAATATTGTTCTGGTTCCTGAAGACGGTGATATGTAGGAGCAATGATGCTCCTATTGATTCTTCCAGACCTGGTGACATAGCTTTAAGGAAGGATGGTAGACTCTAAACAGCTTCTGAAATCTAGCAATAAATTAGCAGGTTTTATTGAATGAAAAGAGTATGCAAAAATCCCCAATATATTATTATACTAAAAGTGAAAGAAAGGGATTTAGGACAGATTGGAGAATTTTAGGGAGGTAGAAAAAGAGAATATCAATAATATTTCTCAAGAAAATGTACTTTCTAATGAAGATATCTAAGGGGAAATGTAGATAGATTTAGGCGACTCTCCTTAATGAATACCGACTTCTTTGAGTATCCCTGCCTCTGATCCTTGCAGGGTGGAGTAGATGATGAGGTGACACTCTCTGCCTACATCACCATCGCTCTACTGGAGATGCCACTCCCTGTCACTGTATGTACTAGCACCTTTCTGGTACCTGCCTCTCACAAGTGTAAGGGAGAAAAATCATGGAACTATGAAATTCTGGGGAAAATGAGTTGTGAATTTTGTGTGATTTAATTTTGGTATATTTTACTGAAACATAAAAGACTACATGCTTTTAGAAGCTGCAGAGAAAATTATTTTCTGGTCCGAACTGTGAGGTCACACAGGCACATTGGAGCCTTTGATCAAGGGTTAGCCTGGGGATAATTCACTCGCCTGTACTGCTCTCTTAAGATCTGCTTTCACCTTCTTTATAGCACCCACTTCTCCGCAATGCTCTCTTCTGCCTGGAAAGCGCCTGGGGGTCCATCTCGGAGGCCCAGGGAAGCCTGGTCTATACCAAGGCATTATTGGCCTACGCCTTCGCCCTAGCAGGAAACCAGGCCAAGCGAAAGGAGCTGCTTGAGTCACTGGACAAAGAGGCTGTGAAAGAAGGTCAGAGCTGCTACAGCAAAATGTACTTCCAAAAATCAGCAGTTATCAGAAGAAGGGAGAGGACTTATTGAATTCACACCTATTATGATTATATTATATGAATAATTATCATTGGTTGAACACAAATTCTCTAGGTAACACAGATCGTTTTATCAACTCACACCTCATCGATGCTGTACAGCCCAGGTTCTAACCTCACACAAGTAGGTGACAGATACAAAGACACAATGTGCTTTGCTGGAACCTTAATTTACTTCCTTGGCAAAGATTTCTTTGGTTGGTGATTGCTCAATACTTTCATTTCAATTATGTCAATTCGCTAGGTGAGCTCTGATTATAATGGTCTTTCGCGATTTAGGTTTTGAAACCATTTTCTAAGCTTCCAATTCTGTCTCTTTCCTTTTCCAAGAGGACTCAATCCACCTGCAACGTCCCGGGAAACTTCAAGAAGCTCAGGACATCGATTATCAACCCCGGGCTCCCTCTGCTGAAGTGGAAATGACATCTTACTTGCTCCTGGCCTATCTTACTGCCCAGCCTGCACCATCTTCAGAAGACCTATCTGTAGCCTCACGTATTGTGAAATGGATCACCAAGCAACAGAACCCCAACGGGGGCTTCTCCTCCACTCAGGTCTGTGGAGACACCCCCGGAAGAAAAAGAAATATATTAATACATAGGTAGACACAAGCATATTCTAGGACTTGAATTAAGGAATAGTATTTCTAATACTTTCTTCATTGCTCCCTCACCAGAAAAGTTCCAACCTCATGATTTTATATATGGATTATTGCACCATCCTCCATACAAGCTCTCATTTTCTCTCCTTAGTAGACCCTCAACTGTAAAGTAGATCAATTGTTCTAAAGCAACATTTAAAAAAGATTTACATAGCATATGTTATGTAAATTGTCATGTAAATCTTTTTCATCCAAAGACTAAAAGTATCTAATATTTTACCCAAAGTATTTTCTCTCCTCAGTAAACATGAATATTCCTATTAATTAGGCTGATCCCTTCACTTTTTCTAGAATCAGCTCCCTCCATTTTCCCTGTCTTCATGACCTGCTCTGGTATTTCCTGATCCCTTTCTTTCATTTATGTTTTCTCATCATTCACCTCTTTCACAGTCTTCTCTTACTATTCTAGCTCCAATGTCTTCTCCCTACTCTAAATGTTCACAACATATATTGTTACATAAAGTTATAATTTATTGAAACAGCCTCTGCTTTGTGTCAAATATTTGAGCCTTATTTTCATTAGTATACTGTAAACTCCTTGAATGGGGAAACTTCTTCATTTCCTCCCAACGTACCTAGACTAGTTTATGATTAATAAGCACGTCTGAACCAAATTGAAATTCAGTGAATGAACTGTGTTTACGACTAAGTAACTCTGAGAGAGAGTAGTATTGATATGATTTACATCTAGGATGAGTTTGTTACCTTCCTGCACCCCTCTTTTTTCAGGATACAGTGGTTGCTCTCCAAGCACTGTCCAAATACGGAGTGGCAACCTTCACTAAAAGGGAGAAAGCAGCTACAGTCACAGTCAAGTCTTCAAAGGCTTTCTCAGAAGAATTTCAAGTAGATGATGCCAATCGCCTCTTGCTGCAGGAAGTTGCATTGCCAGAGATTCCAGGGGAGTACAGCACAAAGGTGTCGGGGTCAGGATGTGTGTATCTGCAGGTGAGACTGCCAGGGTTTGGGGGATGCTGCAAATGGAAAAAGATGTCTCAAGAATTAGATTCAAATTTCAAAATAGAAAAAGAAATGTGTGCTAAGGGAAATATGAATCATCTAGAAGAGATAAAAGACTATTTGAGTGCAAAAGTAAAGGATTTTTTTTTCAATTTGTTTTAGACATCCCTGAGATATAACATCCTGCCCAAGAAAGAAGAGAAAGTCCCCTTCACTCTGAATGTTGAAACTCTTTCCAAGAATTGTGATGAAGTACATGTTCACAGGAAATTCCAGATTCGTATCACCATTAGGTAAGTCCTAAATCACGACCAGAACTTTTTTAAGATTATGGCAAAATTGATTTTATTGTGTGAGGGGACTCCATTGTCCAAAATCACACATAATGAATATGGAATTCTTGCAATATTTATTAATAAGAAAATTTTCTTCACTCTTACTGAAAAGCCTTCACATTGAGAATACAATGTTGCCTTACATGCAGAGTGTGATTTCATAACGATGGGTTTTTCAAGCAACCATAGCAGAAGCAAATAGATGGAGAAGCTGAATGATTGCTAGGGATAGAAAGTGCCAGAAATAAAAGAGAACATATTTCTATCTTGAATGAATTCCAAAGAATTTTGTTTGAATGCCTTGTCCCTATGCCTTGACTCCATAGCTACACTGGGGAACGGCCCAGCTCCAACATGGTCATTGTTGACGTGAAGATGGTATCAGGCTTCATACCAGTGAAATCATCAGTGAAAAAGGTAAACCCTAAGTCCCTTACAGGTAGCAGATAGCAAAGTCCTGATAAATGTTGTCATCTATGCTTGTCAATTTTCTTATATTGATTCAGTTTTCAAAAGATTTACTGGAGTTCCCTGGTGGTATAGTGGTTTAAGGCTTCAGCGCTGTCAATGCGGTGGCCTGGGTTCGATTCCCAGCCAGGGAGCTACCCACATAAAGAAAAAGAAAAAAAAATTTACTCCCTCAAACTTGCTTCTCTAGAGTATGTTTCCATCATTTAAGAAGTGGGAACAATTGTTATGTGGTCTCAAGTATAAAACATAAGTCATAATTATGGCTAATAATGTTCCAGCAAGACCTGAGACATCTAATTACATGGAGTGGTATTGAATTATCTTCCAACTATATGTAAGAAGAAAAAGGGAGAATATAATATATGTATGTACATACATATGTGTGATATATGTGAAATATATATGATATAATCTTCTTTTTTTCTTTTTATATATGGAGTGCCCAAAACATGTATACACATTGTAAGCAATGTTATCTATGCATTACATAAATACTGATGGTAACTACTTTGAGCACCTCTTGTAATTGCAGACATCAAATGTGACTTATATTCATCTTTTGTTATCAGTATATATTGAGTATCACAATTTTAATACAGTTTTTCCTTTCTTAAATGTGTATACATTTTTTGGCACCCTCTACATTTCTAAGATAATTCTCTAAATATCTATATCTATCTATCTATCTATCCAATAGATGTAATATAGATAGAGAGAGAGTTTAATAAATATTGCTATTGTTATCATTATTACTATTATTCTTGAAGAAATCAATATTAGCAGTTTGGATGTTTCTGAGCAACCCTTTAGACCATAATACCTCATCCTCTAACTCTGACTTATCCTCCTCGTCAACAGCTCCAAGAAATGCCTCAGATTCAAAGAACTGAAGTGAGCACCAACCATGTCCTAATTTACTTTGAAGAGGTAAGATTCTCTGAGACTCCGTTAAATCTGGGAGAACTACTAGAGATTCCAACAAACCAATCCAGATTCCAAATAATGTTTTTCACATACACAGGTGAGGGAGAAAAAAATAGCTACAGAGGGAAATGAAGTTGGGAATGGTCAATAAGGCTCAATTTACTACCTTTGTCCATGGAATGGTCTTTTAGTCCTTCTTTTATCTGCCATTGAGTGTGTTAGGCAAGTCTCAGAATGTCTCATTCTTTCATTAGGTTCTGGTACAAATAGATAGTATGACTCTAGGGTTTGATAATATCTTAAGAAGAGAAGATGATAACTAGTAACTAAGTTAATCTTTAATTTCAATTCAGTCTTTCTATCTCTCCAGCTAACCAAACAAGCCCTGAGCTTTTCCTTCTCAGTGGAACAAAACATCCAAGTAAAGAATTTAAAACCGGCTACAGTAAAAGCCTATGATTATTATGAGACAGGTGAGTGAGATTCAGACATGTTGAACTTTGAAAGGAAAAAAATGACTAACCTCGTAAAAGGTCACCTTAACTAAAACAAGACTCCACAAACTTTCACTGGAGGAAAAAGTGAGTTTATGGTCACTAAATAATCATGTTCTTAAGTATTAACCTCTTGTGTTCATCCTAAACAAGTCTTAGAGCCACTTTGATTGATTGATCTTGAAGCAAAAAGGAGATCAATTCTTCCTAAATTTCCCTGTAGAGTTCTTTGCTCTGGACTGAATTACTCCAGGAAGATGAGAAGTGTGGCAATGACTAAAAAAACCACATCTCAGTACTGATATGTGATATGAGACCTAAAATTGGATCTATTTTTGGCTTGTGCTTCTGATAGTCTAATAAAAATGGATAAACTTCATAATATATCAGGAAATTCTTCCATTTACTCATGACTTTGAACTAGAAACTTAGCATCATAACATGCTGGTAGTGTTAAAACTACTCCTTCTTAGATTAAGGCAAGGTTCAAAGAGGAAAGCACAACTCCAGCAAGAAAAACACGCCTGTGGAAAAGGGCTGTACGATGTCCTAGGAAAGAAGCCCTTTCCCTCTCTGAAAGGCCCTCGATTCTGTATCAAAGCCCAATTTTCTCCTACTCAAATCCCAATTTTCTCAATCCCAAATGACTTAGTGCAGGAGTAAGTCACGTTTATTGGCTCCATAGTTGTGACGTTTTTGTTCTTAGCTTACATTACACAGTTCATTTATAATTAACTGCTCATGTGCCTCTATTACTGAGTGTCTTCACTCTTTGTGTCTCATCATTCTTGTGTTTCAGAGGAATTCACCATTGAAGAGTACAGTGCCCCTTGCAGTGATGGTAAAGTATAAACAGCAAAATTTAACGCCAACATACAGAAAATAAGTAAACAGCTATTGTCTGTAAGGCTGCTCCTTAAGTATGCTCTTAGGGTATTATAAAACCCACTAGTATATTATTTATGAATTAAACTATTTCAAATGTATTATAGAATTTCTCAATAGAAAAAAATGCAAGTAAAATATAATTGTGGGTGAAGAAGAATTCAGGAATTTACCACATGTAAAAACCAAATCATCTACTATTTAGCTGATATTCTACCCAGCGGTAATACCTTTATCACCCACGACCTTCTTAAGATATTTCTAAACTTGTACTATTACGGTCAGAAAAATTTTCATTGTAATTATCCATAGAGCACAGCATGAGGCATGTGACCCACAGAACTTTCCTGAAGGCTTGTGGATAAGGTTCATCTTTGACAATGTAACACTTGCTGTGAAACCTTTGATTCTCCACTTTCTAATAGATAGATAGATAGATAGATAGATAGATAGATATCACTTGAGAACAGCCCTATCATTAAAAATACTTAAAATGTATTAAATTCAAATATTTATAATTGAAATGTGAACATTTATTTTTTTTAGTAGATCACAGAATTTTTTTTTGTTTCTGTCATTTTGTTTACTGTTTAGAATCTGAACAAGGAAATGCTTGAAAATAAAAACTTACGGACCTCATCAAGTGAACTTCTCCAGAAATGAAGAACAAAGACTTACTGGGGGGAAGTTAGGGGGAGAAGAAGAGACAGCAATTGGAAATAGATAAAAGTTGTATCTTGAATAAATTTATGACATTTACAACTCTACCTTTTCTTTTGCTCTTTATCAATGTTATACTACCCTTTCAAAACATGTATCTATTCCCCATAATGGTTTTCTTTTTAGTTTCTTATTTTATTAAATTTATTGGGGTGAAACTGATTACTATATTTATACATGTTTCAAGTATGTAATTCTATAATACATCATTTATATATTGCACTATGTGTTCACCACCCAGAGTCAGTACTCCCAAAGTGTTCATAAAAACAATGAAAAGGCTATAAAAAGAGGTGCACTCAAAAACACTATAAGTAAAATGTAATTGCAAAATAAGTTCAAGTAACCCACAAGAAGGTAGAGGAAAGAAAACAATGTTTCCAAATATTAAAACAACTAAAATGTCCACCAATAAGTGAAAGGTTAAATTAACTGTGGTACAATTCATACCATGTAGCATTACTCAGCAATAAAAAGGAACAAATTGATATATATATATATATATATATATATCAACTTGGACATATCTCAAAAACATTATGCTAAGTGAAAATAAAGCCAATTTCAAAAGGTGATACTCAATAATTTTTTTATTTTATTATATTTTGGATGTGACATTGGTTAATAAAATTACATAGGTTTCAGGTGTACAATTCTATAATACATCATCTGTATGTTGAATTGTGTGTTTTATATAACATTTTTGAAATGAGGCTATTACAGAAATGAAAAACAAATTAGTGATTTCCAGGAGTTGTGAATGGTAGAGTGAGGGAGAAGTGTGTGAGTATAAAGAGATAACATTAGAGAGATACCTGTGGTGAGGCAATCTTGCATGTGTGAGAACAAAAGTCCTGGTTCAAGTTTTTACATTTAATTCCATCCCAAATTATTTTATTGTCTAGTGACTGAGTACCTAAATTGATTTTTCTTCTCATGTAGCTTTCTAATAATCCCATTATCACTTATTGACCAATTATATATTTCCCTGCTAATACACAGTGTCTCTGTTTACATAAGCTAAGTTATACATTCTAAGGCTTGTTGCTGAGTGTTTCTATTTCACTGATTAGCTATCCTATTTTTCTACTAAAACATTTTAAATTATTATGGCATAACAACTATCATGGCTGATCTCCCCATGTTTTTCTGTTTTCATTCTTTCTTTACAATACTAAGTTCATTATTTATTCTAGGTAAAACATTAAAATCCATTTATCAAGCTTATTACCCCCCATAGTCATATTAGGTATTTTTTAGTATTACACTGAGCATGAATGCATTTATAATGATTATGAATGTCAACATTTTACAATATTTAGCCTTCTCTATTCTGACATATTTTATCTTCATTTATTCAATTCACATGAAGTAAATTCTAATTCTGACTTAATTTCTGAACATGGACTGAGCCACAAAGTTAAAATTAAAGATTAGGAAGCTAAATATAAGGTGATGGAAAGAGAACTCACACTAGGTGGTGAACTTACTATACAACAAGTTGACGATGCACTGTAGAATTGTATGCCTGAAACCTATGTAATCCTTGCTAACAGATGTCACCCCCAATAAGTCTAACAATAAAAGTGAATTAAAAAAAATAAATTGATAGGGGAAAATTAAGAATCTTATTTAGCAATAAAAAAACTAAATAGATAAAGAAAAAATATTTTCAGGCAAAAAAAAAAATTAAAGATTAACTCCATGGACATATATAGTAAGATAAGTTGAAAGCATAAAAAATATATACATGGAGACAAATTTAAAGACACAAACAAAAATAAAATTACAACATAATGACAGACTAACACAGTATTTCTCATCTGTTGGTAGAAACTGTTGGGAGGTTTTTACCAACAGATGAGAAATATTGTTTTAGTCAATATTTCAAGAGAACATTTCAGATTCACATTGTGAGAGTTCATCTTGGCCATGAAGAACAGAAGAAAGCAGACTTTTGCTGATCCCCCGATAGACAGCCCATTTGTGCAGGGCTGGGCTCTCTTCTCCGCGCTTAACCAAATGGTTTAGCACACACAGCTCTTCTCCACACTTATGCCAATCCTCACTTTTTAAAATTGTGTCTTTTCCTCTCATCTATAAACTCGGACCTCTTCGAAAGCCAAACCTGAACCTTAATCATGTCTGCAGCCTGGGGAAACAAAGGAGTGAGCACTTTCCCCTAGATAGAGGAGAAAGGAAAGGACACGAGGGTACACTCCAGAACAAAGATAAAATAGAAAGACCATTTTCACTGAAACCTGACTTACTGCTTAATGTTGCATAAATATTTTATGAAAGAGTCTCTCATACTTTTCCAAATGAGGAGAAGAAGGAATTTGGGTTATTTATTAGGGTGTTAAAGCAAAACTTGTTTCAAAGTACATTTTATGCACTTGTTGAATTCGAAGAGGGAAATCGTTGCCCTTATCTTGTGAAACTAGCTGTCAGCAATCATTAAAAGGGTAAATACAAAGTGTCTCTGGTGAAGGTTGAATTTTGTCCCCCCAAAAGATATTTTGAAGTCCTAACCCTGGTACCTGTGAATGTGACATTATTTGGAAATAGGGGCTTTGCAGATATAATTAGGATGTAAGTTAAGATGAGGTGATACTGAAGTAGGATGGTTCCTTTATCCAATATTACTGTGGTCCTGTAAGACGAGGAGAAGATAGAGACAGGCATGCACGGAGGGAGGACAATACCAGACATACCTGGAGAATACCACGTGGTGACAGAAGCAGAGAGGAACACCAAAGATTGCTGACAACAAAAGTTAAGAGAAAGGCCTGGGACAGACTGCCCCTTAGAGAACTTGCAGGACCAACACCTTGATTTCTGACTTCTAGTCTACAGAAGTTTGAGAGAAGAAATTTCCCTTGAGTTCCCTGGTGGTATAGTGGCTTAAGGCTTCAGTGGTGGCGCTGTCAACACTGTGGCCTGGGTTCGATTCCTAGCCAGGGAACTACCCACATACAAAAAAGAACCAAAACAAACAAACAAAAAAAATAAATAAAAATAAAAATAAATAAAAAATAATTTTAAAAAAGCAATTTCCCTTGTTTTCAGCCACCCAGTTTGTGATACCTTGCTTCAGCAGTCCTAGAAAATTACTATGATAGCCAATTAATATAACGTGTGTTCATTCATTGGCCCAGTTTACTTAGTTAATTCTTTTTTCTCTTCTAAATCGGAATATGAGCAGGTCCCAAATGATTGGGTGGAGGAAGGAGAAAGCAAGACATTTTCTTTTTGTTTTATGTATTTCCACACAGTTTAATTGCACAATGAAAATACCTTGTTCTGTAACTTAAAAAAAAAATAAAAATAAAATCTGAAATACAAGGTACAGTTTTTCACTTCTAGCCCTCTGTCATCCTTATCTCAAAAACAGTGAATCTCCTCTTGTTCTCCAGGAAGAATTTTCTTATTTATTTTTCCTGTGGTCATAAAAGAAAAATGAAATGATTCATAATGAAAATAAATATGAGTCCTTACTGCTGCTGGACTTCAATGCATGCAGTGAAAAGGCTGGTTTGTAGATTTCAATCTATTCTGACACACCCGCTTCAAGGAATGATTAGTATTTAATACAAAGTAGAAGCATTGTTGAAGATCTTTCCTTTTAATCTTTTAAAAATATTATTATTTAGGCTCTTGAGCCATTTTCCTGCTCAAGCCCACTCCTACCTCTTTGGAGTGTACTTTCTCTTCAATAAACTATCTCTTGGTTTCACCTCTAAAAAAAAACTTGTTATTTAAATAGTAATAGTGTGAGAAATATCTTTCTGCTTTTCACTTACTATTCTCAGGTATTTTTCTTATAGCATTTAGGAACCAAAATTAATATTACTACAACATTTAAATACTATTCAACGCCCTGAATATTATTCTGCAAGGTTTCAACTTATTGTTGAGAAAAGTTTTGCCTGAGAAAATCTGTGCCAAGATGTAATATGTACTTTGCCTGACAAAATGAAACTTGTCAAGTCCAGTAAATGATCTCTGATTACTCAAAGTCTGTTAATATACAAACCACACAAAAGACTTTCATCATTGGTTCACTAGGGTAACTCTTGCCCCCAAATTCTCTCTTCACAGGCACTGAGCAGCTGAATATAAAGGTAAATGTCTTCTTGGAATCAGGCATAAAAAAGAAAAGCTTGAAAATAAAGGCAATGCCTTTGTCAAACTGAGTAACATAGGAGAGCAGCTTTTCTATAAAATATTTTATACTTCCTACTGGTACTCATAGATGGATATTAACAACACTGGGTTCTTAGTTTGAAAAGTTATTTGTAAAATCATAATTTTCAAAAAGAAAATATATACATATAAATTTATATTCTTGGGCAAATATAAAATAAACACGTCAAAAATTGGATTTAACCTTTTAATTAACAAAGTAACCAGTAAGACATTATTACCAGTTCAAAGAGCATTTAATGGCTAGAAAATTTACAGGCAATTTAGCAAAAATATGTTAGGATAAGAATAAGGGATTAGGTATAAAACTAAATCATGCAAAATACATCGTAAAATCTTTGGACTTATCTGTTCCAAGGGACAGAAATTACTTGCATATACACCTCACAGAAAATCAATGGATGATTTTATTAACTCTGTGAATGTTTATTTGTAGTAAATAATGAGATGAACTAAGTATATTCTTCTAGGTAATCCTTAAGTGGCCTTTGCCTCAAGTTTCATTAAAAGAATGTGCTACTCCTTATTTTTACCTTATTTCTGAGTTTCTACTAATTTGTCTAACTGTCTCCTGTCCAAAGATTTTTCATGATTTTAGAAGAGGAGTGCGGTAGTTTAATTAGGTTTGGACTAACTGTTTCCTTAGGTACATAGGCTCCTTGAGTTTATCTGCAGAACTTGAGCCTTAAGCAACTACTAAGGCCACATTATTAACTTCTGTCCATAAGCTTTTATAATGAATCTTGGTTTAGACTTTCAAGAACCTATATAACTTGTTATTTCACCCTTTCTTTCAAAAAATGAACAAACTGGTCTTAAAAATCACTTGGCAGTGCAAGAAACCCAAACGAGCCAAAAGAATATTGAAAAAGAAGGAAAAAATGAAAAGAAGATTAACACTTCCTTATTTCAAAACTTCTTATGAAACTACAGTAATTAAGACAATATGGCATTGGCAGAAGGATAAACATATAGATCAATAGAATAAAATTGAGAGTCCATAAGTAAACCCATACACCTATGGTCAACTAATTTTCAACAAAGGTGCCAAGAATGAGGAAAGAATAGTCTTTTCAAAAAATGATGCTAAGACAATTGGAGATGCACATACAAAAGAATGAAGGTGGGCCTCTAACTCATGCCATATACAAAAATTATCTCAAAATACATTATAGACTTAAATGTAAGAACTAAATCATAAAACTCTTAGAAGAAAACATAAGTATAAATCTTCATGACTTTGGATGAGGCAACAGTATTCTAAATATGATACCAAAAGCACAAGCAGCCAAAGAAAAAAATGGATAAATTGCACTTGATCAAAATTAAAAATGTTTGTGAGGAAGGAGGGGGAGTCAAATGTATGGTGATAGAAAAAGAACGGACTCTGGATGGTGAACACATAATGGAACACATAGACGATGCACTGTAGAATTGTAAGTTTTACTAACCAATGTCACCCCAATAAATTTAACAATTGAAAAAAAAGAAAAATATTTGTGCATCAAAGGATACTATCAATAGAGAAAAACACACCACATAATGGAAGAATATTTGCAAATCACATTCCTAATATTATGTAGAACCCAGAACATATTAAAAACACAACAATAAGAAAACAACTGAATTAAAATATGGCCAAAGAACAGAAACCTCTCTAAAGAAGATGTACAAATGGCCTATAAGCTCATGAAAATATGCTCAACATCATTAATTAGGGAAATGCAATTCAAAACCACAATGAGGGGGAGTTCCCTGGTGGTGTAGTGGCTTAAGGCTTCAGCGCTGTCAACGTTGTGGCGTGGGTTCGTTTCCCAGACAGGGAACTACCCACCAATAAAAAATTCAAAAAAACAAACAAACAAAACCACAATGAAGCACCTCTTTGTACCTACTAGAATGAGTACAATCAAAGAAAGAGAGAGAATGCCCAGTGTGTTGGCAAGAACGTGGAGAAAATAGAAGGCTCGTTCATTGTAGGTGGCAGTGTAAAAACCTGCAGTTGCTGTGGGAAGCAGTTTGGCAGCTCCTCAAAACATTAAACAGAGAGTTCCCATGTGGCCCAGCAATTCCAGTCCTATTTGTATACCCAAGAGAACTGCAAACATATATTCACACAAAAATTTTTACACAACTGTTTACAGGCTAAGTATTTATTATACTCAAAAAGTGAAAACAACCCACATGTTTTATCAGCTGATGAAGGGATATACAGAATATGGTATATCCATACAATGAAATAGTTTTCACCAATATAAAGAAGGACTGAATCATGCAACAACATGGATGAACCTTGAAAATATTATTCTAAGTGAAAGAAACCAGACACAAATGGCCACATACGGTATTATTCCATTTATGTACATGAAATATCCAGATAACAAATCCATAGAAACAAAAATAGATTAGTGGTTGTCAGGGACTGAGGGAGGGAGGAATTAGAAACAGGAACAACATTTGTTTGGGGGATAATGGAATGTTCAATAATTAGATAGTGATGGTGGCTGCATAACACCATGAGTATACTAAGAATCACCTAATTGTACATTTGAAAATACGACTTCTATGTTTTCTGAATTACATTTAAATTGCTCAAAATGTTCCACCAATGAAAAAAACTGTATTTTTCTTTTCAGATTCAGTGTTATAAATAAATAAATAAATCATTTCCTGTCAACCTTATTCTACATCCATTCAGGTTTTTTCTTTCACTGTTCTATTTCACATTATGAAAGAACCATGTATTTTAAAACAAAACTGCTCTTTTTCTTACCCTTGGAAAACAAACACTTAGCCAATTACCTTGCATACACAGTTGTGTTTTTCCATTACGATTGCTCCCAGTATCGTCTTAATCATCCATACTACTTAAAACTTTTAGCCCTATTTACAGATAAACAACTGGAAGAGAAGTAATTGAGGATTGTCTCATACAAGTATTTTAACAAGCTAATAAAGCTCAGGAATACATATATTACAACTTTCTGCAACCACACATACTCTTTTCACAGCTTTTTCATGTTTGGAGTGATGAAAACAAGAAATAGAAAATGTAAGACAAGGAAAACATGGTAGATTTGAAAAAGAAGCCATTACAAATAATTCAAGAAGTAAAAAATAATTTTTTTAAATAAAAAAGAAATCAACTAATGGTTTAGGCAGTACATCTGACAGAGATATAATGAAAATTGACAAATTCAAAGTCAAATCTGGGGAAAGTACTCAAATTCAGAAGAGTAAAAAAAAAAAGATACAAAATACAAAAAACAAGTTAAAAAGACAGAAAGCACAGAGTAGAGTCAACCCCTATTTCTGACAAGATGAAAAACCAGCACAGGCTGCTTCTTCCTTCCTCCAAATAACCCTGGAGAAACCATACCGAAGGTCCCTGACTTAGGATTTTTTTTGAATTTATGATGATGCAAAAGCAATATGCATTCATATGTACCAATACATAGAAACCATGATTGGCACCCTTGTTGAAAAGCAGTGGAAAATAGGTGTATGGGTTTACTTATGGACCCTCAATTCTATGCTATTGTTCTACATGTCTATCCTTCTGCCAATGCCATACTGGCTTGATTACCGTAGTTTTATAGAAACGTCTTTCTTTACCCATCACTGAGTGGCAGGCAGGGGCCCTCTGCCAGTCCAATGACACTGGACTTGTTCTCTCTCTTCCCGCCTCTCTCTGAGCCTTCCAGCCCTTCCTAATGGAACTCACAATGCCCTACTCTGTGTTCCATGGGGAGGCCTTCACACTCAAGGCCCCTGTCCTAAAATGCCTGCCCAAATGTGTCTCCATAAAAAAATGAGGGTGAATTGAAAGAGGGGATGGGACCCCTTTGGTCAGTCACCCTCTGATTTGTCCCCAAGACTATGGGTAATTCTGGCAGTTATACGCTAGCACCGCAAATAAATAGTGCTAAGCAAGGCAAACATGATCAGAAAGATAACAATGACATATGCACTACAGGCACCAAATCCATGGATGTCTAACCCACATATCTTTTTTTTTTTTTTTTTGGTAGGAACCAGTAGGTAGTTCTCCCAGTGGCCATATACCATTGCGGCTTTCTGCCCCCCGCCACTTATGCTATATATGTAGATTTCTGCAGCCTATCCCAATGTAAATGCCAGGTCCTCCTTGTAAACAACCAGTCTTGATTTGTGTCATTGTCTTCATCATGCCTCCCAAAGCACACATGAACTTAAACATCACAGGTTCTTTTTTTATCAAATCTCAATTTAGTGCAGCCTCTCACACACATTCATTGTCTCTTCATAGCCTATGATTTCGCTCTCTAGGCTTCATTTGTGGATGATAGGTCAGTGTGCAACTCAAAACCTCTAAAGCCTTCCTAGCATCCCAAAATGCAAAGAGAAAAGAATCTTATTGCATCCGTATAAATGAACAGAGAACCTTGTCTTAAATAATAACTCCAAAAACTCTGGGAGACTGACAATCCCCCAAAATGTTCACCAATCCAAAAAGGTGACAGATCTTTGATCACTGCTTCCATCATATTCTCCCTTTCGCTTCCCACAAACATAATTCTATATAGTTAATTTTTTTTCTTCTTTTGATTTCTGTTCATGATGCCCCGCTCCCACTACTCCCACTGCATCTGGACCTCACAATCAGTATGTTTGGGCATTGGTTACTCAGGGTACATTAGCTTTGAGTATTTTTCTCAATTTTATTTCCTATTCCAGCTAGTTGTAATGTTAAAGTGCAGTCCTTTGAGATAATTACAGAGTGAACATAGAGTCATTTCCTGCCATTACAGATGGCTTGGATTACTATCAAGATGGATCCTCAATTTTCCTTCATTCTTTGTCTTAGGGAATGTGAACTTCTCAGTGAGCACAGAGTCAGGGCAATCCCCAGAGCTGTGTGGAAATGAGGTTGCTGAGGTCCCTGAGATTGAAAGGAAAAACACGGTCCTCAAGACTCTGTTGGGTGGAAGTCAGTCAGTCTGGATCAACAAAACGCCGTAGTAAAGGAAGTACAGTAACATTTTCAAAGCGTTTGTATCTCTTGTTGCCAGGTAGATTAACACAAAAGTAGTCTGGGATCAATAGGCAGGCTTTATATTCCAATGTATACTCCAGTTCCCAGGAAATATCACAAACAAGAGAATTCTCTGTCACTTTTCTGTTCTCCCAGTGCAATTAAAAAGCCATTTGAGAGATGGAGAAGGGTGCTCCAAGCTTCTTTCTCTAACAACATTCTCCACCTGAGCCCCACAAGACTAAACTGGGTTCAGCATGGAATTGTGAGTTAATGAGTTTTGGGGACTTATGACAGAGAAGCCCTTACTTCACCTCTATATTATTTTCAGCTCCATATGACATGAATGTGTATTCACTCATTATGTGTACAAGTAGTTATATGAGGGCTGTCCAGAAAATATCCAGCCATGTAATATGAAAAATAGAGGCATTTATGGCCAGATTATTTCCACACAGCCCTTGTAATTCTCTCATTTTCTTACCCTTAAGACAAATCAGTCCACTGGGAGCAACCTCAAAAAACCAAGGCACCCAGAGGGCTATGTTTACCAATCCCGGGCTCTCTCTGCTGAGGTGGAGATGACGTTCTATGTGCTCCTCACTCCCCTCACTCCCCAGCCTGCCCCAACCTCAGAGGAGCAGACTTCTGCATCACACATTGTGAAGTGGATCATAAAGCAACAAAATTCCCATGAGGGCTTCTTCTCCACCCAGGTCTGGGATTGCCAAATAGTCTTCTTGGCAGTTGGAAGTTTTGAAAACAGAACATTTACAAAGAAAAGAGAAGAGAAGTTATTAAATTTTGTAGGAATTATTAAGGGATACTTGAGAACTGTAGGACTAAAAGAAAAAGACCTAAGACATTCCACAAAAACAATTCACTAAGTCCTATGTTAACACCCTATCACTTTGGCTACTTACCACATACATCATTCCACTCTGAAGCTATATTGTATCATTAACACACATTGGCCAAAGGCCACAGTCTAGACAAGGGTTCCTGAATATCAATACTGTTGACAGTTTGGGCCAGACAATTATTGCTGTGGAGGTGTGTCCTGACCATTGAAAGGTGTTCAGCAACCTCCTGATCTCTCCCCACTAGAAGCCAGTAGCAGCCTACTGCCAGCAGAGACAAGGCAAAATCACACCTGCTTGAGAACCAGTGTCCTAGACTACTGCCTACGTCTTTAGAATACTGCAAGAAATTCCCTAAGGTGAACTAGAGTGTTGTGTGATTAAAAAGAAAGTGACCACAGAGAGTTTACTTTGATCTTCATAGAATGATTGAGAAGTTCCATTTAACTACTCCAAGGAACTCAGACTCTCCACTCCTTCTACCTGCCCTGAGACCGCCTTGCTTATACCCCCTTTAAATAGATTTTTTCCTTAGGCTGAAGCTCTTGATGTTTTTAATATTGTCACAATTTTGAAACTATTACGTTGAGGGTATAAGTGACTGTGTTAAACATCCAGAAAATCTGAGTTTTCCCTCTTTACACATCTTCCTACCATATTTAGGATGTACATAATAAAACTTGTTCTTCAGAGATATTAGGTGGGCCAAATAAAAAGCTATATAAAGGGGAAAAGAAACTTAGGAAAGTGCAAGACATCCCAGTAAGAGACCTAAAGCCAGTGATTGTTAAAGTCTATGATTACTATGAGACAGGTAAATGAGACAAAACAGAGACGAGTAAATAGTCTCAACCTAGAGCCAAGAAATAGAATCTATTTTGACAGTAAACCCTAGTTTTAGTCCATTCAATCAATAGTGGAGCTATTCGTTTCTTTCCTCCAAGATGTATGAGGTCTGTACGGAAAAAATCCAGCCATTGTCAATACAATGAGAATGGTTTGCAGCTAGATACTTTCCAGACAGCCCTCGTATACCATAAAAACTACCTAAAAACAAATTCATCAATTAATATTTATTCTGTCAGAAACTTAAGAATTCTTTTAAAGAAGGATAATATCTGGACATTGCTCTCAAATAGTTCATGACATAGAGAGCATAATACACATGAAAAGATCATATAACAAGAAAAGATGATGAATGAGTATTAGCAAGGTAAGTGATAAGAAGTTGGAGAGGTGAAAATAGCACAGAAGGCTGATACTCAAGAAGAAAAGAAAAAACAGAAAAAGCAAAAAGAAACAAACACAAATGGACAAACAGAGCAAACAGTGGCAGAAAGATCTGAGTTGGATCCTAAAGGGTAAGTATAACTTTTAGAGTAAATAGAAGTAGGAAGTGTTTCAGGCTGGAGCAATAATGTTAAAAAAGGGATTAAGGAAGCAAGCTAAACAGAGTAGAAGCACAGAATTCTGGGAGACAGAGCTACAAGCTAATGCAACAACGGTCATCTTTCTAATACTTTAAACTCTGAACAGCTGCTATCTGACCAGGTTTCAATCCCCTTCCTCCACTCCAGAGAAAAAAAATGTATATAGATATTTTATCTATCCTGTTCAACTCTGGCCTATTTACATGGTGTTTTAACAACTCCGATATGATGTACTTTTCTACCAAAGTAAAGTGAAAAGACTCAGTATGGCCTCTGGTTCATAGATACTTTTGTTTCTCTTTTCGCCTAACATTTTCAGATGAGTCTACTATTGCTGGGTACATTGTCCTCTGGAGCATACGAAGAGGTCACATACTGTGACCAACATCATAGCCCATTACCTAAACATTCTTCTAAATTTAAAGCTCTCTACAAGTATTTTCCTAGATCTGAGACAATTCATGTGCCACATTCTCACACAAACAGAAAACTTTGGAGAAGAGTACTTACTCTCTAGGTAGACTCCCCAGTTTCAGATATTCACTCCATTATCAGACAATAAGCTTTGTTTATTTGTTTGCTTGTAGGATAACTATCACTAATACACAATATTTCACATCACAGCTAACTAGTTTCCTTCATCCCAAGGGTGGACTAATTGCAATTCTCTTTCCTAATCAAACTCAACATCTATTTTTGAAGTTTTATTGCAACAGAGCCACACTCATTATATTATTATTTTCTATGACTGCTTTTGTAAGTTGAGTAGTTATGACATAAACCATCTGGCCCACAAAGCCCATAATTTACCATTTGGCCTTTCACAAAAAAATGTTATCATAACTGCCTAAACTTGGCAGCAACAAAAATGTCCTTTAGTAAATGAACTGAAAAGTAAACCGTAGTACATCCAGACAATATAATACTATTTAGCTCTAATAAGAAATGAGCTATAAAGCCATGAAAAGACCCAAAGGAAGCTTAAAAGCATATTACTAAGTGTAAGTAGCCAATCTAAAAAGGCTGCATTCTGAATTATTTCAATTATATGACATTCTGGAAAAGGCAAAACTATAGAGAAGGTAAAAAGATCAGTGGTTACTAGGCAGTTAGGAATTTTTTTATTTTATAAATAGCACATGTCTACTAAAGTAAATATGAAAAATGCAGTAAATCACAAAAGAAGTAAATAAAAATTAGCTACCTCTTCCCTTCATTACCTGAACAGTCAGTTCAACACCACTAGAGGGGGCTAGACAAGATAGATGACACACTGAGTTGAAGAATTAAGAAGATAGTAGAGAGCGGGTGTATGACCTTCACAAGGGTGAGAACATGCCCATAAAAAAGGGTGGTCTGGCTCAAGCTGCCAGGGCAGGAGCAAGATGAGGAGGGTGTTCTTATGGAGGGGTAATCTACGTGTGGGATACCAGAGCCCTAGCGGGCTGTGTTTGCATTTATGGGTGCATATACGTAGATAATGTTTAAACATACATAAGCTCCCTAGCTCTATTTGTTGAGAGAGCCTGGGAATAATGACACCCCAAAAATAATGAGTATATCTATGACCCAATTCTTGATTTCTAATATTGTTCTCTAAGAAAAAAACAAAAACATAGGTTTTTACAGAAATTCAGATTTCAGAGAAAATTACAAGATAAGCTTGAAGTATTTGGGGCCTAGAGATAAAATAGGATGAAGACATGTCAAAAAAATAAACAAACAAACAAAAAACACACAGAAGCCACTTAAAGGGACTTTTGCTGGCCAAATCTGGGACAATTTGAGCACCAAAATAAGTAATGATAGTAGCAGATGGTGATAAACCATTAAGTAAAACAGGAAACCCGGACTCCATATTGGCATAAACCAATAAATGAATACATTGAAATTCTTATAAGAAGCAGGACCTTTACCTAGTCTGACAGTCCCTCTTCATAAAATATCCATTTATTGTAAAGGAGAAGAATAATGTTATTTACCAGAAATCTAGCACATTTCACCTTAACTGATCAAATTTAACATTGACAGAAATAGAAGAAACTGAAGCAGGTGCCACCAGATGGGTTACAGGAAGAACACTGTATCACTCTGGGATAGTTCTGCTGAAAATGTAAACACCTCCTGGACATCTCTACCTGGATGTCTTATAAAAACATCAAACTCCGGCTCCCTCCTCCTCGTCCCTCCTCCTCTGCTCCTACATAAATGATCTTGTTATGACATTACCATGACTTAATCAGCTGCAGTTACTCTCCCCACTCCACTCTAATTCCTAATCTGAATCACCATCATCTCCCACCACTGCAACAACCCTCTTTGCTTTGCTTTCTGCTCTCCTAAACCCATTACCCACATACCAATCAACACAGTGTTTTATTAATGACTATGTGATTATATCACTTTATTGCTTAAAAGCTTTTAGTGGCTGCTCATCATATCTGGAATAATATTTAGTGGCCTTGTGTGATCCAGACTTTCCTGCCTCTGCAAACTCATCTCATCTCACTACTCTCCTGGGTCACTGCACTCCGTTCACTCTGGCTTGCTTTCATGGCCTTAAATGTTGCAAGAGTTTTTCTACCCTGTGCCTTGCACAGGTACTCACTCCTAAGCACGGGAACCTTTCTAATGTTCTCCTGGCTAGCTCTTACTTATACCTCAGGGATCGGCTTAAATGTCACTTCCCTTTCTGGATACCTGCTAATCTGTCTTCCACATAGCTACCAGGAAGATAGTTTGGAAGCCCAAAATGGATCATGTCACTTCTCTAGTTTAGAATTTTTCACTGGAGACTTTTGCTTAGCCCCCAGATCCTTATGTGCTGGCCCCTGCCTCCTTTTCTGTCCCCAACTCCTCCTCTTCTGCTCTTCACATCCGTGCTTGTCTGCATAGCGCATCAATGAGACCATGCTTTTTCACAACTCCACGTGTTCTCTTCTTCCCACTTGATCATCTGAATAATTTCTACTCTTCCTCCTAAATTCAAAGCCATCGACAGTATCCCCAGGAACTTCCGCCCGAGTCAGATCCAGGTGTCTCTTACCCGCTTCTCAGCAGTACATTAAGTCTCTGAAGGCACTTGATACACAGTGATATCACTGTTTATTTATTCACCTGTCACTCACTAGATTAAGTTCTCTCAGCACTTTCTATCTTCATAAATTACAGAGAACCTCATGTAGAATAAGTGTGCAAATAATTGTAAAATACGTTATCGTTCACACAAAGTGGCATTCTGGATCTGTACTATGTTGTTTTTAGGTTATGGGTTTCATAAATTGTGCAGTTAAAGATATTTTTCAGATAATTTGAATGAAAAATTTCAGGCCTCAACCAACTTTTCAAGTCACTTAGCTTGTAATTCAGGGTTTTTATGGGTAACAGTCAAATGGCTAAAGTACTAGAACATACAAAAAGATACACAGTGAAAAGTCACTTTCTTATCCTGGTTCCTAATTTACCCAGTTCTCACTTACCCCCCACCAAGTGTTTAATGTAACTTTCCAAACTTCCATTGTCAATACCCAAACAAATATGATTATTAATCCTTACATATAGTCTATCTTAGACATACTTCCATAGCAATGCCTAGAGATTTTCCTTTTTTGATTTTCTACAGCTTCACAGCATGACTTTGGGTGGATGTCCCATAATTTATTAACCAGCTCCCAATTGAGCTGTTTCCAATATTTAATACTACAAAGCATACTGAATGAATATCCTTGAACATTCATCCTTTCATAAGAGTGCCAGCGTGACTGTAGATTGAGTTCCTAGAAATGTAATTGCCAAGTCAAATAATTTCTACAATTGTGGGGGTTCTTTATGTTACTGAAGTTTTGATAGTCAGATTTTTTGTATTTGACAAATATTGCTGCATATTAATTTTATGTCTAGCTGACTTACTAAAATATCTTATTGTATCATGTTTCTTGGGTTTCTTGGTTGATTCTCTTATATTTTCCAGATATAAAACTATTTTATATTCAAATAATGATCATTTTACCTTTTCCTTTTATACTTTATACCTCTAGTTTATTTTTATTTGTATTTGGTAGCACCTGCAGAACAAACTTAAAGAGTAGTGAAGATAGCCCTTTGTCCTATTTCTGACTTACTTGTAAGTCAGAAATATCTAGTGTTTTCTCATTAAGCATGCTACTGGCTTTCAGGGGAAGAATATATGTATATATAAAATACTACGTAATTATGAAACTACCCAGTGATTGCTCTTTTACTGGGACTTTTTATGAAGAGTGGGTGTTTAATTTTGTCAAATGCCTTCCTACATCTATGAAAATGAAATAGACTTGAACATAGTGTAAGACTGATAATTCTTTAATGTGCTGCTGTATTGTTTACTAACTTTTCATTTAAGACATTTTATCGGTATTTATGTGAGATCAGTCTCTTTGTGCCATCTTTCCCAGGTTTAGAGGCTGTTACACTCAGTTCATAAAAAGAATTTTGAGTTCCTTGTTTCTCTGTATTCAGAAACAATTTTTATATTATTGGAATTGTGGGTGCTTTCCTGACATTGCTCCGCCAATGCTACCCTGACTTTCATGTTTGTTCAAGTAGTGTCCACAGCCCAAATGTTAATTAATAAATACATTTAACTTGGAAAGTGTTCTCTAATAGAAAACTTCAAGTCCTTAATATTTAGTCTCTTCAGTTCCATGTGTTCTCTGTCACTAAACACACAAAAGGAATGCTTATCAGTTTTGCAAATAGCACAGTGCTAGGAAAGACAACTCTGTGGACATTGGAATTATTTTGAAATTCTAAAGGAAGAGACCAGCATTTGCCAATACACAGTACTCATTAATACAATGGTTTTAGTAATTTATTTTCTTAACTTTATTAATTGAGGACCTAATATGAACAACTGGGCACTGTTTTAAAAATTAATTTGTACATATACTATATCATATATAGATAATCATATATATTCAGTATATATTATAGCCATATATATTTTATATATAATGTTATATAGTCATATATTTATATATCTTCAATGTCATATAGTCATATATATATATATAATGAAATGTGCTATTAAGAATAAAAAGCAGGGTGAGGAAATAGAAGTCAATGTGGAGACTGCTGTCTTGGGTAGAGTGGTCAGGAAAGGTCTTTGTGAGGAGGCACTGGGACAGAGAAAGGAATGAAGTAAAGAAGAAAGCCACAAGCGTGTTCTGAGTGACCCGGGAAGACTGAACAGAGACTGTGAAGGGCCTGAGGCAAAGGCAGGGAGCGCTGATTCCAGGAACGAGAAAGAGGCAAGTGTGACTGCCGCAGAGTGAGTGGGCTGGAGACCGTAGTAAAAGACAGGGCCAGACCGTGGGAAAGACAGGAAAATCTTAGAGGCTTTGGTGCAATTTTTAGATTTTATGTTAAGGATAATAGGGAGCTGTTAGAGGCGTTTCCCAGGGCATTAAATAGTTAGACTTCCATTTTAAAGAATCTATTTTGGCTTTTGTGAGAGATGGGTTGTCAGAGAGCAGTGGGAGAAGCAGGGAGACAAGGTGAGAGACTCTTGTGCTAACACAGGCAGGAGATGATGCTGGTTTCGACTAGAACGATGATAGCGAGATGGAGAAAAATGAGTGGATTAAGGATACATTTTAACTTGCTGTTAAACCTCAGGTTGGAAGTAGTACAGAGGGAGGAAGCAAAGATGAATCTACATACTTTTTGATCTGAGCAATTGATTATGTAGAGACATCATTTACTGAGGGGAAAACTACTGGGGAAAGAAGAGACAGAAGTCGAAGTTTAATTTTGCACAAGTTGGGCTTGAGGCGCCTGTAAGACTTAAGTGGAGGGTCAGAGTAAGCAGTTAAGAGCACAATTCAAAATGTGAAGGGAGCAATCAGAGCTGGACATGTTTCAGGGAGGAATTGTTTGGACAGCATTAGCAGTACAGTATTAGGACAAGGAGAGACCCTTTTGGAGAGAGTATGACTTGAGAAGAGAAGAAATAATTTTAGTAATGAAGTTTTTGAGTATGCAAAAAGGGATACCATCCAATACAAAAATAAAAGACGTGGTTTAGATTTAGACAGTTCATCTACCGTAACGTAAGAGAAGGCAGAGCACACATGTACAGATGCAGAGAAGCTAGTAGTTTTTATATTGGGAGAAAGACAATCAGAAGTTTTACTCGTACTTGCTTCTATCACAGTGAGATAAGACACAGTGTCATTAGTTGAGGCAAACGAAGGAGGAAGGGATTTGGAATATTGAAGATATATTAAAAGGTGTGACACAGTGACCTGGAAGAGTGGGTGGACAGAGTTACTGAGCAATACAGTAGCACTGCAGGGAATTGCTGTGTTTGTACCAAAGTTTATAGTCATGCATTTAAATCTGTCAGCATGCTCACATGTTTGTCACCAGCCATATTCTTTAATTTTGATGCAAATAAATACAAACTCCCCCTTCGCAGACACATATGGGTTTTTGTTTGTTTGTTTGTTTGTTTTCACATATGGTTTTTGTTAACCACAAAACAGTGTCTGGTACAAAGTATGCATTAAAATATATGTGGATTGGCCAAATAATATCCATCTTCTCGTTATTTGCCACAATATTTCCAGTACACGACACAGCTAGTTCACAGTAGGCATTAAATATTGTCTGAATAAATAAATTATCCCATTAATAAATCTCTTTTTTTCCTAAATTTCTGAACTTTTTCCAAAGTTCCTACTAAATAGCTTCACTGGATGTCTCAAGAGAGCCTCAAATTCAACAAATCTAAGACTCTACCTCCTACTTTTTCTACATCTGTTGTTAGCAAGATTATATATGAATTGGCCCTAATGAGAAACCTAGAGTCACCCTCTATTCATCGTCTGTAAAATGGAGAAGTCGATAATTACTTCATTAATTTTCGAGAACATTAAGTGAAATAATCAAAGTGGTTAGCACAATACCCGGCATACAGTACCCATAAAGATTAGCTATTACTAGCTTTCAATGATTCTTTTCACATCATTTTAGTCCGGATGTGTTTTATAGTCAGTAGTGTATCATAATTTGA
This sequence comes from Lyroderma lyra, assembly GCA_004026885.1. Lineage (NCBI taxonomy): Eukaryota > Metazoa > Chordata > Mammalia > Chiroptera > Megadermatidae > Lyroderma > Lyroderma lyra. The sequence goes on from PVJL010000889.1 coordinate 278,973, forward strand.
TTAGATGAGTTTTTTCTTTAGGTAGTATATTAGATAGCAGTATTCTTTATATCAATAGTATCTTAGATGTGATAAAATGCACATTGTCTCTCCAACGTATCCATTGATATTAAACTAGTAATTAAGCCATGTCCATTACACTTCAAATGCATATTTTTCTCCCCCTCCCCACTGTTGCAAACATACGTTAGGCCCTCATTTTCTCTCACCTGCTCATTGAAATGGCCTCTTGAATTGTCTCCTTGCCTCCTGTTAATAATACATTACCCTTCTCCAATGTGTGCACATTCCTACCAAACTGATTGTGTTTCTCCCATGTCTAACTTACCTCATCATCTATAAAACTGCCTAAAAACTAAAATCCAAATTCTTCCTTATGGCACATAAGGCTCTAACTCTTTCTCTAGTCTTATCCCTCCACCCCAGCCAAGATGAACTCCTTCTGTGCTTGCAGATCACCTAACACCCCATGTTGTTTCACAACCCCATGTCTTTGATCACCCTGAGCTCTCTATTTAGAATATATTTTGCAAATGTCTGTGAAGAATCTCTCTGGCAATAAATAACAGAAAAACAACTAACATTCACTTAAACAAATACAGAGGAAGTGCACAGGTTGACATTCCAAGGTCGACACAATTGCCCAACGACACTGGCAGAGGCTATGGCCTTTTCTGTCTCTGGGACTGCTTAGCACACCGACCTTCATCCTCCTGTTGTTACTCTACAATCTCAAGGTGACCATAGATACCTCAAATATTACACCCATTTTCCATGCAGGAAGAATGAAGAAGGACCTTCAGTAGTACACCCACTGAAACGTACTCTTTTTATTACAAAAGCAAATATTTTCCAAAAGCCCACACAGAAGTTTTCCATTTACATGTCACTGGCCATGCTAGATCAAATAGTCACCCACACTTTAAAAATGGACAGAGACATGGAATTTGTGTAGGTAGTTAAGCCAATGATCAGTGTCTGCATTAATCTGCTGGGCTAATATATTCTTAATTATAACTTAGAAATTTAGAAAATTTGTATGTATATTTTTTCTTCATCTTTAAAAGAATAGTTATTAAGCACCTAGTACACATGAGGTACTATTCTAGGGATGCAATGAATAAAATCCTTACCCTTGTGAAGCATTCATCCTAGTAATAATCCTTTGATCCAAGATTTGTATTTCTAGTAATGTACCTTACAGATTCCTCTTCCAAAAGGATACTCATTGATGCAATAACTAAAATACCACAAAAAACTCTAAATATTGATTATAATACATATATAATTATATGTATTATAATCATTATATATAATACATATATAATTAATTATAATACATATATAATTATTCAAAAAATATATCTCTCTTAATATAGATATTTATGCTGACATGGAAAGTTATCTCCAATATATATTTTAATGGAAAAAGTGAAGAGCAAAATGTATAATGTAGTAAAATCACACTTTAAATAAATTCATCCTAAAATTTATGTGGAATCTCAAGAGACTCTGAATAGCTGAAAAATTTTGAAAAAAAAAATGAAATTGGAGGACTTACATTTCCTGTTTTCAAAACATTACAAAGCGACAGTAATAAAAACAGTATGGTATGCAAGGGTGGTTCAAATACACAAATAAATCAATGTGACATACCACATTAACAGAAAGAAAGATTAAAGATCACATGATAACCTCAATGGATGCAGAAAAAACATTTAACAAAATTCAAAACCCTTTTGTGTTGAAAACTCCTAATAAATTAGGTATATAAGGAACTGACCCCAATACAATTAAAAAAAAAAAATGAAAAGCCCACAGCTAACACCATACTCAATGGTAAACAGCTGAAAACTCCCCTCTAAAACCCATAAAAATGCAAGGGTACCTACTGTCTCCTCTCCTATTCAACACAGGGATAAGAATTGTAGCCAGCACAATTAAGCAAGAAAAAGAAATACAAGGCATCCATATTAGAAAGGAGAAAATAAAACTATCTCTGTTTATAGATGTTATGATTTTATATGTAGAAAACCCTAAAGACTCCACACATACCCACATATTAAAAAAAAAATTGTTGGAACTAATAAATAAATTCATTGAAATTGCAGGATATAAAATAAACATAACAGAAATTAGTGTGTTTCTATACACTAACAACAAACTATCAAATAAAATCAAGAAAACAATTCCATTTACAATGGCATAAAAAATAAAATACTTATGAATAAACTACAAAACATTGATAAAATAAATTTTAAAACACACAAATAAGTGGAAGGACATCCTATGTTCAAGGTTGCAAGTATTAATATTGCTAAAATGTCCATACTTCCTAAAGTGATCTATAGGTTCAATGTTATCCTTATCAAAATCCCAATGGCATTTTTGAAGAAATATTATAGGGGAAAAAAAAGAGTCCTAAGGTTCATTTGGAGCTACAAATGACCCCAAATAGCCAAAGTAATTTTGAATAAGAAAAACAGAGCTGGAGATATCATGCTGTCTGATTTCAAAACATATTATAAAACTATAGTAACCAAAATAATATGACAGTGGCATAAAAAGAAACATAGAGACCAAGAGAATGGAATAGAGAGTTCAGAAAATAACCCCTCCAAATATGGTCAGGTGATCTTTAACAGGACTGCCAGGAATACCCAATGGACAAACAACATCTCTTCAAAAAATGGTGTTGGGAAAATTGGACATACACATGTGTTAACCTCAAAAATCAAAAGTGGGAAGCAACAAGTATATATTTGAGATCAAAGAATAGCTATTCTGGAAGCACTATTTCAGTCTGAAACACTAATAGTATTCTGATTATGGGGCGAAGGCAAGGGTTTTTATTAGAAAAGGAAAGGAAATAATCACAGTAGTAGAAGGGAGGAATTTGTATTGATGCTAATAAGCTAAGTTGTTCTTTAGCTATACGTGGTTATTTACTGATTCTAAAGAATGTTTTTAATTATCGTCGTCATAGTCAGGAGGCCTGCTTTCCTGCTAGCTCTACAAACAGTTGTTCAGAAGACAATGCTTCTCCAGCCTAGTCCAAAGGTTATTTTGCCCAGTTCAAACATTCCAGCGGTTCAAGGAGTAAGACATATAATGCAGTTCCTTTGGAATATCTGCCTGACTCCATTTTAAAATGGCCCCACTTATGTCAACTTTTCAAGTACGGAAAAGAATGGAATCAGACCCTTATCTCACACAAAAATCAGCTCAAAATGATTTAAAGACTTAAATGTGAAACCTGAAACAATACAACTCTCAGAAGAAAACAAAGGGGAAAAGCTCCTAGACATCTGACTAGACAATGATTTCCTGAATATGACATCAAAAGCACAGACAACCAAGACAAAAACAGAAAAATGCAATTGCATTGAACTAGAAGGTAACCGCACAACAAAGGAAACAACATGAAAGGCAACATACGGAATGAGAGAAAACATTTGTGCATTATATATCTGACAAGGGGTTAATATACAAAATATATAAGTAATCCATATAGCTCAAAAGCAAAAGATAATGAAAATAAAAAGACCCCAATGGCCTGATTATAAAATGTGCAAAGTATCTGAATAGCCATTTCTCAAAAGAACGCATACATCCGAGTATATATGAAAAGATGCTCAAAGTCACTAATCTTCAAGGATTAGCCATGTTGATGGAAGATAACTGGCAGTTATTTTAGAAAGGCAATGTGACAGTATCTTCAAAAAGTTTAAAACGTGTATACTATTTGGCATAGCAAATTCACAGTACAGATTCATCATACAAGAACACTTATACATGCCCGGAAGTATGCATATGGAAGAACAGTCATTGAATACTATTGTTTGTAGTAAGTTGTTTTAATTCAGGCACTAATTCCTCTGTATCACAATGTAGAATCTAGTAAAATAGACAATTTGTGGATATCATTACTCTTTGGAACCTAAAGGAGCAAGTGGATTTTAATTTAAAAGATTAAACACTGAACTTTGGTAATTTTGAGAAACGATGGCAAGCAGATTGTTTGAATAGAACTAATCTGAGGATTTGTTATGCTTTTTATCTTTGTACATTCAAATTTTGTCTCATTAACAATTAGAAAAGGGAATTAATGAGACAGAGCAAGTGAGAACCAGTCTGATCTTCGAGAACATCTCTGTGCCCTCTCCCGTCAACCAAGCTTTCTGGTTTTGAAGGCTGAAATGTCCCCCATTATCAATACTAGCAGGAACTACACTAGTCTAAACTCCTCTTTTCTCAGGCAAACTGAATGTAATGTAACAACTGGTGCCATTTCTATCAACTGAATGAGAAGATACAGTCAGTTCCACAGCAGAACAAGGGAAATACTTTTTCTATTTATTTTTTTATGAAGGACCATATACCTCCCAATCCTATTTTTTCTGTTTCCAAAGAATCCTCCTTTGTTCTTAATGACGTCTGTTTCCCTGCATTTTGTTCCCTTCTTTGTTGTCCATGAACTGCCTTTCTTCTTTTTCCTTGCTTTTCTCTCTGACCCCTTTACCTCCGCTTTCTAACAGTATTTTTTTTTTTTTTTTTTTTTTGCTAAATATTACAAAGTTGTGTAGGTCTTGTCCAAGTCGTGTCCTCTCTTTCCCGTCAAGAACTTGTTCCTCGGGTAACCTAACTTACTTTATTTGGACGCCACCCTATACCAAAGCCCAGGGTGGGTCTGAAACAGACCTCTTCCTCAGTCATAAAGATTCAAAATATAAAAATCAGCTTTCATCGATGCAGGGAGGTTTACAGTTTTAAAAACTCTGTTGCATATAACGTCTTGTGTAAAACTACCCCATAATTTTTTTGGCAAGAGGCTCAGAGCAGCTAACCAAGTTACCCAGGCTGAGTCAGAACTAGGACTCAGGAGTGCTGACAACCCATCCGGCCATTCTTCCCCCATCAAGCTCATCTCCCTTCTTCCCCCAAAGAAAGCTCTGTCTCGGTGAAAGCAGCACTTCAGGTAAAACATGTATCGTTGTCATGATTGTATGGAAGTGGTGTCACCTCTGACGATAACTCCTCCATCTTCTTTGCTAGCACACCCACCTCCCGTGTCTTGGGATTGTCACTTGTCACTCCACAATGTTCAGCCTCTCCCCTCTCATTTGATCCTCTCACTCAGCACTGATAGAAGCAACATCTCGTTTAAACTCGTTCACTTCTCCCTCCTGTTAAAGACACCTCTCCTCTCACTCCAGCATCTCTGCCAGGCACTGGCCTGTCATTCGCCCCTTCAGACAAATTCTGGGAAGTCGGCTTGGGTCCGAGAACTCACACTCCTGTCACTCCTCCACAAGCTGCAGTCACAGCTGGGTACGGGTGCTGTCTCCTCGTTCTCAAATCCAGCAGAGAAATGATCCTTTGGCCTATTATTTGATGTCCCAGTGGCATTTAAGGTGATTAGACAGGGACTGAAACCATCTTTACAGATCATCTTTGTGACTTATGACAAGGAACTGAACGAATGTTATTAATGTTACTGGTCCCCCTTCTAGTTTAGGTAATTAATCTTACAAATAAGTGTTTAGTTATTTGTAGTTTCTTAAAAACAATCTACCTTCTGTTATATTTTCAATTAACACATTAGAAAATCATGCAAACTTTTCAAATGATATTTTTAAACTTTTATGAGTTATGAACATTGATAGCTTGGTATAAAGCCCCAATTACTCTGACTAGTAAAAATCTCCTCTTGACAATTTTTTCCTTAAAATTGTCCCTTCCTTGGGACTCAGAGATCCCACCCTCTCCTGGCTGGCTGTCTGTCTGTCTCACTCCCCACCTCTTCTTGTTCCATTTGTGTGCCCTTGCCCATCACCTCAGCACTGGTGTTTCTTGGGGCTCTTTCTCTTTTCACTGACATATCCTACCTAATGTATTATCATCTATTTCCATGGCATGAGCTCTCCCAATAAGCTGATAAATCTTTAATCTGTATAAGTAGGCCAGATCTCAGCAAACCGGTGTTGTTCGGATTGCTTTCATTTTAACTTACAGTGACAAATGTTTATTTTCATTAGTCGGTTCACAATGTAATACGAGTACTGTAATCACATTTTCACAGTGCATATTTTTTTACATGGTGACCTAGGACACTCATAGTTGAGGATAAAGGTGATTCAGATAGAGATAGTGATAAAGAAAGAGAAATGATACTAGTCAGTCAGGACACAAGTTTTACTGTTCTTACAAAGAGATTTCGAAATGCAATGGATTAAATAAGAGAAGTATTTTTCTTTAAGTGAAAGTACAGGCTAGAGTGGCCTTTGGATGGTTTAGGGACTCAGACTGTGTCTTGCTTATTATCCTGTCTTCCCTGCCGCATGGCTTCCACCTTATGGTCTATGATAGAAGCTCTGACTACAGTCATCCTGTCCACATTCCAGCCAGTGATAAGGAAGAATGGGGTAGTACAGAATCTAACCCTTTCTTTCTAAGTCATGAACTGAGAGTTGCCTACATCACGCCGATCAGCTGGACTTAGTCAGATGCAGTACCCACTTCCAGAAAGAAATTAATCTTCTTAGCTGGACAGTTTTTGCTCAGCTAAAACTCAGGAGCTCTATTATTAAAGCTAGACTCGGAGACAGGGCAATGGGATACAACCCACAGTTTCTGCTGAAATTATGTGAAACACATGTTTCTGAACTCGTTATTTTTTCACTTTCTGTTTGATACACTATATTTTCTATTTTATTGTATTCTATTTTATTTCTTAAAACCTTGGTCGTGATTCACTGATCATGATATCATAACTCATTATAGACAGTGACCCATAATTTGAAAAATATTGCTCTAAAGCCTTCTAGGTCAAATTTGGTAACCAGTAGCCACATGGGCAATTGAGCACTCGAAATGTGGCTCGTCTCAATTGATAGCTGTTGGTAAGTACAGAATCTACATACCGGATTTCAGAGTAAAAAAAAAAAAAAAAAAGGGACGTCTCTCATTAACAATGTTTATATTGATTAAATGTTGAAATGATGATACGAGTTAAGTAAAATATATTAAAATCCACCTGTTTCTTTCTGTTTTTTTAATGTGGTTATAAGAAAATATAAAGTTACATAGGAGGCTCATATTTATTTCTATTAAACCACACTGCTCTAAGCTCTAGATGCAAATGTTAAACTCCCTATGAATACTAATATCTCACAAGTACTTTCTAAAACTAGACTCTTTATCTATCTAACCCTCAGTTCTATCCTTGTCCTGTTCCCACCCTGTGTTTCCTCTGTTTCACTCAATCAGTTAAAGGCAACATAATTCACTCGTGATCAGACAGGAAAATTGAAAGGCACAGTCTCCCTAATCCAGCACATTGATATATTCAATGGATACTATAATTTTACCTCTGAAATATGACATACAACTGTCAACCTCTTTCCAAACTCATTATGAATACCCTAGTTCAAAATACCATCATCTCTCACCTATTTAATTGTACCCATTTTCATTCCATTTCCATGATTATGCATAATACCTAGCCCTACCAGGCACAATAAATACTTATAGAACAACCAAACAATTGGATGATTTGAATAGATGGATGAAACAGCTTATGTGACTAAAGACAAGTAAGAACCAGGATATTCTAAAGTCGGTAACAAAAATGGCCTGTATAGTAAACAGTAAAGGCAACTGGGAGCTTTGTTAGGCATTGGTCAAAGCTCATTTTTGAAGTCCAGCTACTTCTCCTTCCATCTTTCCACTTTCTTAATACAGGAAAATATTTTCAGTTATCATTCTTTCAGGGTCTGGCTCTTACCCTGCAATCCAGTAACATCCCTCAGATCAAGGCCTGTTATTACCTCAATCCATATCATTTCCATAGAGGATTACCAAATTCTGAAACCATTTCAACATTTAAGGTAGGCCTCTCTAATAGAGGCCTTGCAGGCTCACTGACTTGCAGTAAAATATCTATTTTGAGCCTGTCCAGTATTGCCTAAATGGCAGCTTCCCTTACTATTCATGCAAGAGGTGTGTGGACAGGCATAGAAGGTGCTGTGGGGGACGCACCAGGAGGGAGGAGAGAGAAAAAGGGTTGAAAAGCCGATTAGCTGCTTTATAGTGAGAAAGTGAGCATTTAGGGGAATAGGGATTTTATCCCTCCAGGAATTCTTCTATTTAGCCCACCAGAAATTAATCTTGATGGTAATTGGGCCCCTGAGAGCAATGACCTTTTCAGAGAACCTTCAGAGACCTCTATTTTGTTTAGACACATTGTGTGGGCGGAACTTCCTGTTTGCTCAGCGAGCCATATAAAGCCGGGTTGCTCTGAGGAATGCTTGGGACCAGACCCACTGCAGGGAGCCGGTACAGTACAGTCTGGTCTCCTCTGGCCCCTTCTCCCTGCAGCATGAGGAAGAACAAACTCCTGCATCCAAACCTTATTCTCCTTCTTCTGGTCTTTTTGCCTACAGATGCCTTAGTCTCTGGAAAACCGTGAGTTTCACATAGAGCATAAACCTAGAGTCCTTTCCTTATTTTTTTTCTGCTTTGAATTGCAACCATTTTATGTATCTGTTTTAAACTCTTCCTTGATTCATCAGCATGCACTTCTAAGAGTTAAAAAAAAAAGGAGGGGGTCCTTTCTTTTATTTCAGAGTCTCCTTTATATCATTCATTTCTATAAAATGAATGATATCTCTAAAGTCTCTTCTAATGAAGACATTTCATAAATCAGGTTTATTTATTTTTTCTTATTTTTAACCATTTTTTTCCAATTCTCTGGATCTCTGAATCTCTAAATTCTCTAGGGGTATGCAAGAACTTTCTAAGGGGAATTGAAAGTTGATATGTTTAAAGGAATTGCCTATTAATCTGCTTGAGACCATGCTATTTATTTTTTCTTACCTTCCCTTTCTTAATTACCCATCTTCCACTTAATTAAGAGAAAGACAAACCCCTTCTTCAATCAGACTTCACCACAGAGCATTGTCTTAGACAAAAATCTTGAGGGTGCCAGAGAAAGGAACAATCAGAAATACTGTTGTTAATGGTAAGAAAGCAAAACGTTCTAAGAATGAGGGAGAAAATCCTTTCACAGATCACGTGGTGACAGTCTGTTTCAACAAAATTGATAAAAGGGCTAAAGGAAATACCAGCTAATAGATGATTAGAAGCAATTCTTGGTAATAGGGCACTGAGTGATTTTTTTTTTGGTATGTCATGCAGAATAGTTACAAGAACTGATAATGACATAATTGTTTTATCTGTCATTTATTTACTTTTATGTGAATAATTTTGTCATGGCACTTATATCTACACAAACCAAAAACAGCAACAGAATTAATGTTAGACTTTGTTTAATTTTTACAATAAGGAATATCCATCCATGGATATATAAAAATAGCTCATCATTCTTATTAAAAGTGTGCTTCAAAAGTATTTTGATTTTATATCTAATATGTATGAATCATCATTTATAATATATTTTTGTTTTGATCCATCATGGATGAGTAAGACTTTTGAAAATAACTCAATTCAGAAGAAAATGTTCAACATTTATAACTTCGTGGTCACGTTAAAATGAAAAGAAGAGTTAAAATTAAATGTATATGCCCACATATAATACTATATATATATAAGTACATATAGATATATACTTGTTATTAAAGAAGCAAGAGTGGTCCATACAATATTTTGAAGCATAAAAATCTTAGCATAAATTTCTGAGTGGTAAGTGGCATGGAAACTCAAGTTCAAGGAGGAAAAACAGGAAAGATATTAAATTTCTGATCATTACAAAAAGAACACTTTTGTAATGCTCTTTTTAAAAATAAGTTATATTGGGTGTCTTATGGCTATAATATTTAAGATTCCATGGGAAACTTATACAAGAGTTTTTAACTTAAAATATCAACATAAATAATACCTTTTGCAATTATTTAAACTTGTGATAAAAAGAGATGTTTCCTTAAAATATGTAAGGAATGCATACCATTTAAAAATTATTTTGAGATTTCTGTTAGCAAAAACGTTTGGAAACTACAAGGTTAATAAAATTATATATGAAGGTATTAGGAAAGTTTCTGTTTTGCTCATGAGTTGCCAAGACCCAAAATTCAATCACTAGAAGACTGTTTTTGAATGAAGCCATTGTCTAGCCATGAGTTGAAAGGCAAATATTTAAAATGTAAACAACCAGGGTTAGGTAACAACGCACTAAGATTTCATTAGTTGCTTATCACAACTGAGACTTTAAACTAATGACTCACTTGCTTTAAGCCTCAGATTCCATATCTGTAAAGTGGAAAACAAGTACTTGCACACCATTTTTACAGGGATATTGAAAATATATATATATATTCAATAATATGTATTCAATAATTATGTATCTATTCAATGAAAGTTCTGTAAATTGATTGGCTTCTGTAGTGTCTCAAAAGTTTGTTTGATTTTTACATGAATCCTAATGTCAAACAGATTTACAACATGAATAAGTATAATTACCATATTTTAATATGAGTTCAGATGCTTATATTTTGGGGTTCCTTAAAGTAAGGTATACCTGCACATTTTAATCTATTTAAGGCTCACTGCCCTGGTACTGGTGATGGACAGGAAAATAATTCTCACACATGCCATTCAACAACAAAGATTAATTTCAAGCTTAATACGTCTTCTTTTGGTATAGAACTAATGGTAGTAACAATAATTTTGATGGAAAATTTGCTGTTGATAACAATGCCTTTCCTCTTACACTCTTCTCTAACTGGACTCCCCCATTTCCAGGCAGTATATGGTGGTGGTCCCCTCCCTGCTCCACACTGAAACCCCTGAGAAAGGATGCCTTCTTCTGAGCCACCTGAATGAGACAGTGACTGTAAGTGCTTCCCTGGAGTCTGTCAGGGAGAATACGAGCCTCTTCACGGACATGGTGGCAGAGAAGGATTTATTCCACTGTGTCTCCTTCACTGTGAGTATGACTGTTTGACTTAATATACTTAGTTCTATTGGTCAGGACCATAGGGATCTAGAATTCGGCCAAGATAAGGCTTTGAGAGGCTGGCAGGGACTTCAGAAAGGAATCTAAATGCAGCAACTAAGTGTAGAAATTAAGAAGTAATGCATGAATTTCCAACCATGGAAATATATTCAACCAAATATTTATAAGCATATTAAAAATCAACTTAATGATCAAAGAAAATTCCTATTAATCAGTTCTTTAAAAAAGCAGCATTCACTAGACAAAGGAAAAATGTGACTTCTTAAAATTAAAATAGAAAAAAATATTAATAAAGTAGACTAGGCCAACACTCAACATAAGCCCCCGGTGGTGAGCTAACAGGAATACATCACCCCATATTCTTTCTAAGAGTGAAAGCTGTAGAAATTACCATAAGCAAATATCCAATAATTCTTCAGCATTGCCCATATGTAAATGCATACAACCTATATCAATAAAATACTGTAATTTTCTTTCTTATAGCCTTAGTATATGCTTTTACCATGCCCTTTTAGCACATACCATCAACTTCAGAAAGTTCAGTGTATGATTGTATCAAGACTATATTGGCTGGTCTATAGGTGATGTGAGTCTCAGTTATGATCTTTCTTACTGATGTATTTTCCTCCATCTTGTGTTCTATCTTCCCCTTTGTAAACTGACAGAAGTAATTGCTGTCCATGCCAGTTTTCCCTGCTAAGAATGAAAGAATTAGGTTAAGTGGGAGTGGCAAGCTCCCCAGGGAAGAGTGGCCCAGGGATGGGGGGGAGGAAACATAGGAGACTGAATGGGTTCTCTGGATCTCCTCTCCTATATTTCAGATCCCGAGATCTTTATCCAATGAAAAGGTAATGTTCCTCACTATCCAAGTGAAAGGATCCACCCAAGAATTCAAGAGGCGGACCACAGTGGCGGTTAAAAACCACGAAAGCCTGGTCTTTGTCCAGACAGACAAACCCATCTACAAACCAGGGCAGACAGGTACAAGGAGGCCTACAGTCAGACCTCAAAAAGAAAAGCTCTTCCTCCCCTGCCTATTCTCCAGTCAAATAATTTGTCTTACCAGCCTATAGGCCTGGTTTAAGAGTTCTGGGACTCATGGAAAATATTTCTGTTTCAGTGAAGTTTCGTGTTGTGTCGTTGGATGAAAATTTTCACCCCCTGAATGAGTTGGTGAGTCTCCTAATATGTATATAGGATCATTATTATCTGTATAAACAGGCTGAGAGCCTGTTTTTGGTGTCGGGGAGGACCAGGGAGAGGGAGAATCTGGTATCGATAACAGCAATTTCTGGTATTACTGCAAGATCCTCATTTAAAACAGTATCATGGGAATCAAGTAGGTAATTCTCTTTATCCTAGTCCTGGTACTTAGTCAGTTGTCACCCAAAGAAAACTACACTTTGAAAAGTTCAATTAGGCAAGTTAGAAAGATATATTAAGTAATAGACACACTTAAACCACCAAACCATCAAGTAACTTAAGTTCAAGTAACTTTTCAAAGATTTAGAATTTTGCCAAACACACCTACCAAAACCTCTTCTATAAAAGAAAATGAATGATATCATTGTTCATTCCTGCAGATGAACACTTGATACTTATGATAAGAAACAACTCTTTCAATTTCAATGGATGTATGTAACCAAAGTTTTAAGTTGTCTCTCTCAAATCTACTCCTCCACTACATTTCTCTATCTCAAAAAGGGGCAATTTTTTTTCTCCTAGCTTCTAAAGCAAAAGATTATGGCCTAGTCCTCACTTTTTCTCTTTCTTTCACACCCACATCCATGTCATCAGAAAATCATGGTAGATTAAATTATATCCAGACTGTTTCTCACTATCTGCATGCTACAACCTCGTCCTACTGGACATCACCTCTAAAAAGACTGTTACATTAGCCTTGAAACTGGTCTCCTACTTTGAACTTTCACTCCTTTATCTAAAAACCAAACTTCATCAGCCATTCTATTGGCTTAATCCTGCTTTATTTTTATATTTTTGATACTTACCCCACTACCTGATAGATATAAATATAGATGTATATCAAATATATATTAATAGATACCTCAAATATATGTCAAACATATATATTTCAAATATATATCTCAAATATTTCAAATATATATATATACACATATACATCCATGTGTATGTTTCTTATCTATTCATTCCTACTAGAATGTAAGATCCATGAAAGCATGTATGTATAGTATTCTTTCATGTACTGCTATGTTCTCAGAACCCAGAATGATACACAGCACATGAACACTCAATAATTACTAGTTTTTAAAAATGAATAAACATTGATAATAGAGGAGCTATTCCCTCTTTATTCTTAGAACTACCTAAGAATTATGTGACCCATCTTAATATTTGAGTCTGGACATGGTTACTTCTAGTTTCGTCAGTATTCATTTATCAGTCTGTAAAATTTCACAGCAAAGGAGTGTTCTTCACTGGGATGCCATAAGCAAGTAATGTTATGTTAGTAAACCCCATTCCTAATGAATGGCAGTCCACATATGCATTTGTTGCTGATGGCCTAACAAGTTCTTAACATTATTTGTTAATTGCTTATACTAGATTCATTAAAAGTTCCATAAAACTTTACCTAGAATAAAGCTGTATTACTTATAAATCAGAACTGAAAATATTGGAGAACAATTCTAAGCTTCTTTCTTTCTCTTTTGTCTTTCAGATTCCACTAGTATATGTTGAGGTAAGCAAAGTAACACATTCCATAATTAGGTGTAAAGTAATAAATTTAGGAAAATGTTCTTATTTGAGAGGTTCTTACAATATCCCAGAAAATTATCATTAAAGAAGAAGCCTTCCAACTCATATAGCACTGGGTGGTTCTAATTCATCTCCCCTCCCCACCCCTCATCTCCACCCCATTTTTCCTCTTTTTGGGTAACATAGAAGTTTCTATTGATTTCTTTTATTGTCTCTAGTGCTCTAGACTCTTTTGTAAGTTACAATTAATGTATCCATAGGACCCCAAAAGAAACCGCATCGCACAATGGCAGAAACTCAAGTTGGAGAGTGGCCTCAAGCAGTTGACCTTTCCCCTCTCATCAGAGCCATTTCAGGGCTCTTACAAGGTGGTGGTACAGAAGGAATCAGGTGGAAGGACAGAGCACCCCTTCACCGTGGAGGAATTTGGTATGGATTATGAAAAGTCATGGAATATTTTTCTTTGTATTTAAACATATAAGGCCTATAATTTGAACTTATTTGGAGTCCTTTTATTTTGATTTTCCATGGGTGAAATTAGGCTTGAAATAGAACCAATTATATCTAACTCCAATAAAGACCATCAGTGATTTGTGAATGGAATTTCATATAACTTAGTTATTTTTAATAGCAATTTTTAACCTCCAAAAAATGTAAAACATCCTGTTCTAGTGAGGTTTTACATAATTCATTAAGGTTTCAGTGGTATGTCATAGTCCTTCAACGAGAACCTCCATTTGAGAGCAAGGTGGCTGTATTAGAGAAGAGAGCTAGCTACCTTCTCAGCAGTCTAAAATACTAATAGCAGTCTAAAATTGGAAAAGCAATCACTAACTTCCTTTATCTCCAACCAACAGTGCTTCCCAAGTTTGAAGTGCAAGTGACAGTACCAAAGGTCATCACTATCTTGGAAAAAGCAGTAAATGTGTCAGTGTGTGGCCTGTGAGTTTATACTTTTTTAAATCTTTTAAGGGGAATCATTTTAAGGAGACTCACCATTTGGGATATTTTGGCTAGTTTTTTCTAGGAGTAGCAGCAACACAAATAAATACATGAGAACTTCCCATCTCTAGAACTTGCCTTGCCTGTTGCTTTTCTATATATCCTTCTTATTTTCTTACATGCCTTTCCCAGAATTATTGTAACTGTCATGGTGCAGGCAACTGTTCCTAGAAAGGCTACGCTACTAGGATTGTGAAAGTCTTAAAGCTGCCTGTGTTCACCACACTCACACACACACACACACACAAATGAGATAATAGTGAAAAGTAGTGACTTTCCCTTTATTGGTTTGTAGAAGAAATTCAATCACCAACAGATTATTTACCTGACCTTGCATACATGGTAGAAAAATAGCTTAGGTTCAGAATTTGTAGAGATAGACATATTACCAAAAATCTCATCTAACTCATCGGTCTACCTAAGGCATGTTAGATACGTCTGTGCACAGCCATTTTTACTGATGAAACTGGACCTGATCTCTCAGCATGGTCCTTTCCATCTGAAAATTCATGTTTCCCGGATCTATGCTCCCAAATCCAGTAACCCAGCAGTAGCACTAGCACAAAGAGACAGTGATGAAACCAGGCCTGCCTGAAGACCACATATGTAATGCATTGACTATTGAGCTGGGTCCCTGCCCTAGCACTGTCTCAGAGTAATGGTCACCGAGTTCCTGGTGCCACACAATGGGTGAGCCAATACTCTTGCAAATAGAGAAATGGGGGGCGTTTTAAACAGGGACGGCAACAAATACCCTGGAAAACACAGCAATTATCAATGACATATTTATGGCATAATCACATATTTGTAAAAAATAAACAAGTAAAATTCTGTATAAATAGAGATGGCTACGCATGGGGAGAGGAAGATGAAAGGAGAGATGTCATCCTATTAATAATTTGCATTCCTAGGTAGAATTGAGGGTGTTTATGTCTTGTCTTTGTTTTGTGGGTAGTGTTTTTTTCTCTCAAGGACAAGTATAGCTTTGGAAATGCAAAAGTAGTTTGTTAAGGTGAAACTGAAAATTAAGAAAAAGAGACATGATAAAAGAAGACTGTAGTAAATTTCAGCATGTGGCACTGGAGAATTCTAAAAAGAGAAGGGCCATTACTTTACTGTGCTTGACGCTATTTGAGCCCTGCAGATGGGGAAGTTAGAGGGAAGTACAAAGTAAATAGGCTGTAGTGGAAAGAGGAGTGTGAGTTGGTAGGAAATGGGGATGTTCATTGTCTTCTTTGATTCATTTGGCCATGTTCTTGTGACAGATACACATATGGGAAGCCAGTCCCAGGACATGTGACTATGAGCATGTGCAGAAAGTATAGCAGTCCTTCTAACTGCTTTGGTGGAGAGTCACAGGCTATCTGTGAGAAATTTAGTCAGCAGGTAAGTGGAAAACTCTATTAGCAACTAGCAACCAAGGCATTGTTAATATGCAGTGAGTTGCAACGTAGTGCTAGCTAACTGAGGAAGAGAGCAATCTATAAGAGAGTTCTATGTTAGCTATAGTAGCTTGCAAAAATAATCAGTGACTTAGCACTATAGAAATTATTTATTTCTTGTAATTGTCCATTGTGTGCGTTCTTGGTGCACCAAGCATGCAGAATGATGGAAATTGAGCCAACTCCAATACCTGGCCTCCAAAGCCCTCTTTGGTATCCACTTGTATGAAGAGCAGAGGAAAAAACCTACCTCTTAACCACCTTGGCTGGAAGATTGTCAGTTTTGCTCTTTCTATGAGCAAGAACTTGTCACATGGCCCCGCCTAGATGCCAAGGAGGTAAAAAACACAGTCAGCAGTGGGGTGGCCATTTCCCAGCAATAGCCACACGCGCATACTGTGGGATGAGAGCCAGACTTTGATGAAAAGTTAGATGCATGCTAACATAAGATTCCCACAAAATGTTTAGGGCATCTCTATCTCATTCACTCTAGGGAATGTCATCTACTAAGGAATACACCCATCAATTATAAGCCAGATACTATTGTGAAATGTAATAATCCCTATGGAATGGTGTTGTGTCCTTATCATAGAAAAAAACCTAGGCTATGTTGGCCCCCCAAAAAACCTACCAGATTAACTGATCACTGATCTGTCTAGTATTAAGTTTTTGTATTTCACTTTATCCCACTCCCCACCCCCACCCCTAGCTAAACAGCCAAGGCTGCTTCTTTCAACAAGTAAAAACCAAGGTCTTCCAAATGAAGAGAGAGGGATATAAAATGGAACTTGAAGTGGAAGCCAAAATCCAAGAAGAAGGAACAGGTTAGTGTACCACATGGGTGTGGGGGGAGAAACAACGGGCATTTATTCGTTCCCTTTGCCAAAGTATGAATTGAAAGGGAGGAGGTAGTTAAAGCAGTTCAGAAAGATCATCCTTCCAAAAAAGAATTTTCTTCCTCTTCTTTTTCAGAGGTGAAATTAACCGGAAGAGGGTCCAGTGAAATAATAAGTACCATAACCAAACTCTCGTTTGTGAAAGTGGACCCACACTTGAGAAAAGGGATCCCTTTCTCTGGGCAGGTGGAGTGTTTTTCAATTCACAAATCAAACTGTGTATCATCACCCAATCAGAACAACATATTCTGCTAAAACCATACGTGATTATTGTTACCTGTTAATTAATTTAACCAAAAGTATAAAGCCACATAAAAATTAATTTGTTCCTCTGTAAATGTGTATTTAAAATCTATAACTCATTCTAAAGCACTATGAAAATTAGAAGGTTTTTTTTTTTTCCTCACTTTTGGGACAGCATTGTGTGATATCACTCAATCTCCTTTCCGTGGTTCACCAGACAGTCTCAGATTTTTATGATATTTTCTCACAAGAATCTCAAAATTCATGGTGGCCACTTACATTATCCTCCTAACACTAACTTTGTATGAAAATGAGTAGTTGGGGGCTTCTTTTCTTTTGAACCATGAAAGAGTCTGCAGCACTTAGTGTCTCTTTCATGGGTATTATAGTTACATTACTTTTTCTATAATAACAAGTATTCTTTTTAAAAACAGTACACATAGGGGGAAAATACTGCTATTAATAATATTTAAGGTTCCTAGCTTTTAAAATATAAATTTTTCTCACAGATATACAAAGAATTCTATTTTTATTTTTCTGTTATAAGCAGATGTGCAAATGGATCTTTCTGAGTCATGAAATGTGAGATAACAGTTGTATGTAACTTAACGTGTAATTATGTTATATGATGTTTTTAATGGAACTGTTATAAGATTTAAGCTGTGCCGAGTGCAAAAAGAAAGAGGGACTAGACTTGACAAAGGAGTGGCAGAATAAATGTTAGAATATTTTTATTTTGTTATGACAGCAAACATAGTCAGAAATTTTGGTCACTTCCTAAAATGCGAGCATAGTCGGTATTTTTAAAATTTCTCAGAAATGTATTGCACATTTTTGATATCTCATTCCTGATAAATAACTATTCATTAGTCATAAGGCCTCTCACCAAAAAAGAAAGAATTGGAAATTTGTGCTTGTCCTTGACTTTGTAAATACAGCCAACAGATTGTTGGCAAACTCAGATTTTTGTTAATCAATAACAAATACCGATTCAAGTTTGCCACTATGCTTCTTGCTGCCATAAATAATTTATACTGAAAAATAATCACAATCTTTACCGTCCAACCTGCACTACTTATCTGTTGAGTTTAATATTAACACTGTGTGCTTCTCAATTTTACATTTTTCACATGGTAAGTGTCTCATAAAATCTGCCTACCTTCCAAAACATGGAAAATCTACGTTGAGAAGTAGGTATCACATATAAAGCAACTAGACAGGCACACAGGACAACGTACTAATTGCTCACTGGTACTTACAGTACCTCAGAACACTAATCCATCCAAAGTTAGTGGTCTGCCACACACGAAGAGGAGCTCAATTAAATTTGGCTAGTGGGTTAAAATTTTTCATTACTATATGGCTCTTGTGCTCTGTTGACTCCCCAAGAGGAATGATACACCACATTTCCAAAATGTCCACATGCATTTATGTCTCGTACTAGACTCTGAGTTCGATGATGGGAGGAACTTTGTTTTGTTCCCTGCTGTAGCCTTAGCACTTGGACCATGTTCAATATATAGGATCCACTCAATAAATACATATTTCTGATAAAATGAATGTTTGGTGCCTCTTGGGTATTAGTCATATGACTGATCCACAGCTTTTACTCTTCAGGTACGCCTAGTGGATGGGAAAGGTGTCCCCATGCCAAATAAACTCGTCTTCATCACAGCAAATGAAGCTCATTATGACGTCAACGCTACCACTGATGAACATGGCCTGGTTCAGTTCTCCATCAACACCACCAACGTGAAGGGTACCTCCCTCACCGTCAGAGTAAGTCTGCGAAGAAGTTACCAGTGACACGAAGTAGCCTTGGAAGAATGGTTGCGACCTAAAAGTGATGAAATTTCCAAGTTATGTTTTGTCCTATAGAGAGAAAAAAACTAGAAATTAGAAACCAATTGAAAGTCAACTTTGAAAAAGTTTATTTAAAAGGAGTCAGTATAGTTTTGTAGTTAAAAGTGTGGGTTCTACTTATGTGCTGGTGCTGGGAATATAAAATGGTGCAACTGCTCTAGAAAATAGCATGATAGTTCCTCAAAAAATTAAAAATAGAACTGTCATATCATCCAGCAAACCCAATTCTGGGAATAGGGCCAAAAGAATTGAAAGCAGGGTCTCAAAAAGGTATGTGCATACCCATGTTCACAGTAGCACTATCTACAATAACCACAACATGAAAGCAACCCATATGCCTATGAGCACATGAATGGATAAACAAAATGTGGTATATACATGTAACTGAATAGTACTTAACCTCAGGAAAGGAGGAAATGCTGTAACATGCTACAACATGGCTGAACTTTGATGACATTAAGCTAAGTGAAATAAGGAGCCTCACACACACGTAAAAAAAAACATACTGTATGAGTCCACTTATATGAAGTTTTTTAAGTAATCAAAGTAGTCACAGAGCTAGAAAGTATAGTGGTGTAGCTGCCTGGGGCTGGAGAGAAGGAGAAATGAGGAGTTGTTTAATGGGCATAGAATTTTAGTGTTGCAAGATGAAAAAAATCTAAAGATCTGTTGCACATGACTTAACACTACCAAACTGTACACTTAAAAATGGTTAAGATGGTAATTTTATGTACTGTAGTTTTTCACCCAAAAAATTTTTTAACAGTATAGGTTCCAGAATTAAATAAATTAGATTAAAATCCTGGCTCAACTCTTTTTAAGAACAAATAATTAAAAACCTCTATCCTTTGTTTCCTTATTTGTACAATAGATGCCATATTAGTACCTTAACTCCTGGGGTGGTTGTGAGGATTAAATGAGATATTATAATACATGTTAAAGCACTTAGTAAGTCACCTTGAACTGTTAAACATTATTATTATAAAAGCCCATTTTAACGTCATTGGATTTTGTTTCAGATATATACATTCCATAAATTATTGTTCTCACTTTATTTTTGTCCTGCTATTCTAATTTTCTCCAGACTTTGTCCATACCTGTATAATTTGCTTTGTATAGCATACAGTCCTCTATTCATCAATGGAGATGTGGATATACAAGTACATTTATAGATATATGGCTATACAATAGATATTAGATAATAATAGTGATGGGGAATAACACCTGCTTCTTAGAATTTTTCATATAAATATAAAAAGGATAAATAATATATGTTATTGATTTCAGCTTTAAATAGTTGGCATAAAAGCCCATACCACAAATAACTGAAAAGTGAATGTTTACTCATTCAATCACAAGTTTCTTCACCTGAAACCACTATAACTTACATTAAGATAAAAACAGTGTTTTGCTGATGCAAGGATTCCTTCACGCCACTTGCAAGTTGAGGATGAGGGTAGAGGAAGCCTGGGAAAAAACTGAGGAACAACTTCTACTTGGAGAGAAACTGAAACGCAACCCAAATCATGCCCCTAAAGCTTTAAGAATCCAGAATCACAGGAAGCATTAGAAAGAATTAGCCTAAGACAGTCCTGGAGAGGTAGACATCAGTTCAATACATCACTTGAACCGATGTTATTTACAGGAAGTATTCTCAGACCGCTAAGATCACAATATTGCATTTACTCCTAATACATGTTTGAAACCCAACCCTTTAACTTTCTGAACTGCAATTCTTTGGTTTCTGGAGATTATTTAGTCTCCTCAATGAGGTTCCATAGCTCCAGTGTCTCTGTCTGCATGGTAAAGGGCCCAAGAAATGTCAAACAAGCTAATCAGAGTAAAGGACACTTCCCTTTATGCTCTTCAAAAATATAAATACCAACTCAGAGAGCCCCCTCAACGTAAAGGCACAAGCCAGGCCTGCAATACAGGTAACTAAAATAAAGAGGCCCTTCTGTCTCACTTTTTACTGTGGAGTAAAAGATTTCTAGGGACTAGCTTAGGTAGGACAGTAAACAAATGCAGTTTTGTGAGAACACTGACACTTTATGAGAAACAACATATTAAATAATAATTGTTTTTCTGATTTATTAGGTGAGACACAAGAATCATCATTCCTGTTATGGCTACCAATGGCTGTCAGAAGAAAACATAGAAGCTTCTCACACTGCTAATCTTGTATTCTCCCCAAGCAAGAGCTTTGTCTACCTTGAACCCATCCCTCGCAAACTGCCCTGCGGTCAAACTCAGACAGTCCAAGCACATTATGTTCTGAAGGGACAGGTCCTCCAGGAACTGAAGGAGCTCACGTTCTATTACCTGGTGAGATGGAAG
Organism: Lyroderma lyra; assembly: GCA_004026885.1. Classification (NCBI taxonomy): domain Eukaryota; kingdom Metazoa; phylum Chordata; class Mammalia; order Chiroptera; family Megadermatidae; genus Lyroderma; species Lyroderma lyra. The sequence continues at coordinate 300,464 of PVJL010000889.1, forward strand.
GCCACTGCTTTAACTCATCCGTAGACAAAAGCTCTCTGTGGGGCAAGGATTTATGAAACTCTTAAGACATCGCTATTGAAAGTCTATGTCTTTGTTGAAAGTTTGACTTCTCCGAGGGCTAATTATTGCTAGCAGAGGTGCAATAAAACAAGCTTATTACATGGAGGGCAAGACTTGTGGTAAGAGCTCTGTCAGGCGTTAAATTTCTTCTCATTTCTTTTCTTTTGTCTTTTCTTTTTTCTTTTCTTTCTTTTTTTTTTAGATAATGGCAAAGGGAGGCATTGTCCGAACTGGAATGCATGTACTACCTGTGGAGCAGGAAGACAGTGAGTATTTCTGCAATTCCACATTCTTGCCCCACTCTGACACATTCAGCCTTACATTGCAGAAATACCAGATATTTTAAATAATGAGGGGTAATTTCCATCTAACTCCTAAAGAAGTTGTTTTCCTTTTTTTCAGTATATTCTGTTCAGATTATTTAAAGTATAGATGTAGTGGTTTTATAATCTATACTTATTCCAAATTTTCAAACCATGGACCATCTTTGCAAAATAATGTTTCAAAATCATTTTAATCAATGGAGAGACGGTAAAATTTTTGAGTGCCTTCTATATACTAGGTCTTGTGCTGAGTGATTTATATTTTTTAAATTATTGTTTCCTGTTCGAAGAGTGTTATGATTTATGAAGAGTTTAATTGGGTACTTCCACTATTGAAATGGACTTTACCCATGAACAAATATGGAACAATATAAATCACTGATGGTTTCTCTTATTCTAAAGAAGTCTAAATGATCACTTACTAGAAAATTATCTGTGAACTATTTTATTTTTTTGTTGTCTTTTCATAGCAACACAGAAGCACCACAAGTAAAGACAGAAGTTTGATGCAAAACAAAAAACTCACAGACACAGTCAATAGTTTAGTGATTACCTGGGGGCAAGGGGGAGGGGGAGGGACAAGAAGGAGCGGGTGGGAGTAGAAGGAGGGGGAGCCAAATATATGGTGATGGAAAGAGAATTGACTCTGGGTGGTGAACATACAATGCAACAAATAGATGATACACTATAGTATTGTACACCTGGAACCTATGTAATTCTTGCTAACCAATGTCACCTCAATAAGTCTAACAATAAAAAAATAATAACAATAATTACAGTTTTTAGAAGTTTGATGCAACCTCTAAAGAATCTACATAGACATCAAAAAAATAACTTCCAAAGGCACAAAGAGGACTGTTTCTCTTAAGAAAAAAGAATAGGGTGTTTGGTTGATAGAAAGTTAAAAGGGATATAAGGATGAATACAGTGTGTTAAACTCTTACTATTGTAACTCACAACTTCAGGCTCTGTTTCTCTTCTCTAGGGTAAGGTCTAGATCAAATGGTAGCCCAGTGGATGTCTCCAGACCCTTAGATAGCATCAGAACTTTTACATAGGTGAGCTAAAACTTAAAATTGGGGAGAAATCACAGTTTAAGAGAGGAAAAAGGTCTTTAATAAGGTGTTCCTTTTTTCCTAAAGCTAGAGTTCTTAGAAATATAGAGTTGTTAGAGCCAGTCATCCATTTCTTACACACTATTTTTTGGGGATGGGGTGGCGGAGAGTAGTTCCTTGGCTGGGAATTGAAACCAAGCCGCGGCATTGGGAGTGCCAAAGCCTAGCCACTACACCACCAGGGAATCCGCTACACACTATTTATTATATTATTATTGATTTATTAATAAATAAATAATATTTATTTATTATGTCTATTATTCCTTCTGAGGGAAACAGTCATTCACCAAACCAGGCTCTTAAAATGACTTTGGGCAATATAAAAATTTCTTATTAGCCCTGGGGAGATGTCTAACTCATAATCACTTCCTCATTCTCTCCATGTTCCAGTGAAAGGCCATTTTTCTGTGTCAGTCCCTGTGGAGTCAGACATCGCTCCAGTTGCTCGATTGCTCATCTTTGCCATTTTACCTGACGGGGAAGTGATTGGAGATGCTGCAAAATATGATGTCGAAAACTGCCTGGCCAACAAGGTGGGTGCTTTAGATCCTAAATTTTTTTAACATTAAAAGAAGTTACTATCACTATCAATTATTTTCTACATGTGATCATTAGGACCACAGGGGTTAAATGAATTCCATAGAGAATTTCAGCAAGGAAATGATAGTCACACTAAGAAGCCGTATCACTTGACTCCGAGTGAAAACTTCTCATGCATTGTCTTCTACCATATGATACAATTCAGAGTACCTTGTTTCCTTCTTCTGTGATGAAAAGTTGGGAAATATGTAAGCAAGTTTTTAAGACTACTACAGAGTCAAAAGAAAGATAGAAAAGCATCTAGAGCCATTTGCATCTACCTGCACTTAATGAACATTTCACCATGTATCAAAGGTAAAAATGGTGTCTCAAATTTAATAAGTTATAAGAACAATTAGATATCATTATAATGGCCCGATTCTTTTTTGAGAATTAGAGTTAATTGTAGGGGACAAAAAGTGCCTACCACTGTGAAGTCAAACAAAGTGATTATGCATTGAATGTGAGCAGCACTCAGAAAATGCTGGTGAGTACATTGGTTACATAGGGAAAATTGTTTTTCTGACCTTTCTTCTCAATTCCACAGGTGGATTTGAGCTTCAGCCCAGCACAAAGTCTTCCAGCCTCCCACGTCCAGCTTAGAGTCACAGCTTCTCCTCAGTCTCTCTGTGCCCTCCGTGCAGTGGACCAAAGTGTGCTGCTCATGAAGCCTGAGGCAGAGCTCTCCCCATCTTCAGTGAGTTCCCTCAGGCTCTGGGGTCAGCAGGGGCCAGGCAAGGGTCTCCAAGCAAGAAGTAATGACTACCCGAGTAGGATGGGATCTTTTACAATTATATTGACCTAGGAATAAATCATTTGGAGCACTTTCATGTGCATTTTTTTGGTGAGAAAGATCTTACATATGAAAATAAATGAATAGGTAGATGAGAGATAAAGTCAAGTACCAATGCAAGTCCCTGAAATCCTAGAGCTCTATGGAATCAACAATGAGTATTTTCAAATTAGTTTTAATATTTTGAAAAGCCTAACAAAATGGTATGTTTACCCACACTGAGGCTGCATAAGCTAAATAAAATATCAAATTTCTGTTTTTGTAAGAGTTATATCAATTGAAATACTGGATATCCCAAAATGAACACAATTTCAGAAGGAAGATGCGTATTGTCTCTGATGAGTAAAAATTACTATATGATAAATGACATTAATAAATGAAATCTTTTAAAATATTGGGTTTACAGAAGAAATACCAAAAGGGTGTGCTAGAGTCAAACAATAAGAAACTACTTAAAAACGTGTACTAATAGTCATTTGCTCCTATCTTAAATGTCCTTCAATATGAGGTCAATTGGAATACTTCTTAGTGAAGTTTTTTACCATCAAAATTTTACAAAAGGAAATTTATATTTTTACTTCCCTAAAAGGGAAACTTACAACAAAGAATATTTTACTTTTTTAGTCTTACAGTGGGATTTAACGGAAAATATTATAATACTTTTAAAGGAAGTATTGAGTACATTTTAAAAGTGGGAGCAAGGAGATATGTGGAAAAATAATATCAATGTTTTGTGCTTATATAACATAATTTTATAGTTCTCAAAGTTTTTTTTTTAATTATAAAAACCCTGGTAGATAAATAAGGAAGAAAATCTGATGAATTTGTTCATAATGAATCAGAAGCTTTCAAGTATTTAGTAATAGACCTGGATGAGAACACTAGTTCCTCTCAGGTCTTGATAGTGTTTTACTAATGAAACACTTTGCTCCAAATAACACAAGCCATTCATTCAACACATACTTATTTAGTGCCTACTATGTCCTAAGAGTGCCTGCTGTGCATTGAAATTCTGGGAATCCAGTCGTGAACTACTGGAAAGTCAAAAATTCATGCTGTCATGGAACCTAACATTTTTACAGATTAGACAGACAGTAATTATATAATATGCTGTGGAGAAAAATAAAGGAGAGAGGGGTGATGGAGGATAGTAAGAGGGAGCTGCTTTTGAAAAGGTGGATTTTCCTAAAATTGCTAAGCATTTTAAAAATCATCTTCCCTCTAGATTATCAAAGCAACAGAGATATTTAGTTACTGATGGTGATTATTCTTTTTTTTTTCCTTGCACTTAAGAAAAATAAACCACCCATCAGTTTGTCCTTTTGTCCTTTGCATTTGTATAGGTTTATAACCTGCTACCAGTAAAGGACCTCAGTGGTTTCCCTGAGAGTCTGAATCAACAGGAGGAAGACGATGGAGACTGTATTGATCACCATGTCTCTATCGATGGAATCATCTATTCCCCAGTATCAAATACGAATGAAAAAGATATGTATAGCTTCCTACAGGTAAATGCCGTATATTGTAGATGGTCAATTCTTAATGTTCACAAAATATTACATATTTTAAAAATTATTTATTTTAATGCCTTCATATTAAAGTGTGACGTTCAAGTGTCTTCTTTAAGATCACTAATAGTAGCAGTTCTATTAATAGCAAAGAACCAGTACTGTAACTTTTTGGACTATTAATCAAATTTTTTTCTTTTTACTGAAATTCATTGCCTTGTTGTATTTATTGATTATCACATATATGAAATAATAACTGTTGAAAAAAAATTTAAACAGAATGAAATTACCTCTATAAGTATACCAATATATTCTTCTTCAGATGTGAACATTAAAAGTTTACTGTTAAGCTAATTGGATTGTTTGTTACATTTGATGACTAAAAGTATGTGCCTATATGTTACTATAATATTTATGTACTGATGCAGTGATAATTTTTGTCACAGGATATGGGCTTGAAGGTATTCACCAACTCAAAGATTCATAAACCCAAAGTATGTTCACATCATCCAATGGCAATGGCGATGTCTCATAGACTATTAGATTATTCAGGTAAAAAATTAATTGTTTAATATATTGAACCAATAAAACAATTTTTAAAAGATAAAACATGATAAAATTAACACACCAAAAAAGACTTGTGATTCAGATATATTAAGGTTTTTGCTCAAGGTCACATGGCAATACCAACCCCAAAATTCTGATTGTGTCAAGCCTCCACATATGCAAAGCTGGGGAGAATCCAAGGCAGAATATGAAAAGTGTTAGAAGAGAAGTGCAGATATGCAGAATAAAAGAAAAGATTAAACCTGATCAAGGAATCAGGAAAGCAAGTCATAAGGACTCTTTGTAGAGTTGAAAAGGGGAGAGAAAGTTTCCAGGTGTAGGATACATACGTGTAAGCAGAAATACAAGTGCTCACTATTTGGGATTACATTCTCAGCAAACAAATGAAGAAGCCCTTGATGTCCCCAAAACATCAAGCAATATTCATTTTAAAGTCACACTCATTAGTCAACATGGGCTACTTCTTTAATGAGCTAGAGAGTAATCAAGCATTTATTCATAGTCTGCTATTGTCAAGTCACGGCTGAATGTAGGTTGAGTAACAATGGAAGAGTTTGTCAAAACTCAAGGAAGTCATTGAGAATCAATTAGCTATATGGCATTTAAATAAAGATTATTGTGTATTTTGATCATCATTTGTAAATTATATGCCATGATTCTTTATCAGTAAATTTATGTACGTATTAATATAAGTATATAGTATATGCACAAATACTCCTGCAGAGAGCTGGTTGTTAAGTATCTACCAGCACACCATTATCAGCAAGTAAATGGGGTGATAGATCCCAACTGATTTCCTGACATATGTGGGAATAAAGAGCTTTAGCCTCTGTCCTTTCATTCCGACAAACTGTTTCTCCAAGCCACTATCATAATGTCTGGGTATGAGGTTTTGTTTTGGGGGTTTTCTTTTGCTCCCACAGAGGAACACATCAAATGGAAACTGTGACCCCTGCCCCCTTCCCACTCATAGAACTCTCCACTTGCACAATGTGCAGTAAGAGAACTCCTTTCTGCTCCACAGACAGTCCCAGGCTCTCTCTGCCTCTAGGTCTCCATGTTCTGTGATTCTCTTCCTCCACCTCATTCCTAGCTTATTTTAATACTTCAGAATTCAGCTAAAATATTACCTCTTCAAAGAAGCCTTCCCTCAATACCCAACTGTCCTCTCCTGGTTCCTATTTTACCACCCTATTTATTTCTTTTGTAGCACATACTACCATCTCTCATAAGTTTACCTTTATATTTATTGTTTCTGTCTCCTTCCCTTGCCCACCATAGCAGTAGGAGAATTGAACATCGCCAGTGACTTTATAGCAGGTGTTTCAGAGATTCTCGTAGAGACTGTGCGAAAGTACTTCCCTGAGACATGGATCTGGGACTTGGTGGTAGTAGAGTAAGTAACTTCCTTTTTACATAAGATGCAACAATCTAGATTACTCACAATTTTTCATTTTTCTCTAATTTTTCAATGTCCAAGTACTTCTTTTAAACACTGCTGTTTTCAGGAGAAATTTAGCATAAATCATTCTGCTCTGAAGTCTCACCCATCTAATTATATCAAAGCTAAGAGATTTTGCACAAATTTATTTCTAAGATCTCCAGAAAATTGGGCATAAGGACTAAAAGTAACCAAACACTGCACAGATAAACAACTATAAAAGATCTCCCATTGGTCATCAATCTTGGGTTAAGCACAGAACCAGTGCGGTCAACCATACACAGTAGTAGTAGAATCGAAAATGTTAAACCTGCCCCAGTAGAACACTATTTTAGACAGGAAAATTTATGAACAACCTCAAGTTACATGTTTAGTCTGTAACTATGAGTATATTGTTTATAATAGATTATACTACAGCTATATGTCTGTAGCAGATTCTTGTATAGACTAGAATTGAAAACAGTTGGAAGAAAAGGAGGTGTATTGTTCCCATGTTAAGCCTTGTTTATACTTTTCATTATTGGTGTTTCTATTGAGTGCATCCAGCTCATGACAATAGAATCATTTATAGGAGTTCTCTTCCTAGATTGGATTGATTTAACTGCTAACTTTTGTTCTTCACATTGCCATCCTCCTCAGCTCATCAGGTGTGGCTGAAGTGGGAGTAACAGTCCCTGATACCATCACTGAGTGGAAGGCAGGGGCCTTCTGCCTGTCCAATGACACTGGACTTGGTCTGTCTCTTCCTGCCTCCCTTCAAGCCTTCCAGCCCTTCTTTGTGGAACTCACAATGCCCTATTCTGTGATCCGCGGAGAGGCCTTCACACTCAAGGCCACTGTCCTAAACTACCTGCCCAAATGCATCCGGGTAAGGACTTCTCTTTCCTAAACTGCAATAAGATGAATTAAATGAAAAAATTGTATTCCCAGGAATACTAACAAACTCCTGTGGTCAAACTGTGCTCACCAGAGGGTGAATACTATCAGCAGTATTCATATGCGTATTTGTCACTATGGCTGCTGATTATCCAAATAGGAAATTGCAACTTAAACCACATTTCGACCCTTATCACAAACCTCCAAGGTTAGGAAATTTGTGAAATATAAAGATATCTGACATGGACAACAAAAATCATTAGGCTCCATTTTCATGTCTTATTCTTCAAGGTTTCAACCTCTACATTCTAATACATTTAACTTTTCATGTATCATTAATTATACTATTTAAAAATTATTTGCGAGCATCTTACCTCTGTTGAAATCATAACTGTTTATAAATCTTGTATACTCTGCTGGGAAAGCTCAGAGAATGGTCGACATTCCAGGCCAAAGAACTAGAGCTCCCACAGGCCACATGCCGTCGTGGCTTTTTTTCATCTCTGGTGCCATCACATGAAAGAGTGAGAATTCATCCTAGGAAAGTGCTACAGACCTCATCGCTGAATATCACTATGGTCACCTTCGTAGTACTCCCCTTGGGAAGCTATGCACCGACACCAGCGCCTAGGCCATCCTTCAAAGCAATTTTGGAACTCTTTCTGGAATGGCCTTCAGAGCTGTCATTGGACCCAAAATCTGACAATTAAGCCCGCAAACTTGCCGCTATGCACTTACCTTGGCAGCTCTGGACAAACAACTCAGTAATGTGTCATAACCTTGGCAAAATTGCTTTGAAGGGTGAACTAGACATTGGCATCAGTGCATAGCTTCCTAAGAAGTACTTCAAAGGTAACCAATGAGGTAGGTATGCAGCACTTCTTCTAGGATGAATTCACAATATTAATTGTCTGACCCAGTATTGAAAGGTCAAATCTACTTAGAAAGTACTAGGTCTTCATTTATGTCATCTGCAGTATTAGCCAGCCTGGAATCTAACCAGTCCTCCAGTATGCTTCATTTCAAGCCATTCTCCCTTTGGGCCCCTTCTTCCTCTGACCTCTTTATCTCTGTCTCCTGTGGTTTCAGGTCAGTGTGCAGCTAGAAGCTTCTCCTGCATTCCTAGCTGTCCCAGTGGAGAAGCAACAAGAGTCTCACTGCATCTGTGGGAATGGCCGACAAACCGTATCCTGGGCAGTAACCCCAAAGTCGTTAGGTGAGAAACAGTCTCCTAGAAACTACTCAATCCTATTTAAGGATTGTGTATCTGTGGAATCCTTATATCCAGTTCTACTTCCCTCAGGTAAAGATACACCCCCACACAGGTGGTAGGATTTTTTTCTGTGACTTTCATTCTGGGATGTCTAGAATGATACTCCCACTTCCCTCACCTCCATCTCCACTGGGATGCTCACTATCATTGTTCTCTAGTTTGTGTTGTTTCCATTTCTGCTATTTTATAAATACCTGGTATTTTATAAATACCATTCCTTGGTATTTATAAGACCAAGAAATAAAAGTTACAGAACATTTATAAATCTTGAGTTTAGAGGTGTGGAGGAAGGGGGCGGTGGTGTTCATCTCACTGGCCCTTTTTTCAGGGGATGTGAATTTCACTGTGAGCGCAGAGGCACTGGAGTCTCAAGAACTATGTGGGACTGAGATGGCTGTGGTCCCTCCACATGGAAAGAAAGACACAATCATCAAGCCACTTTTGGTTGAAGTGAGTAAGCCTTCCCACCTGGTAGGTCACAATGAGTCAATAAAAACAATGGTGAATCCAGTTGAGGTTCTTTTAGGTAAGAAGGGCTAAATAATATATGTCATGAGCTATTCCATAATACTATTTTATAGATAGATATAGATGAAGATGTTGATGCAGATGTAGATATATAATAGATATAAATTAAATATATAGTATCTGTATCTGCCTCGATCTCTATCTTTCCATCTTTGTCTCTCTCTCTCTTATTTTCGCATTTTCCTCTCACTTTCTCATTTATTGACCTGTCTCCTTCAAATGGCTTTCACCTGAATAATTTATTTATATAATACATTTGAAAATCGGTTCCAGTTCTTCTCTTAACTATCAAGAAATCTGTGGCTCCCACATACATGTCCTGGAAGTCAGTCCATTCTCACCTCTAACTTTTCTTTCTTTCCACCTAAAGCCTGAAGGACTAGAGAAGGAAGCAACATTCAACTCACTCCTTTGCCCATCAGGTAAGAGTCAGCCTTCATAATTAAAGTAACATTGGCTAAAGTTTGTATAACATTTGAAGTTCAAATAATTTTATACATTATTCCTATACTTTCCCTATGAGATAGAACCCAAAGAACCATCAATCCACTTGACAAATGAGAAAATAGTCTTAAATAGGTCACGTAATTTGATCAGAAGGTCCCTAGCTCAGGCATTCTGAGTCTTTCCTTACAGCATCTTTGCAAACCCTAAAATGTCTTTACGACCAGAGTATGATACAGTTATAGGTAAAAAGTAGGCAGAATGAGAATATTGTCAAGGGGATATTTCTTTGAATATACAATATATGGGTAGATGGATTCACGCCACCCCACCACTAAGTTTTGCATAACTAATAGTATTAGATAATGGGACCATGCTATTTCCCAAAAGAGCAGTTGTCATAGCCTGAACCATTACTGTCGTATCAGTATTTGTTTAATGCTAATCCTATACCTAATTCCCTGTCGGTCATTTGGCAGGGACTAAAACAACATACAGTAAAAAGTATCATTTTATCTTGGTGGAAAATTTTCTAGTCTAGACAGAAACATTTATAAAAATTTAGTACACTAAGAAATTTATCAACACAAAGTGTTCTTACCTCAAATCAATGTCAAATCAACATCATACATATGTTCCTTGGCTTTCTATGTCCACCTGCTAATTTCTGTTGACTATGACTTTTCTGTTGTTGAGACTTAAAATACATAAAATGTGTTCTAAAAATTTAATTGCCCAGTTGTTCAGCCTTATTTCTACATTTAAGTGAATTGTGTTACAACCAAATCCTTTTATCATGGCTTCCTCTCCAATTCTGAGTTCTTCGTTTTTATTTATCTCATATGCATCTAGGGCTAATCATCAAGTAGTTTTATTAAAATTAATTTTAATTGCCCACACGATACAAAAATACGTTCTCCTTAAAAAAAAAAAAAGAACTTCATATTAAAGGTTAATGTCACCCCCTTACAATCTTTTTCAATATTTTAATGATCATCCATGTACATTTAGAAACAATATGTGTAGATGAATTTGTATATATATGATCTACATGTATGGCCTAAGTTTCATTCTATAGCTTGCTTTTCTTTTTACTCAGCAACTTATCTTAGAAATTTATCCATGTTAAATTACAAATCTAGGTAATTCCTTTTAGTTTCCTTTAATTCCTTGCTCTCAATATATCACAGTTCTGCTTGGTTTATTAGCCATTCATAAATAGCTTTTTCCAACTATATGCCAGAATGAATGAATGAATACATGCAAACATGGTTAAATACATGCATATAAGGGCTGTTCAGAAAGTATTCAGTCATGTAATATGAAAAATAGAAGCATTTATGGCTGAATTTTTTCCTGGATAGCCCTCGTGTATACATACAAACATACATAAATACAGGCCTCCTTCTGTACATATGCAAGTATATCTAAGGTAGATACCAATATATGAAGTTCCTGATTAGGAGACAGTAAGTCTGTTCTTAATTTTAGTACAACTAAAAAAATCTGTAGCTTTATTACCTCAATATGTTTATATTTCCACAAGTTTATATTCCCCACGATGATCATCATCATCTGTTACCATCAAAGTTTTTAATTTTTACCAAAAATTTGGATGAAACTACATATTGTTTTTTTAATTTATATTTTTCTAATCACAAGTGAGGATGAGGCTTATTTTTGCATATTTGTGAACGGCTTTGACTTCATAATGGAGGAGTTTGGTTTTTTCTGATTCAACTGTATGACATTGAATCTAATTGTTCTTTTTACTTTGCTTGTGGCATGTTTCCTTACAGAAGTTTTCTCTTGTTTTTGGAAAGGGAATTTTTATGACGTACAACTATGTATCTATTTAATACATAATTATACTATGTATTCAATATATAATTACATTATGTATTGAATACATGATTACATTTAATTGCATGACCATATGTAATTAATATATTAATGAAACATACATAATTAATGTGCAAACTTGATGAGTTTAGAGATTTAAGTATACATCTGTGAAACCACCAACAGAATCTATACCATAAACCTATCCATCCAAAACCTTCCAAACCTAAACCTTCCAAAAGTTCCCTCCCACTCTCTTACTTATTATTACGTTTTGTCTGTGATACAAACCACTTATTATAAGATCTATCCTATTATCAAATGTTTAAGTATATAATACAATATTGCTAAGTATACAATAAGAGTTACTGTACACTATTCTGTACAGTAACTCTCTAGAACTTATTCATCTTGCATAACTGAAACTTTGTATCCTTCGACAAAACTTTCATTATTAATTTTATGAGGAAGGAATGTAGTATGAAGACAAATACCATGTTTTCTCTCTTTTTCATCTTCATATAATTTACCAACATTGAAACAGAACTAAATGTATGCTTATCAGCAACAATTATTTCATTTATTTTCAATGAGTTAAAAACTCATTTCACCCCACCCCCATGTCTAGGGTTTCCATAAAAATACTATCTTCATATCTGGTGAAATTTGGCAGAAGTTAAGATGAGCATTATTGTAGAATTCAGAAATTTTTTGGATATCTTTATTTATATATACATAAGGACTTTTTTTTTTCTTTCATACAACTGTTGAGTATGGAGCTTGAAGATGAACATTAATTATATCATTTTCTGATAACCATTTTGTGTTAGCCATGGATGACATCATGGGCATTTGTCAATTTGTAGACTTTTTTCATATATGGAGAAAAAGAAATGGTCAGGGAAGAAGTTCTGGATATCTCAGAATCCCATTCATCCATGTTTAAGATACAAAAATCTAGAATATTAAAAGAGACACTTTAGAAGTTTAGGTGTAAGGCATGGTTTTGACTTCTTGGTCTTAGAGCTCTTTGGGAAGATAGATGAAAAACATAATTTTCATTATGGTTGATTTGGTTTTTTTCTCTAGGTGCTGAGGTATCTGAACAGTTATCTCTGAAGTTGCCACCAAATGTGGTAGAAGAATCTGCCCGAGCTTCCTTTTCAGTTTTAGGTGAGTGTCCAAAGTGTCCAATCTTCGTGCCCTATTCTGCTACCTGCATATTGACAGTTTGTACTGTATTTCTTTTCCCTACTTTTTTGAGAATAACAGCTGTAACTTTGACTTCTTTCTCCTCTCCTTTTTTAGGCTTGCTTATTGCTTCCAATCATACTTCTGTCCCTGGAAGACTCATCTTCCCTAAAAATCTTCATTTCTTTACCTCAGCTAATAATTCATTCCTCTTAATGATTCTGATAGTTTATAATCTATAAGCTTTATGACTTCCCATCTCTCCCATTCCATAGGAGACATATTGGGCTCTGCCATGCGAAACACACAAAACCTCCTCCAAATGCCCTATGGCTGTGGAGAACAGAATATGGTCCTCTTTGCTCCTAACCTCTATGTTCTGGATTATTTAAATAAAACACAGCAATTGACTCCAGAGATCAAGTCCAAGGCCATCGGCTATCTCAACACTGGTGAGTGACTGAATGAGTAAGTGAAAATTTCACAGTATTTCTCTAATAATAGATTCGATTTTCCAATAGGCATGAGTTACTTATCCATTCTCTGATACATTAACTTATCATACTTGTAATAGTTACTATGATAAAGAATACAATGACAGTCAATTTCATGGTAACTATCCAGTGGTCCACCTCCAATAACATGTTTAGGACTCAGAGCCTTCTAACATATGACAGCAAATTTTTTTAAATATTACAAGAAAGACCAAGGCATTTTGGTATTTCTCTGGTGCAGCATGTACAATAGGTTGTTTCTTTAACCTTCCATTCCAGGTTACCAGAGACAGCTGAACTACAAACACTATGATGGCTCCTACAGCACTTTTGGGGAGAAATATGGCAGGAGTGTAGGCAATACCTGGTAAGAGAGAATTTCTTTAAGCTATTTTTGTGCCAGCTAATTTACATATATTACCATAATTATATTCACAGTAAACCTATCAGATGTGTATTATTAAACCCATAGATGGTTATAATTAGATAAATCCACCAAGATTAGCAAGGTAACAAGCAAAAAGGCTGAGCTGCAGATACATATATGTTACACTTGTCCCCAAAATTCTAAGTACACAGGAGTTCCTGTTAAATGGCTGTCAATGTAAGAAGTGTCCCATCAAAACTGTTGCTGTGAAGTCATTGTAAAAACATTGTAACACTAAAAATATCATCATCTTTTCTTCTCCCTCAGGCTCACTGCCTTTGTACTGAAGACTTTTGCCCAGGCTCGAACTCACATCTTCATTGATGAGACACACATTACCCAAGCCCTCACCTGGCTCTCCCAAAGGCAGAAGGACAATGGCTGTTTCAGAAGTTCCGGGTCACTGCTCAACAATGCCATTAAGGTGAAGTCTTCTCAGAGCCAGTTCCTAAGAGAGGCGGTAATAGCATAGGAATTCTTTAGGGAAGTTACAGGAAGAAAATAAAATATGGATAGCACCAAGAAAGAGAGGATGGCACTTAGGTGGATTGTGATACTTTCCCCCGTGGGGATGAATACGGGTTAGGACAAATTCTGACACAGCAGAAAACAAAGAGCTGATGAAGAACCTTTTTAGGGGTTACATTACTCAAACTGCTCTCTCTCGCTCTCGTGTTGACAGGGTGGAGTAGAAGATGAAGAGACCCTCTCTGCCTATATTACCATTGCCCTTCTGGAGATTCCTCTTCCTGTCACTGTAGGTACCACCTCCTTCCCCTGTTGAAGCTTAGTTCTGGATATAATGAAAATACCTGCTGATGAAATATCATCCTATTAAAAGCCAAGTGTCAGCTCTCCTTCCATGCAATGAAGGAAATGCTGATGCTTCCCATATCAACAGAAAATTAGGTCAATCCATTAAGAAAGATTTATACTTTCCCAGTGATGCTTCTAGGCTATTCTCCCTTAACACGCCCCCCACACACACACACACACACTCAAATTCTAAAGATGTGCCTACATGCCTGCCTTATAAATCTGAGAATAACAGATAAAAAATACTACTCTCTAAGAATGAGGAGAGATGGACAACTGCATTTGAAACCCTCCCTTCCCTCCTGTGCTAGGATCTGTTTACCTGGGAATGCCGGCCTCCCCATTCACATAGCTCTTGGCTCCCCTCTTTTCTCCCGTCACAGCATCCTGTGGTCCGCAATGCTATATTCTGCCTGGAGTCAGCCTGGAAGTCAGCAAAGGAAGGACCCCATGGAAGCCACGTCTACACCAAGGCACTGCTGGCCTATGCTTTTGCCCTGGCAGGTAACCAGGAAAAAAGAAGTGAAGTACTCAAGTCACTTAAAGAGGAAGCAGTGAAAGAAGGTGAGAGCACCCCTGAAGTCTTCCTCCCACCCCGCGTTCTCTGTATTAAGTAGGACTACCTTGCAAATATCCCCTAAGCCTACCCTGTGGGACCCCTTTCCCCTCTCTGCTTTGGTCTCGTTAGAAAATCTAGGATTTCTTAATGAAGTCAAGCATCAAAAGGTAAGAGGCAGTAGACTGGAGTAGTGAGAAGCTTGGACCCTGGAGACCAGCTCCAAAATGCATACCCTATGTGAACTTAACTTGTCTGTGCTTCAGCTCCTTCATCAGTAAAACGTGAATAATTGTATTTACCTCATAGGGTTGTTGTCAGAGTTAAATGAGTTAATACAATTAAAGCACCTAGTAGCATATATGGCACATAGTAAGTGCTATAAAAGTACAACCTATTATGATTCAGATAACAGCTCTTAATATATATCCAACCTGGTGCATCATGTCATCTTAAACATAAGAAAGGATTGAAGGAAGTAACCCCATAAAAAAATTCTGGTACTTTATGCTCATTCACAAGACCGATAATGTTGACAAATCTATTCATATTCACACAGTACTTCTATGTAAACAGTGGCCTATGGGGGGGGGGGAGCAAAGAAAGAGAAAATACAATCCAAATGATAATAAGATATCCAATAAAACATAGTTTACCTATGCTAATAAGAGTTCCCTATTTGGGTACCTGTAGCTCTAGTTCATTAATTTTTACTGCTGCATAATATATTACAATACACAGAAAGGTGATAATTTATATAGAGAGTCTCTCCTCATGAATCTTTCTTGTTTCTTATTTGTTGTTATAACAAATCATGCTGTAATGAACACATACATGATGGATAATATCAAAAATAGGAAAACTACGACAACCAGTGAGAAAACTTGTTCTGCTATTGTGCACTCCCATCAATCCAACTATAGCAACCATTAGAAAATTTAGATGGCTATGGGCTTCTGGCTCCAGCAACATTATCTGCCTTAGCCTGGCTGAACAAACCACATTCCGTAGGGAAAAGCATCTAGTTAAGGTTCAAGAGATTGTAATACAAATGCAATCTTTACTTCAGCTCTGGCTTGGGTACTTCCACCTTAAATTAAATGTGAGTGTGTAGTCCCTTGTAAATCTATTTATCTCACCCGCAGATAATTCTGTCCACTGGTCACGACCTCAGAAACCCAAGGCACCAGAGGGCTATGTTTACCAACCCCGGGCTCCGTCTGCCGAGGTGGAGATGACGTCCTACGTGCTCCTTGCTCACCTCACCGCCCAGCCAGCCCCAACCTCAGAGGAGCTGACTTCTGCATCACACATTGTGAAGTGGATCACAAAGCAACAGAATTCCCACGGGGGCTTCTCCTCCACCCAGGTCTGTGGTTTGCCAGAACCTTTAACTTCTCCTTCAAGTATCAAAAGGTTTGAACAAGATATAAACATATCCAAGAATAAAAATAAAGATGAGAATAACTTGAAAGGAGGAACATATGATTAATCTTCAGGAATAGTGAGAATTAAGGGAAAATGAAAGTCAAACAGAGCTAAAAAGAAAATGCCTGGAATTCCAGCACCCATCCCTTTGTAGGATCACCGTGTCTTCTTTCCAATGACAACTCTGTCTCCCTAAAGCAATAATGGGGCACCACTATCACTAGCCATAGCAGAATGAATTTAAAAATCTACCATTCTTTCAGAAGTTCTAAGAATCCCCTTCCCAGGATCACTACTCATAACCACTCCTTGCAAATCCCTTCATTCTTTTAAACTAATTTCTTTTAAAGCTGACAGCATTTCGTGCTTCCTCTGTCCACTTCTTAATTTACAAACACTTGTTCATCAGGAGCATGAAGAACTATCTTTTTTCATCCAACCCCCTAACTGTATACTTTTATATCTAAAAAAAACATAAGAGGAAGGCCTTCTAACCCCGAACCCTCAAAGCATTATCATACCTCAGCGGGTTCACTCACTTGTCTCTTTCAGGACACGGTGGTGGCTCTCCATGCTTTGTCCAAATATGGAGCAGCCACTTTCACCAGCACAGGAAAGGCTTCACAGGTGACCATCCAATCTTCAGGGACATTGTCCTCACATTTCCAAGTAGACAACAGCAATCGCCTGCTACTCCAGCAGATTTCATTGCCAAAGGTACCTGGAGAATACAGTATGACAGCGACAGGAGAAGGGTGTGTCTACCTTCAGGTGAGGCTCTTGGCACAGATGAGGGCAGAGGGTCCACTGGAACCGTTCTCACTGAAAGGTCCTAATTCAGGAAACGATGGAGCAATTCACAGAAAGACATGAGGAGACTGGGAGGAATCCTGGGGAAAGGAGAAACACAGTTTTGTCTTTGATGTTCCACAGACATCCTTGAAATACAATATCCTCCCAGAAAAGGAAGGGTTCCCCTTTGCTTTGGAGGTGCAGACTCTGCCCCAGACTTGTGATGGACCCAAAGCCCATACCAGCTTCCAGATCTCCCTGAATGTCAGGTAAGGCCTTCTTACCGGACCTCCTCACTAAACAGAACAGTGTGATTGAAAAAGTAGTGTGTTCTCAGGTGGATACAGAATTTCTCAGTGATGGGGTTTACACCTACTGCCTCCAGAATCTATTATTGTCACACTTCATTATTTAAAGGTTTTTAATTTTCCTCAATAACTCACCTTGCCTCTGACCTGAATTCCTGACTTCATTATGTAATGTCATCACAATTTCACTCTACTGTAATGAAATCTGTATTATTCTTGCTCTGTCCTAAGTAGAGATGAGGAATTCTTGAAAAGCATGACTAGAAAGAAGTAGTGACTCTCTAGTTAGAATTCTTACTGGGTGATAATTAAAATAAAATAATCAGTTTGGGAGAAAATACATGCAAGGGCTGTCCGGAAAAAAATCCAGCCATAAATGCCTTTATTTTTCATATTACATAATAGGATACTTTTTGGACAGCACTTGTATACTCGTATATGCAGCAATATTCAAATAGCTGCAGGGCTTATGTGTCCCCAAGAATATTATAAACTGATTGGGGACACAATTCAGGAAAAACATTAGGATAAAGTATAACTGGCATAGATTAGAGGCCTCGAGCCCAGCTATGCATCACTTGTAGAGCTTTCTTGAAAGGCAGCTACTCAGAGTCCACACACGTGAAACTCCGATCCATCAGGTCCAGAGTAGGCCTGATGTCTCTGGCTTAAACAGGCTCCCTGAGGATTCAAATGCACAACCAGTTTTCTGAACTGCTTGGGTAGGATATTTAGGAAGACTCCCAAGTACCTTTCAGGGCTGTGGGGTGCTTACTGTGGACATAGAAAAAGAGACTATTTAACAACACAGAAAACCCTAATTCTCTCCTTCCCTGAATCTTCAGTTACACTGGCAGCCGCCCTGCCTCCAATATGGCGATCGTTGATGTGAAGATGGTATCTGGCTTCATTCCCCTGAAACCAACAGTGAAAATGGTAGGTTTATTACAAGCCCAGGAGTCCCTATTTATGTATTTCCAGACTAAGACAATATAAATACTAAAATCCTATTAAGTCAATCTCTATGGAAGACTTACACTTTCCCCAAACTCATAAATATAATTTAGTATGTTTGTATTGGTGCACCATTTGCATAACACTCATCTAGGAGTCACATCTACAGAAAAAAATGTCAGCAGAGTTTCCAGCTTTCATGGAGCTTAGATGCTTATTAAGAAGATAAAGGATCTACATATGAACCAGTGAAAAAGTATGAAAATGGTGGATTGACATGAACTATAAATAATAGAGAAGTTCAGAGAAAAATGAGACTGCTATAAGTTAGAGCAAGCAAAAGTAAAAACAAAACAAAGCAAAACAGAAAACCCTCCATCATTAAGGAATAGAATGTGAGCTGACCCTTGAAATATGGATAATTCCCAAGTGTAGGGTAGTTAGTTCTCTTTTCTTCAGATAAATCAACTTTACACATAGACCATGTGTTATATCCCAGTTACCTTTCATTTTTAATTTTACCACATTATTATCTTTATGTACAAAAAACACTGGAGAAATTTTACCCTCAGGCTTAATTTGGTAACAGAAATTCTCTGGGTTTCCCCAGGGCTTTCTTCTGTTTTATTAACATTTGTAATGTCTTCATTTTCTTCAGCTTGAAAGATCTAATAACGTGAGCCGAACAGAAGTCAGCAGCAACCATGTTTTGATTTACATAAATAAGGTGAGAGCCCTGCCACTCTAGTTGCCAAATATATAAATAATAATCTCTCTAAGGGAGGTATCTAAGGGATGAAGGCATTTTGGAGACATCACCTCCATGCTAAATAATTGAGAGTTCTATTATTCCAGTAAATGTTCTCCTCTCCTTTATATAATATTTCATCTGGGACTATGGGGTTGGCGGGGAATGGCTTATTGTAATATTGGAATATGAATATTTCTAGGACCCCATAAGCAAGAAATTCTTCACAAAATGTGCTTATTATGTCCTCGGCTAATTTTGAAGATATTAATGTAAAGAAGTAACCATTGGAATTAGTCAATTATTGTATGAACAGCACATCAAAAATATAAAAGGAAAAATAATTGCCAATCTCAACAAGGACTTGGACCATAAAAATAATAAGATTAGTCCACCAATAAACTGAGCTCACTTTATAGTTGTGTGTGGTAGCATAGTTTATTCATCTATAGATTGATGGATAGTATAGTTTACAAATTTATGAAACTTAATAAGGCAGCAGTGATCAACCTTTTATATTTTTTTGAGTCGACACAAGTATTTCTACAAAATAGAGAAATGAAACTGTACCAAATCCCTGGATATTCAGAAATGAACAAAAATCATGTATCCTTCACCCCCTATGAACACATCCATGTACTAGCATTGATGGGAGGATATGAATTGTTTTAATTATTTAAGAAATAATTTGGGGAGGTTTTCATTCACTGTGGGAGGTTTCTGCAGAATTTAAGGACCCTGTTAGTTGACCAAAAGTTTTTTTTTCCCCAAAAAATAAGTGAATACTTAAAACTCATTCAAAGAAGAGGGAAGAAAGCTCCCTGGTAGTTTATTCAACTCCCTTTTGCTTCTAGGTGACAAATCAGACACTGAGCTTGTCCTTCTCGGTTGTACAAGACATCCCAGTCAGAGATCTGAAACCAGCCATAGTGAAAGTCTATGATTACTATGAGACAGGTGAGTGTGAGCAGGTTTCACACAGAAATTAAGTTCCTGATCATGCAAATTTAGATTTGAGAAATGTGTAGGGGCCATTTATTACACTCACAGCTCTGGTCCCTTCATCTTGTCTCCATCAAATCTGATTCTCCTCTCTTTTCTTCTATACACACATTGTTGAAACTACTTATAGCATAAAGATATCAACTAATACAAAAACACCTGTAGAATATTTAGTTCCCTTCAGGTAAATCAACTATACAACAATATTAGATTTAAATAAGTATAACATTGAACTGTCCTTCAGGAGTTTAGGGTAAAGGGAAACATAATATATTCTATTTGCAAAGTTTAACAATATGAGGCAGCAAGGAACACTTCAAATGAAGAACACTGATGTTTCTGACACAATACAATTCTTCTCACAGTAAAGACTCTTTCACCGATTTGTATCCCACGGATGTTTGCTTTCCCTCTCACGTTACCTAACAATTCTTGTTTTTCTTCAGATGAGTTTGCAGTTGCTGAGTACAATGCTCCTTGTAGTAAAGGTAAGCAAATGCAGTCAGAACCCCTTTGGCTTGTCCCTTGAATCTCTTCCATTAAATTATGGCTAAATATTATTCATAGACATCATATTGCTCACAGTGCAACTTACCAAAAAATGCATTTATATGGAGAGGCCCACTGATGGTCAAACCTCAGATAGTTCATAGGATTGCTTATTTAATCATTACAAGTAATGGATCTTATTTCCCATTATACTAATTGGGTTTCCTTAGGCAGTATGCTACTCAGATCTAAGGGAAGGAATAGTCACTGCTCAGGAAAACCAAACCCATATTAATTTTCTATTCTTAACCACTATCACAGATCATGGAAATGCTTGAAGATCATGTCAATGAAAACTGCTCTGCTTGAGGCCCTGCTCCATGGACTCAGATCTCCATGGAGAAAAAGGAGTTTTTGTATCTCTAAAGCCTTAAGGAATAAACCATTTTTCTAGTCACTCTTTATCGCTGTATTCTCATTCATTCAATAAACATTTATTACATTTCAATATGATTCCCAATAGGATTCTGAAATAAAAATTCATAGCAGTCAAGGGCTGAGAAATTCCAGAAAGCAAAACCTCAAACATGTTATAGTGCTATTGATCTGAGTAGACTTTAAGCAATGGTTTCAGGGGAAAGAAGAAAGTATTAAATTATGGACTAGGAGGGTGTAACTTGTCTGTGCTTATGGAAATACCCCAATAAAACACCAAAGAGTAGATTTTTATAAGAAAATAAAACACTGCCTTAACTAGAAAAGACTCCACATTAAAGGGAAGTATTGAATTACAAAGTTGAATAGGTTATATCAGGAGACAGCATAGTTAATTGGGACTCGACCTGAATTGGGAGTTACATACCCTCAGTTAGAACCAAACTACTATTGACAGATATGAATAATCAGCCAGTTAACCTTGAGGTCCAGATTCAATAAAGGATGACAGATTGCAAATGCTGAGGTGGGTGAAACATGTATGGGGGTGGTAAAAAAATTCGTGGACCAAGGGGGGAAGAGGATAAAATAAAACTATTTTTTAGTTTTTCTTTTCAATATAGTCCCCCTTAACCCTAATATACTTTTCAGATCTTTCAGTAAGTTTATTTATACACTAAAAAAAAAAGTTTTGTTTTTGCTCTCAAAGTGCAGTTTTAACCTCTTCATCATCTGTAAAATTTCTTCCTTCAAAGCTGGTCTTTCATATTTGGGAACAAATAATAATCAGTCGAAGCCAGGTCTGTACTGGAAGCCACCACCACATTGCTCTTGTGCACGGGCACGTTGTCGTGCAAAAGCAGCACCCCTTTGGTCCATTTGCCTCTTCTTTTCTCCTTCACAGATTCTTTTAACTGTTTCAGCAGACTAGAGTAGTATTCTGCAGTTATTGTGACACCCTTACCCTTGTAATCAGTCAGCAGGATACATAGAACTAGCCCAACTGGTTGGAACATTAAATTTAATAAGTAATTTAGCCACAACTTTGACTTAAGAAATTGACCTAGGTATGTACATATCCCTGTCAGAATTTAGACTTTATACATTAAAAACCTGATAAAAAGAAAAATAAATAATAAATTCTTCACTCCACTCTCTTCTTGCTTGCATGGTTTCTAAAAGAAGTCGTACATACTTCTCATCCTTCTTCCTCCATAGGAGTGGCTTTTTTATTTCCTCTGACTTCTTTCAAGATTTTCCCTTTGTCTGATTTTCTGTGGTTTGAATATGGTATGACACGCTTCAGTGTAGTTTGGGGGGATTTATCCTATTTGGTGTCCTCTTAATTTTCTGAACCTATGATTTGGTGTCTGTTGATAACTAGAAAATTCTTGGTCATTATTACTTCAAGTACTTCTTCTGCCCCTTTCTTTCATTTTTTTCTAGTATTCTCATTAGATGCATGTTATACCTTTTGTAATTGTCCACAGCAATTGAATATTCTGTCCTATTTTTTCAGTTTTTTTTTTCTCCTTGACATTCAGTTTGGAAAATTATCAATTCTGATGACAAATGCTTTGAATATCCCAATACATGCCAAATTATTGCCCTGTGTGATCATTTTTCTGGGTTATAGAGCCAGGATTGGAATTGTTGGATGAAAATATATATATATAAACTTAATTTTAGAATTCAGCCAGAATGTATTCTAGAATGGCTGCACCAATCTATACTCCCTTAAATAATACATACATGGGTCCCATTCCCAGCATATTCTTGTCAATGTTTATCTAACCTTCTAAGTTTTTGTACTTTTTAAAATAAAAGTCTTACTTCTTGATTGTTTTAACTTTTACTTCTCTGATTCCTGAAAAGGTGGAACATCTCTTTATATTAGCCATTAGTACTTGTACAAATTACCTATTCAGGTAATTTGCATGTTTTTCCATTTTTGTATTTTATCAATTTTTTTATGTTAAACTCTATCCCTTAGTTTTTATTGGGGTGACATCTGTTAGCAAGGATTACATAGGTTTCAGGCATACAATTCTACAGTGCATTGTCAACTTGATGTATAATCAGTTCACCACCTAATGTGACTTCTCTTTCCATCACCTTATATTTAGCTTCCCCCCCTCCTCTCCCACCCCTTCCACTTTCTCCCCTCCCTAACCCACTCGTCCCCAAATAAACATTAAGCTATTGATTGTGTCCATGGGTTATTTGTTTATTCATTTCTTTTTTCTTTGCTTTCAGTTTTATATTCCGCATATTTTATCAATTTTAAATTAAGCGTTTTTCACACTTTAACGCCCCAGAAATTGGGACACATCTTATAATGGGAAATATCCATTTCATTTATCTATTTCTGCATAGCACACCACCCCAAAATCCAGTAAGTTAAAACAACAACCAGTTTATTATATTTCACAGTTTTATGTATTTCACTGGGTGATCTGTCTGATGGTCTCGCCAGGGGTCTCTCACGAAATTGCAGGCAGATATCAGCTAGGACTGGAATCATGTGAAGGCTCTATTGGTGTTCTTGGACAGCCTGGCCTCTGTCTCTACATCGAGCCTTAGACACCTTGTGGTATCTCCAGCAGAGTAACTGGACTTGTTACATGGCATTTCAGAGCTCTCAAGAGCAAGGTTTTCAAGAAACTAAGGCAGAAGCTGCAAGGTTACCTATGAATTATTCCCAGAATTCATGTGGTATCACTTCTGACACATTTGATTGGTCAATAGCATCCCAGGTTTAGCTTATATTTAAGAGAAAGTATAACAAACTCCATGTCCTGAAGGAGTATAAGCAAGATCACATTACAAAAGCGCATGCAGTTGGAGATATTGTCATGGCCATCTTTGGACACAGAATTTAATCAATCTGCCATTTGGCTACAAAATCATGTCTCTCCCACATACAAAATACACTTAGCGTCTCCCCCAAAAATGTCATCTTATTATGGATGTGTCTAGGATCTTATCATCTAAATACAGTTTAAATGGGGTTTGGGGTAAAGTTCCTTATGCATACTCCTTCACCATTCCTCTCACCCTGAAGACACTTGAACTTAGGAGAGAGGATACCCGCCCTGCACACAAACTCTTTAAATGATGGTGAAATTAAGAAAAGATAACTGCAATGAACATTCAGTTCAGATGCTACAGTAGGGAAAACAGACTGTACTTCTTGATGGGGCAGGGGTGGAGGGGGTGAAGGACACAGTGAAAGAGCATGTGGCTTATCAATACAGTTTAATTAGCTGCAGTTTATAGAAAATCGTTTCACTTTAATAAATGTACTTGTTTGTTTTTAAAGAACATGTTTGCTGGGACCTATGCAGCCATCTCTGAAAACACAGACTGCCACAGCATTTTACACAGTTGCTGTCAGATGGGCAATGTCACGATGTGGCCATCATTTCCCTCTTCATGCACGAACCTGGTTGTTTTCCCATTGACCTTCCTGTTGAACAACTTGAATTTCTCAATATTTCAGTCAATGAATAATTTAATAACCATTTGAAAATGGAATTGGAATTCTGATGGTCATTTAAAACCCTCCATTGACAACTTCCGGTAAGATCAAACAGTGTCAACATGAAGACCTGTTGAATGGCTGTCAGCTTGACAAAGAATCCCAGAGACAACAGCGAGGCACCCTTGGGAAATGCTGCATCACCAGCAGCCATGTGATGTCACAGACCACATTACTATAAAGAAGAAAGTGCAGTCTGAAAGTGATTCAGAAGAATTACACTCTGAATCACAATGAGTTTCAGGAATACTGAGTGTCAGAAGTGAGCGTGGGAGGGGAACACGACAGAAAAGCTAGCTGACATTCCAAATATATCATTGCTATTTAATGACAAGGCAATATATTTAGGTTGAACCATATGACAATATCATTTCCATAGATCCAAAATAGTTGAATAGTGAAAAATCTTCTGATTTCCAGCCTAATGTTTCCTAAAAACACTTAAGGAAAGATTTCCTGATTTGGGGAGGCACTTAACCAAACAGAAAAATGAATAGCATGG